>OZ038527.1:27833900-28196135 GCA_964036665.1 Gordius sp. MW1
AATCTCCAATGTTCTAGCGCGTAGCCAGGATTTTCTCCTGGAATTTCCAAAAAAATTTTATATCATTTTAATTGCTATGCAATTTATGGGCTCGTTTTTTGTTGTCCGTCCGTCCGTCGTCCGTTAGTCCGTTACCCTCCCTATCTATTTGCATTGGGTATATTAGGTTATCGATTTTTTAAATTAATGCATGAGAAAGAGGTGCCCCACCCCTCATTTCTATCTCCCTCGCTGTGTTATTTTTTAAATTAAGAGGTGCCCCACCCCTCATCTCTATCTCCCTCGCTTTCGGGCGGGGTCGGGTTTTAATTGCTACGTTAAATTAATGCACAAGTATATCTATTCGTTTTTGAATTGGGTAACATTGATATTAATGCTATAATTACCCTATGCCCTCCACTACAAGGGTTTGGGTTAGAATCTCGGAGTTTTTTTAGCCTCTTATGATTGTTCTTGTTACTACCATTGATAATAAGACTTTTTGGCCGTCTGCTGGCTGCTGACCAATGAAAAAAATGACCATTGGCCAAAATGTGAATCCAAGTTTATTTTTTCTTTTTTTTTTACTATTATGATTGTTCCTGTTACTACCATTGCTAATACGACTTTTCGGCCGTCCACTGGCTGCTGACCAAAGAAAAAAGACCATTGGCCAAAATGTGAATCCAAGTTTATTTTTTCGTTTTTTTTGACTATTATGATTGTTCCTGTTACTACCATTGCTATTATGACTTTTTGGCCGTCTGCTGGCTGCTGACCAATGAAAAAAATGAACATTGGCCAAAATGTGAATCCAAGTTTATTTTTGATTATTATGATTGTTCCTGTTACTACCATTGCTATTATGACTTTTTGGCCGTCCGCTGGCTGCTGACCGATGGAAAAAATGACCATTGGCCAAAATGTGATTCCAAGTTTTTTTTCGTTTTAGTTTTGACTATTACGATTGTTCTTGTTACTATCATTGATAATAAGACTTTTTGGCCGTCCGCTGGCTGCTGACCAATGAAAAAAATGACCATTGGCCAAAATGTGAATCCGAGTTTATTTTTTCGTTTTTTTTGACTTTTATGATTATTCCTGTTACTACCATTGCTATTATGACTTTTTGGCCCTCCGCTGGCTCCTGGATGGAAAAAATGACCATTGGCCAAAATGTGAATCGAAGTTATTTTTTTCGTTTTTTTTTACTATTATGATTGTTCCTGTTCCTACCATTGCTATTATGACTTTTTGGCCGTCCGCTGGCTGCTGACCAATGGAATTAAATGACCATTGGCCAAAATGTAATTCGAAAATTTTTTTTTCCTCTTTTTTGACTATTAAGAATTTATATCCACTTTTACCTTGTCCTGGCTGCTGACCAATGGAATAAAATGACCATTGGCCAAAATGTGATTCGAAAATTTTTTTTCGTTTTTTTTACTCTTATGAATTTATATCCATTTTTACCGTGTGCTGGCTGCTGACCGATGGAAAAAAATGACCATTGGCCAAAGTGAGCATCAAATTTTTTTTTCCGTTTTTTTGGCTATCATTGACTTATAGAGTATCTGTTGGTACTGACCAATGGAGAAAAAATGACCATTCGCCAAATTTTTGATTTTTTTAATTAAAAATTGTTCAAATTCAACAAAAATTTCTCCCAACAATTCTGCAAATTCTTAACATTGTGATGTTTTATAATATAATGTTTGTTAGACCCATAATCACTAAAGGCCGTAAAAACTAATGTAATACGCAACTAGATGCAAACACTAAATCTAACCCTAACCCTTGCCTATATTACATTTTGTTTATAAATGGAAAATTTGTATAAATAATTAATTAATTATTAGGTATTTAATACCCCCCTATAGGCATTCTCGCCCCTTCCCACCTTTCTCGCCCATAAATTGCATAGCAAATATGATACATTTATACGAAGTAAAGATGAGTCGTCCCCCCTTCCCTTCTCCCCTCTCCCTTCCCACGAGGGCCGAAGGCCCGAGTTTTTATTTAAACATCAAAATTATAAAATCTGGTATAAAACATAAAGAAAGTCATCATAAAATAATTTCATATTTTCTTTTTCCCAGCGTCATCTGGAGTCGGATTCCCCATGAATCGCTAATAAAAGTGTCAATCCATTTAATCTATTCAAACGTCATGAAGTTTTAATTGAAATGTTGTCAGAAATGGAAGAAAAACCAAATATGGAGAAATTGAAGCAAGCTGGTATGATCACGATGTTGCAACAGAAGCTGCAACTTTGCTCAGTTCTCTAAGACGATCTGAATATATTATGCAAGCAATTGCAAAAAAAGGACGTAGATTTTCAGCAAGTCAGACAGTTTGCAGAAACTTTAGTAATAGTAGTCGAACCTAAGGCTAAGTTGTATAATTTTGAACTTAAGAAACCTCGATATGCAAAGAAAATGAACGGTTTTGGACAAGTTTTGGCAAATTTCCAAATAATATTTCCTCCGAATTCTTTAATTGTTTTGCCAGAAACGCGAATGAAAGTAAATTATAGAAGGATTTCGTCCAAAGAATCTCTTGGACGCCCTATCATATTATAAAATATTGTAATCTTTGTCCAACATCACAACTCTTCTTTACCTATTAGCTTTTATATAAGAAATACTATGTCAAACAATAGATTAGATGGATTGACCCTTTTTTATAGCATTTTTTATTTCAACATTGAAATTAAAAAAAGAAAGTCATTATAAAATAATTTTATATTTTCTTTTTCCCAGCGATAACATCTCAAGAACTTCATCTGGAGTGGGAGCTAATTCCAATAAATTGCATAGCAATTAATAAGTGTCTTACTTGGTCAGTTACGTTGCACAACTATAAAATATAAACTTTAGATCTAAAATAATTTTTTTTTATAAAAAATCGGGGGAGGGGAAATTTCCCGTCCCCCCCCCCCTCGCATTTACGCCACTGAGCAAATAAAATCAAATAATATTCAGATAATATGCAAACAACAATTATTTATTTAGTTCAAATTTATTATAACAAATTTTTTTTAAAATAATTCCTGCTTTTAGGTCCATAGTGAATATTTAATATTTTTTGAATAAAACCTAAACAAATCTTTATTATTAATTGCTATGCAATTCTACTAATTACTTATTTAATTAAAAATTTTATCCAAAGTCTTTAAAGTATTTTTGAAAACGCTGTTTTACCAGACCTCAACTAACCTAAATAATACATATAGAAATTAAACTCAAGGGATTGAACATATGTTGAACTACGTAGCATTTTCTTATTGTATAGTTCAGCAAGATTTCTACCGATTCCCCATTCATTACAAAATCAATAATCAATAATGAATAAATTTCCCTAAAAAACATTTCAATTTTTTTAAAATTGTTAAATAAATTATAATTATGACCGTAATAACAGCACTGCCCGATGAGAGGTGTAACATAGAAAGGTTGCCAGAAAAGATCATATTGACTATTTTTTCCTATCTAGACCATAAATGCCTGCTCCAAATAGCTATAGTTTGCAAATCTTGGTCTAAAATCATTCAAAATCCCATACTATGGCAGGATGTCTCATTCCGTGCTGAAAATGGAGGCATACAGGTTTATAAAATTAAAACTTTTTTAATTTTTATCTTTATTCATATTAACTTTGCAAATAAATATGAAATTTAATAGTTGAGCGATGCAGATTTATTGGTAAAATTGATTCCTAAAAGATTTACCAGTTTGAGGCGATTAGAATTATCAACCGATTTGATAACACCGATAGTTATGAGAGAGCTAGCTATTAAATGTCCACATCTGCACAGCTTAACCTTAGATTTCTCTTCGGCTATGCAAGTAAAAATTAAAAAAAAATATTTTTTAATTTCAAATTTTAACGTCCGTTTTAAATATTTTATAATTAATTTTATTATTATATCTCACAAATTTTTTAAGTATTGCCACATTCATATTCTTCCAAACCCTTAATATTTTGTTTTTATAAATTATAATAAAACCATATATGAATTATTAGTAATAAAAACAAAGAAATTTTATCACAATAATAAAATTTAATTTTTCGAGTTTTTTTAAATAAAATTAGCCCTAATGATAGATAAAAAGATATGTTTAATTTTTTCAATATTTTGTACAAGTTGCACGATTTTAACGAACTTGATACCTTCCCTTCACGGCTGATTTGTCTTTGCATTTACCTATCAGAAGTTATTTTTATGGAGGGATTTATGCGCAAAATATACAGCTTTCTCACCACAATTGAAATCTTCCATTTAATAGGCATGTCTAATTTTCAAAAAACATTTCCACAAATTTAATTACTTTTATATTAAATCATTTTTATAAAAAATATTATTTATAATTATCCAGGAACCTATGAAAAATTTGATAGTCGGGAAGAGGAGATATACGAAGTCATAAATATACATAAAATAAAATCACATACTCCAAATCTAAGGGTTATTAATTTGTAAGAATAACCTTTTAATCTTAAAATCTATACAATATTTTAATTTTATTTTCTTTATTATTAAAAAAAATTTTAAGTTACGGGGTGAAATTTTTGGAGGATGCTCATATTGAATCCCTGTCCACGAATTGTATTCATTTGGAATGTCTTTGCTTGAATTTTTGTACAAAATTTAAAGGATCGGCCTTGAAAGTTTTATTACAACGTTGTAAAAAGCTGAAATGTTTATTACTAGAAAAAACGGGTAATTTTTATTTTTGAAGTATCGTAAGATATTGCTTTTTTTATTTTTTACCTTCATAAACTTAAAAAAACTAAAACCTGGCGAACAGCTATTTTTTGCATTAAAATTAATTAAGTTAAACGGCCATTTTGGCTTAAGTTTTTTCAATATAGGGGCTTGTCCGCAAAAAATGCAAAAGTTATGGAAGAATGAATAATGAGATTATTGAAGGACTATCTTCACATACTTAACTTTAACATTTGATTATTCAAAAAAGGAATAATGTTGATGATTCCTCAAACATGACCGCTTACATTTCCTACTTAATAGTCATTATCAGCTGTTTGTCAGTCTTCTATTTTATAATTTATTGTTGATAATAATTTAATTTTTTTTTAGGAATAACAGATGATTTAGTAAAAGGAGCCCCTTGGTCTAGCTCGAGTATACAAGAACTTGATGTATCATCTACAGAAATAAGTGGAGCCACTATAGCTGCAATTTTCCCTAAATTGCCAAAACTTAAATATCTAGCAGCTGCAAATATTGTTCGATTGAATGACGTAGTAATCTGCCTTAAATAATTTAATTTCTACAAAATTAATATCTTGATCATAAAAAGTTTTGTAAAAATTTGAAATTAGACGCTCGATAGTATCATGGAAGCATACGATTGGCAAGAAATTAAGGCAATCAATTTGTCGTGGTGTCAAAATTTGGGTGAAAACATTGTGACAAAACTTATGAAAAGGATAGGCCCAAACATCAAAGGACTTGATTTATCGGGACTCTATAATCTTTTAGAATCATTTTGGACAACCAGTCTGCCCTTACTAAAGTCTTGCAAGTTAGAGACATCTATCGAATCAGCCATATGATATATATTAACATTTTCAAAAGTTATTTATGATTTTATTATCCTATTTTGCATAAACTTGATCAAGAGTGGCATTTAAAACTGCCCCCACTTGTAATTATTTCTATAAAATCGAACTTAAGATTCCCTAAAGGCCTTATTTGTAATTCACCTCACTTGAAATTTTTTTTTGTCGACAATGATTGCTGGACGATCGAAATATCTAAACTAAACTCATTTCATCAATCCAACTTTACCATTATTTAACACAAAGTCTATTCTGTTTGATAACATGTACCGTTTTTTATTAAGAATTTTAGTTATGGGTATACCTAACGATTGTTGCCCAAAAATTCATTCCAAAATTATGATCGATCAATATATTGAGCTAATAGCACAAAACTGTGAGGAGTTGGAAGAGCTGGAAATTCAATGGGACTCTGGTATAAACACACATTAACCCAAAATAATGCAATTTTTTGTAAAAAACGTAATTTTATGGAATTAAAATCAGTTAAAGATATTTACTCTTAATTTGACCCATCAATATAAAATTTCAATTTTGTAACAAGTTTATTTACATACATGATGGCAGTTAAAGTTAAAACTGTTTTTTATTCTCAATTATATTTTTATTTTAGATATCATGAGATTTAGCGAAAAATCGAGTAAATTTATCGACCATTTGAGGGTAAGATGCACTAAATTAAAATCTTTCGTACTATCCGAAGGAGAATACTATGAAATGGTAAAGTCCAATTTTGAACGAGCTGATAGAAAATATGTGGTTAGGGCTAAGACATGTTACGTAACAAGCATCCTACCAATTTTGGACAATTATCGTCAATTATGTTTCGCTTGATGTCGTTAATTGCTATGCATTTTTATAAACTCAATTATCGCAAACACAAGTCAATTATTAAAATTTTCCATTTTTACATATAAAATTTAGAAACAATCATTGTGTTGTTTTAATATTTGAAGAGGATAACTATAACTAAGACCAGCACAACAAAAGCCGCATTTATTGGAATATGTAGTAGACACATTAGTAGGAACACGGGACATCATGTGTATATAGAATGTGCCCGCAATGTAAATGTTATATCGTATGTGTGTGGGGAGGGGGAGATGTAGTAATAATAATATGAATTAGTAATGATAATGTATAGTATACGATGCTGGTTACACGTAAAAAGTGTAATTCGCGAGATGCTTAAATGAAGAATCGATGATGATAAAAAAACGAAAGGTATCATGTAGAGAGGAGACTCGAGGCGAGGCAGGCTGCGCAAATTTTAAACAGAACCATCATAACCCGAATCATGCGTGTGCGTGCAAGTGCGTTTAAATGTGTGAACCAAAAAGGTGGATGCTATCAAAACTCGCACCATGTACATATGTTATATATTGAATTCATTCTTCCCGAAGTTTGTAAAAGAGGACGTAAGAGGCGGGACTTATAACTTGTCGTTCGGGTGGGTCTTGAACGTCGCTAACGGAGCTATCGTCGAAGGTACGCCAATCTAGGATGCAATCACAGCATAAAACCCGATTTTTAAATTGTTGTAAAATAAGAAAGTTGGAAAAAGCGAAACTCGTTAATTTTTCTGGCTGTGGGAAGCTATACTACGAACGACGGTTAACTAGTCGTCGAAAGTCTTAGACACTCCCTCAACCCCAATCAAGGCGGGGATTTAATGTAGCGGTGTGGTGTACTCCTAAAATTAGGGTTTGGGGCTGGTTGAAAGAATTCATAGCCCGCTCCGTGGATATTTTTAACCGCAAGACGCAAGTAAATATTATATAAGGTATGAAAAGAGTGCATTTACTGAGTTCTTGGGTGTTATCCTTGCCCATCAAAGTTCTAGCGTACGAAGTGTAATGCCCACCCAGCAGGGTTCCGTGGTGATTTATCACTCCATACAAATCGTATATCGGTTTACGGGGGTTAGGGCCTTCGTACACGTCCCGCAAATCTAAACCTCTGCACAAAGAGAAATTTGATATTGAAAAAATCATAAATATATTCATTACCCTTATAAGTTTATAAAACTTGAAATAATGGTTTTCTTAATACATTCCTCCAACTAAATGTTATAATCCTTCGGTCCATGATTTGGTAGTAGCCTCGGTAATAAATACTATTTCAAGATAGTCTTTGAAACGTAAAAATGATTAATATTTTGACATTTATAAATGTCCAGATGATGAAAAATTAACTGACCCTTTGGGTAAACTTTTTAATAAATTGCTGCGACACTATACGACTGTCCATCCAAATTATTTGCCATTATCTACAATCATAATCGCTTTTATATTACGAATTTCCTCATAACTTTAGTTTCTATATGAAATTTGCCGAAGTTTTTTAACAGTGTCATTAATTTTTAAAAGGCAAACTGGGCACGAAACTTATGCGTTACTTGAGGGGAAAAGTGACGAGCTTATCCAATTTTTCACGCCAAAAATGGGTTCCGTACGAAAAACGCTTGAATATGATGATGAGGATTTTGGGAAATCTCCACAGGCACATCGTCTTTTCCGCTTGACGATGGGTTTTGCAACTGGGACAATACCTGTTTATTCAATTATTATGAATCAAACGAATTTCGGCCGATTCTCTCACATATTTATAAATTTTAGTGAAAGTTTTAGCTCATTTGGACCAACACTATATAATTGTAGGGGCTGAAAGGTCAAAAATCGGTCTTTTATGATATCGGTTTACCCCCTAACTATAGAATCTTGCTGTAGTGACAAATAAGACCTGCCTCCATAGAAGATCAGTTTATAATTTTTATTAACGATTGGTGGTCTGATAATGGCCGAAATGGATTATCTGTCGTTGCCTAATCCCAACCCTCCAAAAATTTAAACAAACAGTTTTTTACCTTATATATAACAATTTAAGTGCAAATAAAAGTTGGGCGACCTTCAGATAAAGTCAATAAAGAACGTAATACGTGCTTTATCAGTTATAACGCAAAAATTATCACAAAAACTATCATCCCTTATTCTAAAATAATAATTTTATGGAATGTCTCATTTTGTAAGGAGTAGATGATAAATAATTTTTACCAAGCTTCTTCGGGGTTGAGGATTTCCTTTTTGGCAAATAGCTTCAGACAATTTTGCAACGTGTGTTCGTCCGTGCTGTCCGTTTCCTCGCACAACTTACAAGGCGAATGATTTTCGTAAACCTGTTAGATATTTACATACAACAAATACAATATTATTCAGCGAAAAGGTCACCCAAAACATCTATGTTGCAAAAATGGGTAGGTTTTGTTTTATCGACCTTTAGTTTTACTAAGACAAACGGACGCTTCGGGTTGTTTTCAAATTTCGATTAAGCCTAGGGCCTAAACAAAAGGTCACCAAACAAAACCCAGCCCCTTTTGCAACACTACAAAACATAAAGTAGAGTCAATTTCACAAGACTACACAACTAGTATCAACCATAGGTCTGGTCAATCAATTGAGATTCGTCGTGTTAAAGAAGAAAACTTCGTAAACGCTAATAGGGTTGACGTTTTTCGCCATATTGAAACTTAAATTAGGAACCTCCATATTTATTTTCATCGTTTCTCCATGCTCAGGGAGGTGCGGGAGGAGTGCCTCAACTCTGAAAAAATTTCTACACAATTTTTATCACCATTGCTACCAACTAGATTTTATTTCCCCTATGGATTCAAAGCACATTCTCAAAGAAAAAGGAGAAACTGACGATGCCTTTCAACCACGTCATCTACAATTATTTTCGCCTGATTATATCCTGTTTAATAAATGGCACTAAATATTTAACACCTTTTCAAAATAAAGCATGCTAACAACAACAACAAAAAAGGTAAAAAGGATATGCAATTGAGTATAAGGAGACTGACCAAATTTTTCTCGGTGACGGTCTTCGTGGTGCAGAGGTGGGTGGTGTTGGGTGAGGAAGAGGCTTGAGCAAAGCTTCTAGCATTAGGCTCAGAAGCGGGAGATGGCTGCTGCCAATCGATCGAGAGGCAAGATACGTTGGAGAGGTCAACTTCATCCCCCTCGCACGCTACACACAACCCGTAAATTATTTAAATGCTAGAGTAAATAAAGTATAAATGCTGCCACTAATTGTGCCTTTCGTTATTTAGATGTTACCAGATGTACAACTCTAAAGTGGGCCTTAATAAGGTATTCTATCTCTGAGGAAACAAATACAAAACGCACAAGGGTGCTTCTTAATAAGGGCGTCACTTTATTCTATGAGACGAGAATTTAAAAAAAATAAAATATAAGGCGCTTTAAGCTAAATCGCGTATTAAAACACGGTCTTATATAACTTTATAGCAACAAATGTACAATTAGGGCTTTCTTAATACACTCTTTATAGCTATCTGATTTGAATATTAGACGCATCATGAAACTAAGTTCTCAAAATAAATTACTCGACTTTAAACTATAATTTTTTCCTCCTTTTTTTATATTTAATAAAAATACATTAAATTTATTGTCAAATCAATAGAAGTTGCAACATCCTATATTATGGACCAAAAAAAAAACTTCGCACAATTGAAAATTATATTTGAAGGCTAACCCTTACGAGAGAATAGAGAAGTAGAGGACCCTTCGTGGCTCCACAATTTAAAGCAAGGTTGCGCGAGCCGAGGTAGCGGGATGGTCCGAGGGGCATCAATGGCGTAGGCTGAAGAGGCGTAAATGATTTGAGCCCGATCGAACAGGTTAGTTTCCATGGTCATTTTGGCGTGAGAGAAGGAGGCCGTCGCCCACTCACCCGAGGGGTCGGGCCTGTAGTGTCGGGGAGTGAGGTTCGGGGTAACGCCCCCCATTAATCCACCCGCGGGGGTGGAAGTTAAGGGTGGTAGGGGCGGGGCACGTGGGGGGTAAGGGCATTGTGAGGCGTGCTCGGTGACGTCGCGAGCTTTGTCTTCCCCTCCCACTACTACGGTATGCCTAAGTTATACGATGGCGCAAAACAATAAATTTACCATAACCATTTGCAAATTGTCGGGTGTGGGGTATGAGGAGATCCCATTTTGAGGGTCGTTGATATAATCAATACCAATATAAGGCAAATAATGCAGCGATTAACGTGCCCAAGCTAACTTTAAAATACTGAATATATATGAACTAACTAACACAAATGCAAACGAATTAGCGAATCAAATAACATCGAGCGTTCTTTCGTCAAGTGTAATTCAACAATTGGCTAAATATGCAAAAACCGATTCCAAGTCTCAATAATGTAGCATAGTATCATCAAATGTATCACATTTAATGTATGAAAGAAACCCTAGCTACAAATGGTAACTTTAGGGCAAGAGAGTAAAGTATGTATAATGATGATGGAATTACGCAGCGAATCTGGAGAGGGTTTCGCTCAGAGCGGCGTATCCCATTTTAATAGGTAACGTGAGGAGAAAAGGTCTGCCAATGGCTGACTCCTTCCCCCTCCCCTTACCCCCCTGAGCTTCACACTCTTTGGCATGGGGGAAGTTGGAGGAACTACTACTACTTTCAGCCTCGTGATGCCTTTGAGAAGACGAATGCAAGGGCGTAGGTCCGTGATATAGCTTGGGCGGTGGAGACAATTCGCAGGCGTTCATGTGACCACTAACCCCCCAAACGTAAGATACGATAAGCATAATGTTAATCTCCATATTTACAAGTTATGAACCAAATTATAATGTAATTGATATTATAGGGCGCTGTTCAGTAGACGATATCAAAAAATTGACTGATGTCCGTAATACGCTTAATTTTATATTAAGGACGACATAATGGGTTGTTTAAATTTCCGAGAACTTAATATAACTCAAAAAGGAGAGAAAAGAGGGAGTTTGTGGAGTCGCTCGCAAAACCGAATAAAGTTAAGCCTGCATAATGAAGAACATTAAACTCATGTGGAAGTAAAGCTAAGAAAGTCAATTAAACAATTCACTACCAAAGCCCTATCCATACATGATGTTGTTTAATACAGCAATAACGATTACCTATTTCCACCAAAACAAGTGCCCATCTTTAAGTCGGTACGCGGGAGCGGGCCTAAGGAGTCTCGGCTTATCTTAGATTCCTCTTCACCCCCTCCATCTTCCATAGCATCACAATCGTCAGAAGGGCCAAGAAGGCTTCTATCGAAACTCTGATGGGAGGGGTGGTCTTGTTCCATGTTACTTTCATTGCCCGCTCTCTCCTCCACCCTTTCTAACGTCTAACAATCAATAACATTGTTGGGGTGTATGTATTTAAGTTTCTCCCCTAGACATACAACGCACACACCAAACTTTCAAAATGAGGAGGGACCTTATCTTACCCATCTTATGCCTGCCATTATTTAGTATAAGGTTGCACACAAATTGTTAATAACTTACATAAAATCACCCATTATACGATAGCTAGTAGATGATATAGGTTGAAATAGTATACAATTAATATAAATTACATTGGGATTTGAGTCTAGTTCTAAACTATATAAAACTAGTGCATACTCCCTCCATATAAACGTAGCACATTTGCTATGCATTTAAAGGAGGAAGAAGGGGTGGGGGCAAATAAGCAAATCTGTTTTTCCATAGCAATCAAAAAAGGACACCAAAAAGCGAGCCCATAAATAAATTGCATTTGTACGTACTTGCAAAATTAATATTTGCTTGCCGCCGACAGCAGCAGCAGGAGTGGAGATCACGGCTTGTCTGAAAGCTAAAATATCGTGGGAATGCGGTATGCACGAAATTTCGTCGTTTTCTTGCAGCGTTCTACAGTACCGCGATTGCTCAACTTCTATCATTCCGATCTAATGTCACCAATGAAAAACAACTTTTAAATAACAATCGATCTGGGGTCCACGAGACCCCAATTAAGGGAAATCATAGAACGGAGCGTTTATAATGAAGGGTCATGATTTATACAAAAATGACATTTTTACATAACTTTATCAGCCATTCACACGATGAGTTAGTGTTGTCAAACCGCCTGAGATTTGTATGGCCGACCTTTAGTTTTAGTCGACGCGTCCAGGCTTAGTCAAAATTTGAAAACCAGACCAGGGTCGACTGCCAGTCTTAGTTGAAGCAAAGGTCGCCCAAACAAAACGCTGGTTTTTACAGCACTTCTATGAGTTTTTCAAGGTGGCTTCAGAAACAGCGAAAAGCAGCACGTATAAAATTGATGAACTTACAGATTCTCGATCGCACTGATCGTGAGCGCTCAAACGTTGTATGATGTCTTGAGCCGTAGTGCGTAAAGATACGGGAAATTCAAACTAAAAAAAATAGAACAAAAAAGTGGGAAAATGTATAAAATTAAGTTCTATTGTGCGGTATTGTAATATCATTATCTACTTTTTAATCTATTATAAACTATAGACAAATATTGAGGTAATCAGAGGCTCAAGCTTCTCCTTATTCTAAGATTTTCAAAAATTATACTTTTCAATCTGGATTGCATAGAGCATGTTTCAAAAAATAGCACACAAAACATTAATATGAGAGCCAAGAGTTTTAACCTTTAGTATAAACATCACAAAGTTCAAATTTTCTACGCTTAGCTCAATATAACCATACGTCGTTGTAAAAACACTGGTCCAATCAGCATAATGCTATCGATGAATACCACAATTGTGAACCAGCTAAAAGAGTTAAATGATGGCATTTCAGTAATATGCTCCTCATCATAATGCGAGAAAGAGTATTTCACCTTGATGGGGACCGAAAGGGGGTCACTATCGAAGAAGTAAACGCTGACGGGACTCGACTTTTCCGGCAGTGGCAGGGTCATGTATAGCAGGGGATCAAAAGTCGTCGATTTCTACGGACAACACACAAAGCAAAAACATTTCAATAAATTCTGCCCTTTAAAGTGGCTGGTTACAACGAGTGGGATGAAGTAGCCAATTTTACTTCCTACGTTGCTATAGCAACTATATTATTTGCTAAAATCTTTTTCGTATATTATAATTAACTACTACACCAAAAAAGCGCAAATTCTTTTACAAAAATGGGAGGATTAGCAAATAGGGCGTTGGATATAAAAATTCATGAAATAACTAACCTAGTATTAGTAAGATAAATAAAATTGAAAATGTACCGTTTTGCATTCGGGGCAAGTGAGGAGAGATTTGTATTGACCGAGGAAGAGGTCGCTAATAAAACTGTCATTTCGCTTCATGTAAGTACACCAGGTCTCGTCTGATATTTCCTGCCAAACAAATATATCCAATATAAACATCAAAATCTTCGACATTTATTCTATTATATTTTTTATAATATCCGCAAAACAAGGAAAAAGCTAATAAATAAAATGTTACTTGAAATACATAAACATTATAATAATATATGTGCGCGCGAGTGTGTAAAAACAAAATTAAACCTCATCCGTTTTGCCGTCCGTTTCAACTTGCAGCGTGTAAGGCTTATCTTTTATACGATTCAAATCCTGTTAAATTGGATAATAACGTTTGATACATTGAGTCCGTAATCAGAAAAACAACATAGATTTATGTGACGTTAGCTTAATAATAATAATTTATATATTAAAACCTTTAAAAAATAATCAGTCGGGGCACATTAAAAACGGAAATGGGTGGGGAGGCAATAAAGAAATTAAGGTCAACAAGCGATAATTAGCTAGTCTAAATTCAACAGCAAAAATTCTTTTACAGGATCGAAATTTTATATTATAAACAAAAGTTAAGAGGACAATCGAAAAATAACCCATAAATTGCATAAAAAGGCGTTCAGTATTTTAGTATATAACCTTCCCTTCACCCTTAATTTTAAATTATCACATGTTTATCAGTCTATTGTATTCATAGTTTATGAAAATAAAAATTTTGATTAATAATAAAAAGATGATATAAATCTAAAATCACTTCGTGAAGACCGTCTAGGAGGAAGGCCAAAAATTCTTGGGCATCGTGCTGAGAATAGCCCGAAAATTGGGTTGCCTTCATCGCTATTAAACTCTGTGACGAAAGATTGAGAAAATTTGGATATTAAAGGTATACGTAAAAAATGAGAAAGAAAAACATTTCCTTCACAAAAAAATTTCCAAAAAACGTATAGAAATTGTAAAATAACTTTGAGTTTAGATGGCGGTATCGCAGATTGGCCCCGGCACCATAAATCTTGCATGAGCTCGGCGAAGGCTGTAGCCAATTCTCCCTTCAACCCCAAAGGATTTTCAACGTTCAATTCCGTCTTGAAAGTTCCATCTATAAGTTGTAATTGGTTATCGGTTAAAAATTCGAAAACATGACAATAATATAAAATAAATAAGTAAAAAGTATATATCTAATGCTTCATTCAAACGACCAATGGTATAAAGATGTGTTAATTTACAAAGCCTTTGTATATGGTGATATTTCAGGCGTTGGCAACAATTAAATAATAATAATTGTAGCTAGAAGGGGCAAATAAGTCTATAAAAGTAAAGTCCCAAAGGTGGATGGGATTTGTGAATGATAGCCCAAATACATAAAATAAAACGAAACAACTATCTTGACCATATGAAACAAAAGTACAAAAAAATCACTCCAGAATTGTAGTTATCCGTTATAAACCAGGACAATACACATTTTTCACCGAAAGTGAGCCCATAAATTGCATAGCACTTAATACGAGTATTAAGGAAATGACAAAAATTTGCACACCATGTGATGTCATGTAAAAAGAGACCTAAAAAGTAGTCTCGGAGAGCTAGGGTGTTGGCTAGGATTTGAATGACGCAATTCATGAAACAAGTGTTGCCCAGATTCAACAACCCCGTATAGCCTCGGGCTGTTTTACTAGTATCAGGCGGGGGGCTGGCCTGCTGAGAGGACGGGCCCGGCAGAGCGATGGGCCCGTGCTGGGGCCTGCAGAGAGAGAAATAGGCAAAGGAAGTGTTTAAACAAAATTATTATAAATTAATAAAACCAAAGTTATAATAAGCTCTAGTTAGTCCTTACCCCTACCACAATGCTCAAAAGCTTCGATAAATGGTTCATACTAATTTTAAAAACAACATCTATCATTGAAAATTAGGTAAAAACGATGTCTTATGTTTTAATTACCACTTTTGCCTTTATACTTCAAGTGTCCAACAACACATATAATCACAAAAAAGGTTGAGGTATAGTTGATTTGAATTTATAATATATCAATACCGTTAAGTAATAATATTAATATATATAATGTTGTAGATCATTTGTCCCCAAAAATTCTAAAATAAATTGTATTAATTTCGGGCAAAAGCAATAGTTCAAAGTGTTATTCATGTAAGCAGCCTTTAATTGCAATAATACCCCAAGGCCGAACATTCTTGAGGTGGGGGCGAGATGGTGCCACAAGCCTTCAGGGTCCCGTTTGCTGCCTTACCTTTCTAATCAATTCACAAATAATTAAAAAAATTATATATTTTACCAAATATATAAATTGCCTTTTCTTGTAATAAGAATACATAATTTTGTATATAAATATAATTGAAATGTCCAAAATAATATATAATGGTGATAAGTACCGTATTAATGTCAAAGATGGGAGTGATTGGTGTGGGGGATTGAGATTTCTTTGCTTTTGCGCAGGGTGCAGGCAGGGTGGCCAAGTCGTTCATAGCTGAATATGCAAAAATGGGAAAAATAATATGTCTAAAATATATATACTTAACTTTCCTGGACAATTGGCATTAAAAAAACTGAACAGAGATTTAGTTGAAATATTCTCACATCGTACAAACATTGCAAGTATTTATTTTTAAAAACAATAACTTGTGGTTATTTAAAATCAATGTTCTCAATCTCAACATCCATTTTAAAACTCAAAAAATTTGTAAGATATAATTTAATTAGACCTGATGGAAGATATTAAGAAAGTTAAAATGGGATTTACACGTTTTTTCATCATTTTTAATCAATTTAAGAAATTAGATATATGTAAAAAAGAGAATTTAATATAAATAAAATGATTTTAGCAAATACAAAAATAATCAACAATTCATGGTAATTACCCTTTCCATTTTCCAAAACGTGTGTTACAGTCCTCAAATTCCAGTTCACATTTGGTATTTCTTTTTCAAATTGAACTTTGATATTCCCTTTGTGTATACTCACCGTTACTGTGTCCTCTTTCACTCGCGCAGGGAGTATGATATCAAAACTAACTGCACGTAAAGAAGAGACAATTGTTTACATATATTTTGAAATACGTCTTTTGGATAACTTTGTATATATTTTCTGATTTTTTATAATGTAATAAATTAAAAATTGTTAAAAATTCCTCTAAAAATATAACCTAAGTTTTGCAATTCTTAAAATTTAATATATAGGATATATATATAAAAACTTAAAATCTGTTAAAATTCTTGTGTAATAATTAAATTTGTTTCGTATTATAACACACAAAATCTTAAGATTTATATACCATAAACAGATTGAGATTTGGGAATCTGATCTAAGGTTGCCAGAATTTGTGAAATTTCTGGATCCTCATCTCTTTGGGCATAAGTTTTGAAAAGATTCTCAACGTCTTCAATCGATCGAAATTTTTCAAATGTCACACTTAGTCGTTCGTAGTTATGTGTTGTGGTTAAAGGGTCGGTGGGGACTGGTGTGGTATTACATTGACACGCCATGCAATTTTTGACAGACAAACTTAAACCACCCATTTGATCCTTATGAATATTTAATGCATGTTTTATCAAAAAAATTGTCAAAAATTATATTTTATATTTCCTTTTTTACTTAAAAAGGTTAATTAAAATTAAAAGCTATGTGAAGAGATATAATTATCCTTATTACCCTTTCAAACCATTGAACCCTCAATCTGGGCAATCTCAAAATCAAAGGTTTAGGAATTTCTGTTATAGTATCATCCCTATTCTCTGTTGTAATGAATGGATGCCAGGCATTAGCAATTGGAAGAGTAGAAGGAGTATGCTAAATGCAACATTTAAAAAAAAAAAAATTTAAGGTTTTATAAATTTTTCATCAATTTTTCAAGTATAAGATATAAATAATCACCTAATATCAAAATTTGGCATAAAAATATTAAAATAAATATTATACCATTGGGGGGCATTTAGAACTCATAATATTATTTGAGATATCCTTGTGTATAGGTAGAAAAGCATGTCCACCACCTTTGATTAAAGGTGTAGAATTTAGATGTGGTTTAATATTAATTTGGTGCCCCAAAGATGGAACTTGACTTTTATGCTCATTTGAAATATTCAAATTTGCTGGCAAAGGTTGGGGCTTGGGCTTTAACATATGGGCACTCCCACCCTGCATAGGTATGGGTGTGGGTGTATGGCCATTTAAAAGAGGGCTATCATGTTTCACCTTTTTCATGTAAACAAAATTATAGTCAATTATTCAAAAATGTTTATTTTCCAAAAAAATTTAAGATTTTAATAATAAACTTCATTCGTCAATGTCCACATTAAGGGATCTTTCTTTGCTAGACAAATGGTGAGCAAGTAGTTTTGTGCATCATATTCGTGAAAACTTTTGTCTCTCAATATATGATGTGGGTAGGTATATTTCCATGTCGATTCTAAACATTACATATTTAATTTTGTATTATATTAGGTACTTTTTATCCTGACAGAACATGCATTTTCCAAAATTTTGATTTCAATATTGCTTTTATCAATATTAAGCAATAAACTAATATTAATATCAAGGGTTTCAGTGTCTTGGGATATTTTAATTTCTAAGCAAAAGTCAAATAGAAATAATAATCAATGACAAGTAAAAACATAAAAAAACAATATTTTACAAGTTCAAAATAATATAATATATTGTTTGCTTACCTTTAATCAAATCTTGAGTAAGACCATTAGAATATTTCTCTTTTCCCGAACTAACAACATCAGTCAATTCTGTGATCATGCCCATGTTATTTATTGACAAATGAGGGTTCAACCAGTTACAAGATTTTTTACCAATATCTACCAATTTCACAGAACAATGTGAATACGGTAATGATTTGTTAGAATATTTTTTCTTTTTAAATGTAGAATAGGCATTTAATCGTGGAGAAATGGGAATATTGATTTTGTCAGTCAATATAGTGCCGCTGGTTTCGTTTTTAATTTTATAAATAGATACTTCTTTAGCTAGGTTAGTATAGGCTTTAACCATAACACAAAGTAGCGATATACAACTAAAAAGTAAAAAATAATTAATTAGTAATTGACAAAAACAGACATAATATTGCAGCTTTCATATGATTTAAAATTAAATAGAATAATTACTTCTATAAATCGTTGTAATGAGGTCATATGATAGGAATACAAGGAAACCATTTTCCCTCAATTCAAAATGAATTACAATTGAAGGTAAACACTTCCCAAGGAAAACTGATTTAAGCGCCATTTTTTAAAATTTGTTTAATTATTTGTAACAATAATTGGTTAAACTATATATAACTTTAATCAGACTCCAATACAGAGCGCTGCTAACCATTAAAAAATTGATATCTTAATTAACATGCTAATATTCCATTACATTAAAAATATTAGACTTCAGTTTATGGTATAATGTGTTTATTGACCATCAGTTTAAGAAACGTCATGGAAGAAAGAAAAGCGACATGCTCTTTTGTGCATTATATAAAGTACCATGTTCTCTTCTCAAATATAATTTTTTGATTACATTTATCGGAACTTGTCAAAAGAAATTGTTTGACGTGAGCATACGTCTAAATATACAGGGACTAACATAATAAAATATATGGTGTCTAGAAAAAGAAAGTGGCTCTTTTATTTTAATTCAACTAAGTTTGTAACGCTCCAATATAACTAAAGATATAGAAATTAGGATAAGCCCTCACAGGCCACTAATTA
This sequence comes from Gordius sp. MW1, assembly GCA_964036665.1. Taxonomy (NCBI): domain Eukaryota; kingdom Metazoa; phylum Nematomorpha; class Gordioida; order Gordea; family Gordiidae; genus Gordius; species Gordius sp. MW1. Next base: position 27,853,265 of record OZ038527.1, read on the forward strand.
TCCCCGCTATAATAACACTTAAAAAGAGCTGATGACTAGAGACCGTGTGGAGACTACCGGGCTTTAAACAAAGACATCGACCTGTGTGTTATCAATTACTGCCTTTATCATTATCTACATATAGTTAACATTTTAACCACGACCCTGTCGCTATAGGGGAGAAGAGTAAAACTAACAAATATTTTATGCTTGTTGAATCTAATATTTTTGTCTGCGTTGTTACCTCGTGCTCGAGTACCTTCGCCAACATTATATATAATAAATTTGATAAAATTCCTTAAAATCTAGATATTCTACTTGTTTTTTTTCAAAGTTATGATTTTTATAGGTCGGTCTACATTGAATCTTTACATCCTACCCACACGCAACCCTCTCAGCAGATTAGCAACTACAGAATTTTCTGCCCGTTGGTTAATTTTACCCCCATTGTTGCCTTATGATCTGGTACACTCTGTATGATTTTCCACCTGCTTTTTATTCATTCACAAATAGGATTCTCAAAGGTTAACATATCTTTAAAGATTTTGCTGTGGCCTCTTTTAAGTGACAATGGATAGACTTTCTTTGCTAATAGCATATGTATTCTTTTGTTTTATGTCTATATATGTCATTGTTTCGCACAAATAAATTTAAATAAATTGTCCTTAAAACAGAGCAAAAACTTAAATCATGACGTCTTTTAAAGTTTTGACTTTTGAAGATGTCATTGCGTTTTGCTATTTCACAGGCTTGTTCACTTTTTAAATGACGTTTTTATTAATAGTTTTTATGCCGAGACATTTTACGTTATCCAATTGGTTCTTCGAAGAAATAACTATAAGACATAAATATATAATCAAATGCAAAGGGAACTGTGACAAAGACAAACAGTTTCGCCCATCCTGTTCATGGGGCTTCACTTTTTGCCCCCTGTAACAACCAAAAAAACAACAAATATAAAACCCTTTTTAGTAATCGTGCTACCAATTTAGTAGCTGAAGAGTTCGGTTTTAATTTTGATAAAGGTTTATTGAAAAGATCCAATATATATTTATATCTATCCAATGGACGAATGCGAGTTATAATGATATTTTATCAAATGGGTAGGATAACAATATCTTGGATATAAATGTAAGCGTTAAACGTTATCAATTATCTGTGGTCGGTTGAAATATAAGTGCGAAAAATAGACGAGATTGGGTAATGTCTAAGGACTAATGACGATGTTGGGATAGGGGCGGTCTAGGTTTTCAGATAAAGTTGCAGCAGGACAAACGAGTTCTAATTAAGAAAAAATATGATTATTGCAGGGTAAACATCCAGCCTTATAAACCCTGTCGATGTACTGCACTTCTCAATTTGCCTGAGGGATGCCCTTAACCTTACGACAGGTCGATGTACTGCACATCTCAATTAGCATGAGGGATGCCTTTTACATATTCGTCTGCTTCTAATTAGTGCCTTAAACAAACCATTAATTAGGAATCTCCCGCAGACGATAAACTCACCCATTTATTCACATCACTAATTAAATTACATTTTATTCACACCACTTATTACTTTAAACATTATTCCCACCACTAATTAGATTACTTCCAAAATTTATTGGCCACATACAACACCATCCCCTTTTACCTTTTCCGGCACCTCCTATTTAGGGCCCCCGGAAAGTTGCTGCAGGGCCTCCGTCGCACTATGTGACGACACATTAGCTGATGGTGCTGACTCATCAGCCCTCTGAGTTACTTCGGGAGTAGCCTGAGGTACGTCACCTACTTGTGACACCCCTGTGCTCCGTCCCGTGCACATTGGCATACGGTGCCATCTGTGGCACCCATTGCATCTCCTCCGAGGCCGGCCCTAGGGCCTGCTATGCCGTTGACCAACATACGGATTTGGTCCTCCTGGCATCACCGGTGGTGGTGGCTCGAACATAACTACTATCCTCGGTACCCCATCTACCCCAATTATTAAGGTTAGATGTATGGGTCCCGGTGGGCGGATGGCCCTAGTCCTTCTGATCACAATTTCCACCACCCACCATGATGTTTGAAGCTCCATCTATAATTAAAAAAAAACTATTATATTAGACATCGTGCATTAATAACTCCACATGTCTTACCTCCTCTTTTTGACTTTCTAAAAGTCGTACTTTATAAATCTTATTACCTATATGATCAATAATACGTGCCCAAACCCACTTGGGTTCACCTGCATAGTTACGTGACCATACTAGTTGATCTATCTTAAACCGAGGGGTAGTTGTTAAAGTGTAAGTATTATCTAATTTTAATAAAAAATCAGGCGGATATCTTAATTTACGTTTAAGAAACTCTTCACCTACCGGTAAACGACCTGAATTTCCCTAGGTGACATGTTATGATATAATTTAGAGCCAGGTACCATCCTTACCAGTCTGTGATAATCTAATCCATTTTTTAACTAATATCTCTCAACCTGTCCATTAGAACTTGGATGATAGGGTGGTGTTAATACATGTCTTATTTTCCACTGTTCACAAAATTTATTAAACTCTGCGCTACTAAATGATCTGCCGTTATCGATTACTACGCATTTGGAATACCATAAGAACTAATTATATCTTTTAAAAAATTAATCGTTATAAGGGTAGAAATATTAAAAACCTTTCTAAATTCAGTCCAATCCGAAAAGGCATCTATCTACAATTTAAATATAGCGTTTTTTATCAATTTCGAAAAAATCAATGTGTATGCGACCCCAAGGTTCTATAAGACGTGTCCATCTCGCCGCTTTGTCTCTGCGAGGCATGGCCGTCTTTGCCTTGCACCATTCACATTGTCGTACTTGTCTTTCAATATCTTTCGTCATCTTAGGCCACCAGACATACCTTCTAGCCATGTCTTTCATCTTTGTAATACCTGTATGCCCTTCGTGAAGTACCTTTAAAACATCCTCACCTAGCTCGGTAGGTATGATAACTTTTTCGTCTCATTTAATTACGTTATCCTCCAAATAAAGCTCATTAAGCACATGTTTAAAAGCTAAAGGTACCGACCGACTATCCTCATTACCCAATAAAATATCTTTTATTTTATTAAAATCCGGGTCAGTCTCTGAGCTCTTAACTATAGTGTTAAACTCAACAATTTTTAATACCTTAATGAAATGTTCATTAGTTTGCGTGGTTTCAATACCGTTGTCGGCTATCTCGTTATTACCACTCATACGCGACAAAACGTCTGCTAAACAATTATTTTTACCTTTACGATATTTTATTGTTAAAGAAAAATTACCAAGTATTAATAACCACCTTTGCAAACGTGGGGACATCAAGTATTCAGTATTAATCTTTTGGTATATATTAATTAAAGGCTTGTGATCAAACGGTAATGGTCTTGCCTATTAAATATTCTCCACGTCGTTTTAAACCAAATGTTATAACAAGCGCTTATTTTTCAATTACGGAGTAATTGCGTTCCGCTCTATTAAGTTTAAGCGAAAAATAAATTACAGGATAATTCCATCCTCGACCTGACATAAAGCTCCTCCTATACCCGTGTTTAAGATTTTGAAGGAAGGAAATTACGGAGATTTTTTTGTTAGAAAGATTTTGAAGGAAGGAAATGACGGAAATTTTTGGTTAGAAATTGTACTACTAAACCGGGTATTCACGGGGCTCTGAACTCATTGAGTCAACTCGGGTTTATAAGGCACTGAACTCAGATAATGAGTCAACCTTGGTTTTTGGGGCACTGAACTTAGTTAATGAGTCAACCTCGGTTTATGAGGAACGGGATTTTGTTAAAAGAACCTATCCTCGGTTTCGGTAAGTAGTGTCAATATCTAGGTCAATATCGATGTCATAATAAAGGTCAATATCAAAGTCAATGATCAAAAAGCATGAATATGGAGATTACGAAATTGCCAGAAATCCGCAAGGTTAAAATTTTTTGTTGGGAAAAGGGGAAGGTGAGGCATAAGGCCAGTTTCAAATGTTAGCATAAAATTATCCTCAACGCGTTTAACCAAATTTAAATGTCATGTTAGTAGTTTTATTACCGTATCATAATATTATCCTCAACGCGTTTAGCCAAATTTGAATGTTAGAAGTTTTATTACCTTACTATAAAATTATCCTTCACGCGTTTATTAATAGATGTTAGAATCATGATGATTTCGCTATTTGTTAGTTATTGTTATTTGCGCCGCTTATCATTATTGTACCAGTGTGCTTATCAATATTGTACCAGTGCGCTTAGCATTGTTGTTACCAGTACGCTTATCATTATTGTTTTATCACCGCGCTTGTGCGCTACCATTATTTATCCTCATCCATCGTTATTATTGTTACTACTTAAAACGAATTGTCAGTAGAGATTGATCAGTCATAATAATTTTTGAAATTGAATAAATTTATGCGAAAGATGTAGTAGTACGAAAAATAAAACTAATTAATATTCGCAATAGTTCTAGAAAATAAGTAGATTTTCCTTTTATTATATACTAATATAATAAGATGCATCAACATTTAAGATCTGCTCTTTACTCGGATCTAAACATTTTAAGGTAGAGTTTTTAAACAAATATTTTTCAAATAATTAAAACATATGTCTTCCCTATCTTCCCATTTAAATAAAACATAATCTTTAGTTAATTCATATAAAGGACCAGAATACTTAGTGTAGTTATCAAAAAACCTGCTATAATAATTCTTAACCCCTAAAAACGAGGACAACTCCTTTTTATTATTAGACCTTTAAATATTTTTAATAGCTTCAATTTTAATCACATTAGGTTTTACCCAGCCATCGGATATTATATGTAAATAAGTAATTTCAGTTACACCAAAAATGCATTTATTAGCTGACACGCCTAAATTTTTATATTTAACTAGCTGACCCGGCAAACGTTGTTTTGCCATATTATAAAAAATTTAAAAAAAAATTAAAAAATTTAAATAAGAAAATTTAAAACTACCAAAAATTTTTTTAAAAACTCAACTATACGAAAAATAACAATAATTGATATTTTTAAAGGTGGTTAAAAACACAAAATTTTACCTCAATAATGTTCGAATTTAAATTTTCACGAAGCAAATTTTTTTAAGTCAAATTTACCTATAATCAAAAAAAAATATCGCGCCTGGCCTTTTTGATAAAATATAAACAAAAGGCGGATACGGATACGCATATTGTTTATTTAACGAAAAATAACAAATAATTGATATTTTTAAGGGTGGTTAAAAACACAAAATTTTACCTCAATAATGTTCGAATTTAAATTTTCATGAAGCAAATTTTTTTAAGTTAAATTTACCTATAATCATGGGCGTAGCCAGGTTTTGGATTAGGGGGGGGCAAAACGTTTAAAAGTTCAATTAGAGGGGGGCAAAACATAAATTTTTTAAATTTTTCAATGTTTTTGCATTGAAAAAAATTTGGTTTCGCAAATTAGGGGGGGGGGGGGGGGCAGCCGAGGATTTCAATACAAAAACCCTTAAAAATTAAAAAAAAATTATGTTTTGCCCCACCCCCTAATTAGCCTGGCAGGCGGGGGCAGGGAGCGCGGCTGCCCCCCCCCCCCCTATTTGAACTTAACTCCAATTAATACAGATGCTTATTAGCGAATGTACACAAAAATAAAAGATCGCTATGGAAATCGTCAAATCTAACACATACACGGATCAATGCCATCCAATTAGATTTTAACGCGTTTTCTTTTTAATATTTTATTTACCAATGTATTTTACCCATGTGATTATTAGAATTAACTACTATTTGTTTAAAAAAAAATTGTTTTGGTAAAATAAAATTTAAATTACGGTTGCATGAAAATTTTTGGATAGTCGAGACCTTTTTTTTTTTGCTCTCAGGAAAATTGTTGGGTAGTCAAGACCTTTTTTTTTAATCTGCCCCCCCCCCTAATTCAAAACCTGGGTACGCCCATGGATATATCAACATTTATTGGCACTTTGTTTAAAGTATTTTCATTTTTCTCCTTGTTTAACGTGCAAAAAATTACAAAATTAGATTTTTTAATTTATTTAGCCACGCAGGAGGGGGGGGGGACACGACCGTCCTATTATAATAATAATAATTGAAGCGAAAAATGGCTTTGATAGTGCGTAAAAAGTTTTCATTTTCCGCAACACATGCCTACTGCATTTATCACCAGACTACCTACACGATAGATAGATAAGATACGCAGCAGTACGTGATGAGGACGTTTGATTGACGTTCATATCTCAAAAACTACTCGACCGATTTGGCTGGAACATATCTTAAAACACGCTCCGGAGTGGCGGGAATAAACTGTGAAATTTTGAGCCAAATCGGTCTGGTAGTTCTCTAAAAAAGGTGGCGCCATACATATATACACACACACATATATACATAGTTTCATTTTTATATATAAGATTAATGTTAAAACATTGATTAATCGTAAGTCATGCTCGACTTGCGTTAAACCCGTTACTAAAATGTCATCTAAATAGAAAAATATGCCATCTAAATTATTGAAAATAGAAGCCATTGCTCGTTGAAAAATTGGCGCAGACACACTTAAACCAAAAGGTAATCCTTTAAAAGCAAACAAACCTCTATCGGTGTTTATTGTTAAAATCTTAGACGTCTTATTATCTACACGTAACTGAAGGTAAGCATTCCTAAGATGTAATTTCGAAAAGAATTTAGAACCTTTTAAATTAGCTAAAACCATTTCTATTCTGGGTAGGGGGTATTTAACACCTATCACATATCTATTAATAGTTATTATAATCAGCGCACACCCGTATACTACCGTCATTTTTCTTAACGGGAACTAACGGAGTGGCCCACTCAGAATACTCTATTGGCTCGATAATATTATCTTTTAACCGACTATCTATAACGTTATTGACCTTATCAACCCACAAAAATGGTGTTCGACGGGCAGGACAACATCGAGGAATTGCATCTGAGTTAATTTTTATCGAAAAAATATTATCATTAACCTAGTTTTCACGAAACATTTCTATAAGCTCAGCTTTAATTTTATCAATGTTATAATGCCACAGTTTCCCAACGTACTGACCATCACAATCAACCCGAACAGAGGTCGTAGGCTTATCAACAAAAACCCTTGCCCTTGAAACCGAGGCAGGCTCATTTACTAAGTCCATTGCCTTATTAATAACAACTAAGGATTTATGCTCGTTTATAGATGCTACCTTAAAACCGGGTGTTGCATGGTGATCAGCATTATTAATTAAACATTTGATTTTCTCTATCACTATTACACGTTTAATTTTTACAAATGTCCCACCAATAAACTAGAGGACCAATTAATTTTATCCAATTCCAACCCATAATATTATCTATTTTTTCATCGATAATAGATAACTCTAACTTTAAAACTTCCTCGCCTGCACATACTCGCACTTTAGTACCCCTAAAATTTTTATTTTCGACCCGTCTAATTGTTTTACCAAAACATGACTTTTATTAATGTTTTAAAAGGCCATAATTTTAAAAAATTACATTTACTCATTACGGAGATTGAGGCACCAGAGTCAAGGAGGAATTTAATTTTCTTACCTTCAATATTTAAATAAACTACCGGGGTTTGTGAGGATTTAAAAAATTGATAAAAACAATATTAGTGTTGTCAGCGCCAATCGAGCGTCAATTAAAGTTACGCGCCCAGGATTAAAATAATTTTTCTGCGTGGCCCTTACACCAAAATTATTATTATTATCCTGAATATCGTTATATACGCGAACGTTGCCACCCGTCGCCTATATGGATCGCACGAGCGTTGTCTATAATGAGCTGTGTTATTTCGAAAATTATTAAACAATCTACAATTACGCCTGATATGCCCCGTCCTATTACAATTAAAGCAACGAGAGACCGAGGTCTTAACCCGTAAGTTTGTTCTAGGCGGTGCATTTTAATTAACATTATGATTACAATTAGTATCATTAATAAAAACATGAAAAACATCTTTTCGCTTATAACAAAATTAATAAAATTAAACGAAGTTTTTGGTACAAACATGATAATAAAAATAAGATAAGTGACCTATCAAAAATAAAGAAATTAAATTTATAGCGTCGACACCAACAATTTAATTAATGTCCATCTAAAGGAGGTACTGTATAAATTAATTATAAAAATTAATATTAAGATGATCATTATAAGTAAAGACCATTATTAATAAAAAAAAATTAAGAAACTTACGTGGTCTTTTTTTTTGTACGAAAAATCGAACGTTTAGTTCCTCGAGTCCTGTGGATCGGGTTTGAAGGTAGAGATCTTAAACGGAAATTCACGTCCTCGCCTCTAGTCGTGGGTTTAGATTTTCAGCCTCGTGTTACCAATTTAGTAATCGTGCTACCAATTTAGTAGCTGAAGAGTTCGGTTATTTTGATAAAAGTTTATTGAAAAGATCCAATATATATTTATATCTATCCAATGGACGAATGCGAGTAATAATGATATTTATTCAAATGGGTAGGACAACAATATCTTGGATATAAATGTAAGCGTTAAACGTTATCAATTATCTATGGGCGGTTGAAATATAAGTGCGAAAAATAGACGAGATTGGGTAATGTCTAAGGACTAATGACGATGTTGGGATAGGGGCGGTCTAGGTTTTCGGATAAAGTTGCAGCAGGACAAACGAGTTCTAATTAGGAAAAAATATGATTATTGCAGGTTAAACATCCAGCCTTATAAACCCTATCGATGTACCACTTCTCAATTTGCCTTGAGGGATGCCTTTAATCTTATGACAGGTCGATGTACTGCACATCTCAATTAGCATGAGGCATGCCTTTTACATATTCGTCTGCTTCTAATTAGTGCCCTAAACAAACCATTTATTAGGAATCTCCCGCAGACGATAAATAGTTTCTTACCCATTTATTCACACTAATTAAATTAAATTTTATTCACACCACTAATTACTTTAAACATTATTCCCACCACTAATTAGATTAATTCCAAATTAATTGGCCATATACAACACCCTTTTTGACTAAAAGAATTTTTTTGATCGTATCGTGTTCAGACACCTTTTATCAGGCGTTAAGGAGTTAGGAAGACACTCTCCGCAGTCTGAACATTCCATACCCTTTTTACTAAAAAAATAGTGCGATCGGGTTCATTATGGATTTGCTAGCCACAAATCCAAACGAGTTGGTCGATATGTCTTGTTTTTCCCCTTTTTAATAAGTTTCAGGTGCAAGATAGCTTGGCACCTCTCTGATTGCCACATTCGTGAAGATCTCCTTTTCCTTTAAATTAGCTCCATTGTTCGAAAAATGGCTTTTCTGTTAATTTTATTATTGAGATTAGTGCGTGACTCGTTCCTATTTGATCTCATAACTAATAACCTTTAAAAAAGTCTTATTTACAACCTGATTTATGTACGAAAAAAATCAAGAATATTAAAAAAGGGAAGTATATAGATGATTAGTGCATAAAAAGATTAAGGACGTGCTGGATCTACTCTCAAAGTTTTAAAAACTTGACCCCTTGCGGCTCACTTGTACATCGATTGCATTTTAGTAGCGTGTGAATGGTGTTTCGATCTCATCTCATCTCGGTCTCGAAAGCAAAATGAATATTTCCCATTATTTAATTAAATTTATATACGTAATACAAAGTATGACAATTTTAATGGCCTCCCACACCTGTAAAAATTTGTCATTTGCATATTTGATCTAGCTTGACCCTTAATTAGCTTTGGCAAAAATATGTAATGTATAAATAATTTAAGAAAATAGTTGTAGCCATCTGAAGTTATCATCCATTTGTTCTTAAAGGTATTGCATGTTTATTATAATATTATAGAAACTGAAAGGTAAGGGTTGATACTTTTTTTATATATATAACATAAATATTTAGCTGCTCACACTACAACGTTAAAAAAACAACAATAAAAGTAGCATTGTTACGGGTAGGAATAAGAGTTTTGAGGTTTACAGTAAAGTGCACATAGTAGCATATACTTATACATTCAAAAATTAGACGATTCTATTATAGTGTAGGGTAGGACCCCGTCCCTTAATATTTTATTATTTTTTTTAAATAATTCATCCACCAATTATTTTAATAATAAAGCTTATGCTCAAATATATAGGTATAGCGCAAAATCGCACAGAAAATTCAGTAGATTAGAGTTAAATTGCCAAATCTATATAATGTGAAAGGTAATTCAAATGACAAAACAAATACATAATATATTTATGGCCTGACAATTTAGAGGTTTAACATGAGTTGGATCATTACAGACTCCTTGACTAATGATCTAATCTAATGCTTTATAGGCTATCGTTTGGCAGGCACAGAAGTAGCTGGGGTGCATAAAAAATCTTTGGCACAAGCAACCAAATTATATAATTATTTTGATTTAACCATCGATCTAAAATATCATCACATCCGATAGGATGGTTAATTGTTGCGAAATTTGAAGATGCTTTTATATTTACTACTTTATTAAAACTCATTTTAAGTCTGTTTGTTTATTTTATATTTAAATGCTAAGGATATAAATATGCAATAAATATATTGAAAAATTATCAGCGAGCTAAAGTTATTAAAATTTGTACGCGGCTATTTGGGTGTGGTAAATTACCCAATATCGAAAATATTCCAATTATATTAATTTACATTCAACATCCTTAATGTGATTACAAAATTCAAAATAGATTTAATATATTAGAATTATTATAATCAATTAAAAATTTTAGAGCCGAGATCTCGCCGATAAAATCTCGTATCGTCTCGAGGTCGAAATTCTCATCTCGATCTCGACCCAATTTTTCAAAGTCCGAAGTGAAGAAATAAACCACTAGTCCGAGGTATCGCTTAAAAATGGGGTGTTCGTGCCAAACATAACCAAGAGCCTTTTTGGCTTCAGATAGGTAAATCGATCAACAGCAAAGAGAATAAAACCAACAGCGATTAAGCAGTGTTAGCAAATCCATAGAAAACATTTGAGCTAAAAATTAAACTCAGTAATTTCTCAGGTTAATATGATATCATATATTACATCATAATCTACCCCAAGATTGTGCAGCATATTGAGAAGTTAATAAAGAACCTCTACTTTTGACCCTATATTGTACTCCCTCTTTACGGCCCTTGTGTTAGCGCACTTCAATGGGGATTTGTGAAACATGCTTGGTGACGCTTCAGTGACAAAGCCTGGGCCATCTTACAATGATCATTAGGGGAAAATTGGAAAGTGTTGGCATACGCAAAATATTTATAGATCAGGAGTATTGTAAACTAAGAGGGATTAACCAGATATGGACAGCCCTCTATCACCCGTTAATATTTTGTCAAAAAAGTATGACTAATTGAAAAATTTGCTATATGCCTATGTAGATTTTGAAAGCCCATCAGATGGAATGAATGAAAATACAAAAAGTATAGAAATAAAAGTGTATTAAGGAAAACGATGCCTTATGGAAGGAGACGAGGTGGTCGGGTTGGTTGGACGTAGGAAGATTTCTATGCACATTTTCTGAAAGCCAGCTAAATGGATAAAGGACACTATAACAGCACAGCATGCTTAAACCTCCTGCGATGTGTGGGCTAAAGGAAGAAGGCATCATCGATACTTGGATCGGGTGAGAAAACGAAAAATTCTTAAAAAGACCACACTGGGACAAGAAAACGGGTGATGGAATAGGAATCTGTAAGAAACACGGCAATTAGTCGAAAGGCCTGCGGATAATCGAGGACACACTGGCGCAGTGTCACTTAGGGAGTTATGGCCACTTTAATACATCTTGAAGGGACCCTAGATACCCGTTACATAACCAGAATTTGCCAGTTTATCTAAAGGTTCATATTTGTAATATTGGCGAAACTATTGAGCCGTGATAACAAAAATTAAATTATTTATTCACTTATAAACTACGGTTTTGTGATATGGACTTTTATTTTCCTCGTGGATTTGAGCTTGTTGTTCAGTTTATTTTTATTTTTCGTTTCATAGCATATTCCAAAATATTATCCTTAAAATATTAATTTTTTCACTATCGACACATATTTACATTTTCAATTAACACAACACTTTTCCCATAATAGATTTTATCCTCACTTTATGTAAAATTTAAAGTGATTTGTATATACATTTCGTACCTAAAAATTGAAGTGCTCTATCTGCACAAAGCTCCGAACTGATATAATTGAGTTCAAAATCTGAAATGCTATAATATCTAAACTTATTATTCATACGATTTGAAATTAAGTTGGGTAAATGTAAAATAGCATTTATAATATTTAAGCAAAAAATGATGTTTTTTTTTATTTCTTCATAAAAATGGACTTTTAAATTTCAGATAGAGTAAAGCTCTAGATTTTTTGCGAATATATTTAGCTACTTTGCTCTATCTGCATTTTTTAACCAATTTTTAAGATACTATTATTATAAAATAAATATGAGATTATCAGACTAGTTTTATATTATAATGACTATAGTGCTTTAATTAAACAGTGAAAATGGGTTTTCGGACTACTGTGATAGCAAGAACTATGAATATGACCCAGAGTTAGGAGTGACAGAAGAAGAGGTTGACCAGGTGCTTAAAAAGATGACCATGGGTAGAGGGGTGGGACCTGATAATATACCTATGGAAGCTTTCAAAATGCTGGGACCCTTAGGTGTACATCTACTTGCAAAACTGTTTAACAAAATACTTGCAAGTGGTATGATGCCTGATGAGTGGAGGGAAAGCTATGTTATACCTATCTATAAATTAAAATGTACAAGAATGCAACAACTATCGAGGGATAAAGTTAACGAGTCACGTAATGGAGGTGTGGGAAAAGGTTATAGAAGCTAGACTCCGAAAAATAATATCAATAGATGAACGACAATTTGCGTTTATGCCTGGAAAGTCGACTTCAGATGCAATACATGGTCTTAGGAGACTTATGGAAGTATATAAGGAAAAACAAAAGGATCTTCATATGTGTTTCATCGATCTTGAGAAAGCTTTCGATAAAGTGCTAAGGCAGTTGATATGGGATAGCCTGAGTTCCAATGGTGTACCCGAGGCTTATATAATGTTAATAAATAATATGTATAGAAACGCAAAAACCAAAGGGACATCCAGGTACATCAAAGGGATTTAGTCTAAATGTCGGTGTGCATCAAGGATCGGCCCTAAGTCCATTGCTCTCCATAACAATAATGGATTCGATAACGAAGAACCTGAAACGCGAATCACCGTGGGCAATGCTCTTTGCGGATGATATCGTCCTGTGCGCAGGCTTAAACATGGAATGCAGAGCAGGTAAAAGTGTGGATGGAACGAATTGAAAGCAAAGGCCTTAGGGTCCCCCGAGATAAAACGGAATATGTATGCTTGGAGTCGGGGAATGAATACAAAGAAGCACACCTGCAAATTGATGACTGGTGTTTCAGAGGAAAGAATTCAAATATCTTGGTTCTAGGGTACAATGTGATGGAGGTGTGGAAAACGAAATTAAGGCAAGAATAAACGCAAGCTGGCTAAAATTCAGGGAGTTGAGTGGTGTCCTATGTGACAAGCACATACCACTCAAATTAAAAGGACGGTTATATAACACCGTTATTGTACCCACGGTATTGTAGGGAGCGAAAACCTGGCAATTGGGGCAAAAGAGGAGCAAAGCTTGGCTACAATGGAGATGCGAATGTTGAGATGGATCTTGGGAATAAGCAAAAAGGACCATATAAGGAATCAAGACATAAGGGATAAACTAAATGTAGTTCCGATTCAGAGAAAGTTGGTGGTAAGAAGATTGAGATGGTATGGCCATTTGGAGAGACGGGAGGAAAGTCACTTGGCAAATCGTATCAAGAAAGTGCAAGTCGAAGGTAAGCGAAAGAGAGGAGGCCTAAACTGACATGGAAGCATAAAATTGATATGGACTTGAGAAGGTACGAGCTAAAGCGAAGCTGGTGTAAATGTAGGAATACATGGAGAACCTACTTGAAGGAGGTGACCACTAAATGTGACAAAGAGATATAGGGAAAAAAAAATTAATAACTTGAATCTATTGAATATTATAACAAACTTATGCTAAAATGGGGTTGTGCTCTACAAGCTATGATAATTTAAAATATCTTTGAGGAGATAAATGTATATAATTAAATTTCTAAAACAATCACAGTGATTTATATCCTTTATCGGGAAGTAATTACCAAATTATAAAGTAATAAATACTTTAATATATATCCAATAAATGTCAAACGTTTCAGAGAAAAGTAAGTTATTAAAGAAGTGTTTTACACTCCTTTATATACTCGCGAATTAATCGAAAGATACATTAAGTCAATTAACATTTAGTGGTAAATCCGCGAGCTTTATGTGATAGGGCAATTTACGTCGCGAGTTATATAAGGTAATATAAATGAGTTAATTGAAGTCGACTTAAGTAATATGCCGCGAGCAATCAATTAAATAATAATGGATACAACAAATACTCCGCTGGGTAAAAACGAAGTTCATACAAAATAAACTAGTTTTTTGGGCCAATGAACTTGGCGACCAGACTTGGTAATGGTTGGATTAGGAAGTGGTGCGCTAGGTTTTGTAGAAGAAACAATGGTAGGTTGGTTTAAATATTGGTTCGGTGAGTGCCTGTTTGGTTTTGGTGAATTCGGGTCAACTGTTAAATTCGGGTTATCAACCTTAGGCCCGAGGAGAGCTGGCTTTAATCGATCAATCGAGACAGTGTCTTTCCTCCCATTGTGATCTATGATAAAAAATTTAGTGTGCTTTTCAATCACTTTGAAAGGTCCTTCATAGGGGGGAACCAAGGCTTTACGTAGCCGGTCAGTCTTAATAAAATCATGGGTGGATGTAAATAAATTTTCGGAAATTTGTTGTATGATGTTCGATGGTCTCGAAGGTATCGGACATTGTGAACTGCTGTCGAAGGCGTTGGATGTAATCGGCGGCGTTTATGTCGCAATCCGACGGTTGTAAAAAATCTCCAGAGAGTCGTAAAGAAGTACCTTATACCAGCTCAGCGCTTGAACAGGCGAGGTCTTCTTTGACGGTGTTGCGAATCCCTAGGAGTACGAGGGGAATAAGGTCGGACCAACGGGTATCACCTTTTGTGGTAATTGAACTTTTAAGCTGTCGGTGAAAACGCTCTACCATCCGATTGGCTTGTGGATGTTAAGCTGTCGTAGTTATATGGTGATAACCTAGTAAAATAGATAATTGTATAAAAAGGATTGATGGGAATTGCAATCCACGGTCCGTGGTTAATGTCGCTGGAACACCAAAGTTGGCTATCCAGTGTGCCAAAAATGTGCGTGCAACGGTTTCGGCTGTTGCGTCATTAATGGGAATTGCAATCGGCCTTCGGGTGAAACCATCAACGGCAGTAAAAATGTAAATGTGGCCGTTAGAAGGTGGTAAGGGTCCGACGAGATCTATATGTACGTGGCTAAACCTTGCGTCTGGTTCAGCGAACCTGCCTGGGGTTGACATTACGTGTCAATTTACCTTGCATTTTTGACATGCAATGCATTGCTTTGTCCATTCGGTACATCTTTGTTCATTCCCGGCCAGACGAATCGTTGGGCGATTAGTTTAAATGTTGGGCGTAAGGCTGGGTGAGAAAGACCATGTAGCTGATTAAAAACGCGTCGGAGCGTCCTAGGTCACGTAATAGTTAAATTTGTACCTGGAATTAAGCGTTGTTCCAGTTTAAGGCTTTCGAGCTCTTCTAGTTTATAATACTCTTGTTTTTGTGTCATAGCCATTCTTTCTGTGAGTGATGTGTTTGGTTGTTAAATGGAGTTTGGTTGTTGTATGGAATCGATATCGATTTGGGATAAAGTGTCTGCTACTATATTCGCCTTACCTTTAATAAACTGTATATCTGAAGTAAATTGGGAGATATAGTCTAATTGTCGTATTTCGCGCGGCGAGTATTTATCGGATTTGGAAGTGAGAGCTTAAGTTAACGGTTTGTGATCAGTAAAAATTGTAAAGTCGCGACCTTCTAAAATGTGTCGGTAATGTTTAATTGAAAGATAAATTGCTAGCAGTTCTCTCCCGAATGTACTGTATCGAGTTTGTGTCTTGCTCAATTTCTGGGAGAAAAAGGATAAAGGACTGATTTCCCCTTTTACGATCTGATGTAAAACGGCTCCGATGGCAGAGTTTGACGCGTCGGTTGTAATAAAGATGTTGACACCATCCACTAAATTATGAAGGGTCGAGATTTCAGCGTGCATTATTTAATCTTGTGGAATGCGCCGTGTGCGCTCTGCGTCATGTCCAATGGTCCTTTTGAGTCGTTGAGGAGATCAGTCAATGGTTGTAGAAGGAGTGCACAGTTAGGTATAAAACGCCTATAAAAATTTACCATTCCCACAAAACGACGTAGTTGTGGTCGGGGTGGCGAAATTCTTGATTGCCGAGATTCTCTGGTATTGGCGTTATGTGGGGAAACTTGATGTCCTAGGAAATATAAATGTCATTGTATAAGATCGGTGGATTTGGATTGATAGCGTAGGTAGAGGGAAATGGAACGCAATATTTCGGACACATATGGTCCATCTTCAGGGGGAAAAAAGGAGAAGATGTAGTCTCAAAAAATAAAAATGAAGTAAAGTGATTATAACAACGATGATATAGATATAAAAAAAACTGGTTATAGCGAGAAATTAACAATAGCGATTGGAGGGATGGATGTTTTTATAAGAATAGAATACAGAAGAGCATCCCCATTGGCACTTGTCCATGTTAATTTTTATATCAAACTCTCTTAATCGTGTATAAATCTGACGTAAGTGGTCTAAATGTTCACTAGTTGATGTCCTTGCGATTAAAATATCGTCCAAATATGCGAAGGTGAAATTGAGACCACGGAGAGCTTGGTCAATGAAGCGTTGGAATGTTTGAGCAGCATTTCGTAAACCAAGGCATTTGCGAAAATTCATAAAGACCGAAAGGTGTAGTTATTGCAGTCTTTGCGATGTCGTCCAAGGCTACGTGTATTTATGGTAAGCTCTGACTAGATCTATTTTTGTATAGATGGTTGTGCCAGCGGTTGAGGGAGAAATCGTGTAGGTGTGGTAAGGGGTAACGATCCGGTATAGTTAAACGTGAAGGGCTCGGTAATCTCCACACGGTCGCCAATCTTCTGGTGTTTTTTTAGGAACCATGTGCAGTGGAGAACTCCAGGGGCTTTCTGAGGGTTGATTTATGCCGAGTTCGATCATGTGTGCAAACTCTTGTTTGGCAATCTTTAGCTTGACAGGGTCTAAGCGTCTAGGTCTGGCATAAACGGGTGGTCCTTGTGTACGTATGTGATGGACTATTTGGTGGCTTACCTGTGACCTGTAATTTGGAGGAGCATAAATATCGGGGAACTCTTTCAACACAGTTTTAAAATATGGTGAATCAATCTTTATTGCGAGTTGTAAATTCAAGTTCGGGTCAATATACGCCCATAAGACTTTAAAGTAGTCTTAGCGTCTAACAAACATTTGCGGCGTATATCAACGAAAAGGTTATAATGATTTAAAAAATCAGTTCCGATGATAGGTGTCTTTACGTCAGCAATTGTAAAAACCCATTGAAAACTTCTCCGCAAGCTAAGGTCCAGTTCCAAAGATTTCTGGCCATAGGTCAGTATGGAACTGTTAGCAGCTTGGAGGAGGATGTGTGTGAGGGGTGAGATGGTGGTTACGTGGGGGTGGTATGACACTGAGCTCCGCGCCCGTATCTATTAAAAAAGGAAATTTGGTTGATTTATCGTAAATAAAAAATAAGCGACTGGTGTTATGGCCTGAACCAGGTGTCGCGGATTCTGGCAGGCTATAGGTATGACGAGGAAAGCGCGATATAATTGCAACTGTCGGCATTTAGTGGCCTTTTCCTTATATCTTTGGTGATATCAACACCAATTTTGGGGAACGTCTGCGCGGGGTTGAAAAGGGGATTGAAATCGCCTTGATGTAGACCTACTTCTCGACGCAAAACGATTTTTTAGACTGAATGCCGCAATGTGTCGATGCTCACGCTCAGTTTATTGACCATGTCTCTGAGCGTCTCGATATCATCGTTTGATCGGTTGTGGCAGGGGCGACGTTGGTTATTTGAGGCGTATGGTATGTTTCCGCGATTTTATCAGCTGTTTCAGCCAGCTTGACTAAAGTTTGATCGCTTGCACAAATAGCCAAGATGCTGGCCATGTTGTTGTCAAGTTTTTCCAATCACAATCGGTTTAAGATGACTTCATCCAATTTGGCGGTACCCAGGAGGGCTTTCACGTGTCTATAAAGTTGAGGTGGTGTACGATCACCCAATTGCATGTTGGGGAGAAAGTCGTAGAATCGTGCTGAGTCCGACTTTGTCGTGCGGTCGATGATAGCTGTCCGGATGGTGGTGTACGGAGCCTCAAACGGTAGATTTTCCAAATAATCTCGGATTTCGATTTTGACTTCTTCGGGGAGGCTTTCAATCACGTATCCAAGTTTGCTAGACTCAGATGTTATTCGGCGTATCGTGAAAAGGGCCTCTATTTGGACAAACCATATCCGGGGATCTAAACTATTAAACGGGGTAAACAATCATAGCGCTCTCGGATTTTATTTGTGCGTCATCAAATTGGTTGGTATCCATTTACAAGGTTGGGTGTAACAAGGGTTGGGTAAGGGTTGTGTAGAAGGGTGCGTATAACAAGGGTGGGTCACCAATATCGGGAAGTAAATACCAAATTATAAAGTAATAAATACTTTATTAAATATCCAATAAAGTGAAACGTTTGCGAGAAAAGTAAGTTACACTTCTTTATATACTCGCGAATTAATCGAAAGAAACATTAAGTCAATTAACATTTAGTGGTAAATCCGCAAGCTATATGTGATAGGCCAATTTACGTCGCGAGTTATATAAGGCAATATAAATGAGTCAATTGAAGTAGACTTAAGTAAAATGCCGAGAGCAATTAATTAAGTAATGGATACAACACCTTTATATAGCTAAAAATATTTACTGGGGCCGATTTGTAGAAATCATAATATTTAAAACAGATATTATTATTAAACTTTATTAATCATAAAATAAATGATACATACAAAAGAATATAATATAGTAGAAGTACAGTCAATTTTATTTTTGAACAATTTCTTTAAAAAACCCCATTGCCTGTTTGCCAAAGGAATTGGAGCACGAGGCAACGACAGGGATAAAAATATTGGTTGCCAAAAGGGCAGAATACTTTTTAGTTTTACGCCCTTCTGCTGTAGCGATAGGGTTGTAATTAAAATGGGAAGGGGCAAATAGGTCAATACAAATAAAATCCCATTTGAGGGATAGGCCATTTTGCCAGGGGACTAGAGAAGAGCCGTCAGGGCGCATCCTACCCTCAAGAGAGGGATCTGACGGCTCAAGAATTGAGGGGATTTTTGCCTTTTTAAGGGCAGCTTGAATTAATAAATTGGCTTTAGTGTGCCTAACATATTTATATTTGTTTGCTAGGCAGTGTAGAGGGTGCCTAGCATATTCGTCTACAACGGTAAGACAATTTTGACAATTGAATTCTCTGCTGTTAGTAATCCCCAATCTTAAAGCTATGGAATATGATAGCTCAAAGTCTTCAAGCAGCATTCCCAAAAGTTTGCTGGGATAGGCGTCAAGCCACTCGTAACCGGAACCATCAAAAAGCGAGGGACCTAAGGTTGTAAAGCTGGCTATCATCGCTGCTTGATAAAAGGTAATCAACGGAGCGCAATACTAGTCCAGAATCCCAATCCTTTTGTCTCGTACTTTGAGGTTGAATGGTCTCGGGTGTGACATTCAAATTCCAAAGCTCCAAGACTTGAGTTAGCAGAGGGTCGGAATCATGTTTTGTGAGATTAAAATATGTTTTGGAACAAACTTTGCCTGTTGCAACCATCCACCTCAAAACTTATAAGAATCAATGATATATTTTTTATATTAACTTTACACATCTATAACCGAAATAGTTCTTATTTTATTATTGTTTGACATACCACAGCTAAAAAAATAATTTGTAGAGGCATTATGCGAGTTTAAAGGCAGTTGATGAATTAACGTGATTAAATGAAGGCTTGTAAATGAGTAATTGCAGATAGAGCAAATCAATTTTAAAGAAATTTAAAATTTGCGAAAGCGCAAAATAAGAACCTTAATAGCGAAGTCAAAAAATAATTTTTTTCCACATTTTTTAAAAGTTTAAGATGAAATATATAAAATCGACAGAATAGCACTTTTGCTCTAAAACTTTCAGATGCAGATCGAGCCCCCAATTTTAAGTTGCGATTTATTACCACCGTTATTGATACCCATATAAATTTTTTCCTACTTCCTTCCCATAAACTTCTTCAACTACTAGCGCTTTTTACCTTTAACAAGCGTCAATAACGAATGAGATAAAAAAGTGCGAGTCAGCCTTAGTTTGATTGCATACAAATGGTTAATATACCTACGGTCAGAACGCTATGTTGTGGGTAATAATCGTGAAGTTATGGCCACTATTTTGAAAAGGGTAGGTTATTGGTCCTATTTTTTTTAAAATTATTATAGTCTACAGGATTAACAGGTTTAGCTGTTTCCAAGCATCCACATTTAGTAAAATAATACATACCTCTGATTTTATTATTAAGACCCTCGAAAATGCATACACCAAAATTTTGTATGCACTGACTTTTATACCAAAAACGGCGGCATATAGAAAATATACAGAAAAATTAATTGAAGAAAAATTAGCCATTGTCAAAAATGTAATTAGTTCCTTTTTAAAATATAATCAAGTAGGAGCCAATAATATCAAGATTGGAAAATAAATTAGGTGGAGATCAGGTTGAGGAACTTATAGAGCAAGTATTGTATGGGTTTATTAACTATATTATTCTTGTAGGCAGAAAATGAATTAAGGTTAGTGAAGAAAATGACACTGTGGAAACCATGGGAACAATTGGTGGAAGAAGCTCCAAAAAAGCAATGGAAATGGCCTCTTGATTAAATAAAATGTAGCTACATAGCAAATTGATTGGAATAATATATAGGATATTTTTAAATGTAATGTATACACTACAACCATTATAAATGTTTGAATTATTTTATTCAGTAATATTTTTTATATTGTGTTTCTTATAGATTATAGCATGGTAAACATTAATATTTTTAAAGATTTTGTCATTAATTTAAGTTATGCTTGTTGTGCATTTGTGATTTTATTTATATTCTAATAAGTAATAAACCTTTGAACTTAGAAATTGAAAAAGCTATACAAGATATCTTTATTATGTATCCTCATTAAACTATTTAAATTTTATGTTGATTTAATAATTCATCATCCTACATAAATGTGAGTTAAATAATATTATCTAAAAAAATATTTAAGTTTAGTTTTTGCCTTTCATTTATAAAGATAAAACGTTATTACTAAGGCACATATTATTTCTCACAAAACTTTTTTTTGCTGTTGGAAACTTTCAGGATATAAATTAAGTAAGTGTAACATTTTTTATTCATTTTTAAAAGAAACTTATTCCAGTTATTTAAAACTGAATTGACTTATTTGTATAGCCCAGATTCATTCAAAAAATTGCAATTTATAGATTTATAATCATAGTGGTAATAATTACTAAATCGGTGAGACAATTTATAAAAAGTTTAGTGTGCAAGAATGTTTCTAATAACATATTTTATAAAATTTCTTAAGCCTAATTTGCATTATCATACTTATCCTAAATAATAGCTTTTTGTTCATATAATGATCTTAAAAAAATTTTATAGTTAATTATTGTCATAGCCATAATTTCAAATGACTTTACATAAGGAATTTTTTTTTTGTTAATTGAGGCATTTTTTGGTTTACTTGATTATCAAAATATCTTAATTAAACTTTAATTTGTTAAATACACAATACTTAATTCTAAATATAAATAAGTTTGTTATAAGTCCAAAAATACATATTTTGCAAATATAATTGGAGTAAATTAAAAAATTTAATTATAGGTATTGGGAAAACATACATTTATTGCAAGTGAATTAAATTTACTGATGGTAATTCCGAATTTCTGTATTATAAAAAATCGGCAATTATGGGATAACAATATATGATATTTAAGTCTTGGGGGCCAAAGGTTGTTGTTGTTGCACAATGCAACTAAAAGTTATGGCATTGTGAAGTTCCAAGTTTTGAAAGTTTTTGTGCTTCGGTCGAAGAGCGGATTTTTCTTTTAATTAGATGGGGAGGAACTGCAAAGTCACTTTTTTCAACCCGAACCCGACTCGAAAGTGTTTTTCTTTTAACCGAATCCTTCCCCAACGCGTTTCAAATTTTGGTATTCTAAGTGAGAGTTAGAAAAATTGCCGTGTGAAATATGTTATCGACAAATTATAGTGCAATTTATGAAACTAATTGATACCACAGATTTTGATTAAAAAATTTATATGAATGGTTTATTATAGTGAGGTATGAATATGATAGCAGCTACAATATCGGTTCGCAATATTAGAAATATATAGTTTTGCAAATGAACCTCTTTAATAAATTTAAATTTACTCTTATATTGGTTTATGAATATAAATTTATGTAGTTTAAATAATAATGAACTACCACTTCACACTATTTAAATACAATTTAAAATATTTTGTTGATATATTTTACCTTTCACGAGTCAAATTTAAATTTAAACAAAAGGAATTTAATTAACTGATGAATGAACTTCAATTATACATTTTTGACATTAATTCAAAATATTACACTAATTAGCATTAATTTAAGAGATGACCCGTGTATTTTGGAATGCAACATTCATAACCTTTGACCCGATACTTTAAATCCAACCCGACCCGACCCGAAATCATTATGAAATTTTCAGCCCGACCTGATCCGTTTTCAACCCAAATGTCGGGTCGGGTTTCCGGTCACCCATGTAGCCTCTAATGGTGAGAATACATCGGTTGAGGTATACCCAGGCCAAATAGAATCATTTTTCCCAATTAGCTAGAGTGTGGCAATGTCTTTTCTGTGCGTTCGAAAATGGATGGGGTCAAAATAATAATGGATAAGTTTGTTAATCGCGGCATGGAGAAGGTACCGGGTTTTGTTGCGATTGCTAGTGTTTCGATCTCGTGTCGGTCTCGATAGCAGAATCTCTAGTCTCGGGTGTAATTAGTATCGTATCGGCCTAGAAATATATATCTCGACACGTCTCAATGGGCGTAGCCAGGTTTTGGATTAGAGGGGGGGGGCGAAACGTTTAAAAGTTCAATTGGGGGGGGGGGGCAAAACTTAAATTTTTTAAGCGTTTTTGCACTGAAAAAAAAATTTTTCGCGATTTAAAGGGAAAGATGCCCCCCCTGGCTAAGCCCATGCACGTCTCGACTTAAAACAATAGTTTTTAATTAATCAAAATAACAGTTCATATGAAAAGGGCAAAATAACATCAACTTTAGATTATAGATTCTCTCATATATTACATAGTTATATATTTAAACTAGCTGGGCATAGTTGGCCTTGGCAAAATAAGTAATGCCTTTAGATAAATAATTTATTACAAAAGCTATAGCACTCTGATATAATGATCATCAGTTTGTTTTTAAAAGATCTAAAGGTACGAATGGATACTTCTTATTATTCATGATGTACGTAATTCTGCCCATAGTAAGTAAAAAAACACCGATGAAAGTAGCATTGTTGCTGGAATCGAAACACATGAGCTTTGAGGTTTTCAATAAATTGTATATAATTTTAGAACAAATATATTTACATTTTAAAACTTTTATAGTGTAAAAACTGATATTATGTCCCAAAATATTAACTTGATCTATTTTTTAAAATTATTTTGCCATAAAATACTTATTGCTATTAAACTTTGTGCTCATATATTTTAGTGCATTGCAAAATTGCCATATTTACAGAAAATTCAGTGGATTATAATGCATTTTCCATTTCTATCTTTATAATGTGAAAGGCGCAAAATAATTGCATGATGTGATTTACGGAAGATTTTAAGGGTGTTCGATGAGTTCAGGCAGAACTCTTGACAGAATTATGATTTAATCTATTATTGTTTTTTCGAATAGTAAAAGATGTTTTTTAAAACAATCGTTAGGCACTGAATTTGTTCAAAACCTTTTTAGCCATTTTAGTTAAATTTATATAAGTAATAATTTGAATAATTAACAACCGATTCAAATTATCATCACATAAGACAGGATGATATAATTGTTGCGATATTTAAAGATGTTTATTGAAGTTTTAGACCGAGTTTAGTTAATTCGTCTATGTATTTAAAATTTTATCGTTTGATCTTCTATTAAAATGTAATTTAAAGCACTTTATGGAAAGCAATAAGTGAATTCAGATAGCTAAATTTATTGTAACTTTTTTATGATAGATATTTTTTGCTATATGGCTGTCTATTTATATTATGTTGAAATACAAAAACCAAGTCTTTGGTTGTGGATCACTAACGTTGTCCCTAACCCCCCCCCCACCCTGGCAATCATTACTGCACATTCCTCTCCTTTTCCAACCGTTATTGTTCAATAATTAATTGCCATTGTATTGTGTAGGGCTTATGAGGGTACCTGCTCTGCGGATGGTTAACCCTTTGCCCCAAAAACGTAGTTTTGAATATTTACTGTGACTTTTATTCCCCCCCTTGCCCCATTTTATCGACTCCCTACAATCCCGTGAATATTAAGGTGAAGGATTAACCCAAATCTAATCTTGTGGAAGACAAATACAAAGAAAACGATCGCGCCCGACATGTTCCGTTAACCCAAATATACGTGCGAGCCTAATTACGTCTCCAGAGGAAATCTTGAATGTTGTTCGATATTTATGTCCTAACACGCTACCCGAAGAAAAACGTTTACTGTATGTCGAAGACTCAGGTCCGGACCCTGCTGAGAAGGTTAACACCCAGGGAAGTGATTTAAAGAGAAGGTTGTTGTGTTGTGGATTTGATACACTTCATTACAACAAATACCCACTCCTCCCCTCTCTTTCTCTCGCTTATTATGATTTACGCGTTGGCTGGCGTAAAGCCGATAAAGTTTTCGTTTGATGTATACCTTCGCCATAAATAATAAACCTGGATTTGCTAGCACCATCAGTGCTCTGTTACCAAACTTTACTATTCAAATAAACTGGAGTAAGTTGTGTTCTATATATATATTCTTCTTCTTTATCAAATATTTGATCCCACAGTCGTGGGGTTTGTTTCGGTAAGTCTCTTCCATCTTGATCGGGTAAGTGCCATGTCTTGATAAATCTTTTTAGTTTTCATAGCCTTGTCAACTTGATCTTTCCACGTGACACGAGGTCGTCCTCTTCCTCTCTTTTCCGGTACCTCCATGTTCATTGCTTTTCAATTTAAATCATTCGTCCCCTTCTATACCCATTTTTGTCCTGAGAAAGTCATTCGTCATAAGGTCGTCATCTTTGTGGCCTGCAATAACTTTTCTTCCGTTGCCTAATGCCCATGTTTCACTTCCATAGAGTAACACCTGTCAAACCATGGATTTGTATGCATTGCTTTTCAACCATATTGGCATTCTTTTGTCGCACATTACACCAAATATACTTCGCTATTTAAGACATCCTTTTTGGATCCAAGCATTGACTTCTCTTGCGCAACCTCCCGAGAATGATTATTGTGTCCATTAAAACGTACATATGCCTCAGGGGTTTTTGTTTTCTCAGGCACCGATATATTAAATCACGAGGATCTTGGAAATGGGGGGGATATTAGTCGCAAATAAAAAAGTAAAAATTACAAACATTTTTTTGGGGGAATACAAAATTATAAAAACATTAGATCGCTGGATATTTATCATGGTGTTTTATCTCCATCTTTCTTTGTGGTTAACTAGACTCACAATGCGTTTGTAATTAATCTGTGTACAATAATAGTTGTACGGGGAGAGGCAAAAGGAAGGGGAGGATAATATTTAACGTAATCGGGGGGGGGGGCAGTAGTATTTATATCGTACAGTGAAGGCCTTGAAATATTTAAGTTCAGTGAGGGGACTTACCAATGATTTTTTGGTCTTGTTCTTTTAGTCGCATAAATAGACCAAAGATTATTTATGTTTAGTCGACTAAAACAAAGGTCGACCAAACAAAACCCAGCCGTTTTTACAACACTAGAGGGGAGACACTAACAGTTGCGTTCAATGAGGGGGAGGGAAGGGTGTAATTAGTAAATTGATGCCCACCCCTATAAATAGTTTAGTGAACAACCAACAGTATAAACATTTAATAATAATGAAGTTATATTGTTAATAATAATTAGATTTAAAACTATAACAACATAAAAAAATTAAAAAATTTAATATTTTTTAA
This sequence comes from Gordius sp. MW1, assembly GCA_964036665.1. NCBI lineage: Eukaryota > Metazoa > Nematomorpha > Gordioida > Gordea > Gordiidae > Gordius > Gordius sp. MW1. The sequence continues at coordinate 27,879,571 of OZ038527.1, forward strand.
CATTTGAAAACAGTGTTCAACCAAAATGTCTCGATATATTAAACAGTCGTTAAGTAAGCATAATAAATTTACTTTAATGCGGTATTAATTTGGGGCTGTGTTTTTAAAAATCATCACATAACCTTAAACTACATAGACTGCTCATTTCATTAGTGTCATATGAAAAAATGTGTACTATTAAATCCACCTTTATAAATTTAACTATCTCTATGTCTTTGTTCCCCATTGTTAAAACCGAAAAAGTGAATATAACTTCTTCATTAGTTAATAAATTAAAAAGGAATGTTAATTGATTATTTAATACAACGCAGATGGCACTAAATTGTAGTGATGCGGATAAACCGAGGATTTGAAAAACTGATTCGAGATCGAGTCAAGAATTTTGATGTGGAGACGAGGCGATACGAGATTATTTTGGCGAGATCTCGGCTTTATTGATCATTATATTTTAGTAAATTATTGTGTATTTTAATCTGCATGATTTAAATTTGAGGCATTAAATATAAATCAATATGATAGGAATATATATATTTGATATTAAAATAACACCTACGTATAGTAAATATAATATATTTATGCAAAAAGTTCAAAAATTTGGCAATTACAGTTCATTTACCTAAGTATGGATGGATTTGTGAATCATTTAATAATACTTATTTGTATCGTTAGCATTATTAAATGTTAAAAAATTTAGACTTGGAATGAGTTCTGATGAAGTAATATATATTACTAAAGTATATTTAAATTTCGCAGTTTTTCATCGTGCATTATAAAGTAATTATAAATTGGTGGTGGCTGGAGATTTTTTGAGCACCCTAAGGGGGCGTTCGTTATGACGCGCGAAGAGAAAAAAAGGCGAAGTGAATTTTTGGGCTAATTTATCAAACTCTTCATTATTTTTCTTAATATCTTTATATTCATCGTGAAATTTATCATATATCAATGGTATTCATTGATAAGATCGTAATTATCCTATAAACATATTAAATTATATAAAAAATACATACATACAAAATTCAATTTTTTAACCATCGCGCGAAAAGTACAAAATTATTTGTATCTTATTTTAGTTCACTTTTTGCCGCGGGCGAAAATAATCGTCTGCGGTTTCACTATGAACGCCTCCTATTTACAATTGTTATTTTCGTGATATATGATAAATTTCACGATTAATCTAAAGATATTAAGAAAAAGAATAAAGAGTTTGATAAATTAACCCCAAAAATTCACTTCGCCTTTTTTCGCTTCGCGCGTCATCACGAACGCCCCATAATTGAGTATTCGATGACACCGTAGATTAAATCATGAGTTTCTTGGAAATTTTTATGTTTTAACTAATAATATCCCTCCCATATTTTTGAACCTTAATAAGACTTTATGTGAATACATTGTTTTGCCATGTGCTTTACTTTTCATATTATAAACTGGGTTTGGCGGGTCATTCGAACTTACTACCATTTCTATAAATGTGGCAATTGTGCAATGTAAAATAAATACATGAACTTATACTGTATTAGTGTTATATATGTGTTATATATATGATGTTGTATGTGTTGTTGTATATTGGTATATCATTGTATACAGATTATATGATTGAATATTGTAAGCCAAAATCCGAGTTGGCAAAAAGGAACATATGTTTTTATCTAATTAATCTTTCTTTTGTTATTCATATATATAGAGTCCCCACCCCGGCCCTAGTTATTACTTCTCCTAATCTATAATATATCATTATACTATCTTTACTTTACTTAATAAATGATTATCCTTAGATTAGATATGTTTGAGTTCCAATAAACGGGCAATGCGGAAAACTTGCCAGAACGCCAAGACACGACAAGAAGACGAGATGGCCGTCCACAAAACAAGTTTGGGAAAGAGTACACCTGGACTTCTTTGATTTTGAAGGAAAACGATACATTATTCTCGTAGATGCGCACTCAAGTTGGGTTGAATATAAACAAGTGAGCCAGTTATCTACGGAAGTGGTAATCGATTTCTTAAAAAATCTTGCAGGTGCGTATGGTATACCGAAGAAGATTGTATCCGACAACGGCACAGCTTTTGCCAGCGTCGAGTTCAAACAATTTTGTAGTAAATGGGGAATACAACATTTACTTACACCTCCGTATCATCCGAGTACGAATGGACTCGCGGAAAGGCACGTGGCGGTGGTTAAACGGTGGTTGAAGAACGCTAAGGTCGAGAAGGACGGGACTTGGCTCTATCGACTTTACCACAACGTCGCACCAAGGTTCCCTTCTCGGCAACCGGTTAGCCAAATGTTCCTGGGCCGTTTACCACACACGCCGGTTGATACGATGCTGCAATCCGTACGATTGGACACTACATCACAGGGCGATTCTAGATTTAAAATCGGTGATGCTGTGTGGGCACGAAATTATATAGGAAAAGAGAAATGGTTAGAAGCTAAGATCCTATCTCAAAAGGGTACTAAAATGTACGAGATAGAAGTGCTAGCTTCTCCGGGTAGACACGTACGGCACGTGGAACAATTACGTCATAGATAATTGATATGATAATCTGTTTATATTTTATCTAGATGGAATATAGAACGGAATGGGTGATCGTAGAAGTGCGTTTAAGAGCACTTGACCACGAACGTAGGGGGCGGCCGAGACCGATAGTGTTTGAGGTCCGAGAGCGACGGCGCATGGAACCCTACGTTAGCGTGCGCCACGAAAACATCCACACGGAAGAAAGGGCGGCGGGTAGGCACAGACGGGCAACTCGTCATGAGGCAGCGAGATCTAACTCGGGTAGGCAGAGCAACGCGGTACACCGACACCGTGGCCAACCCCGGGGTTTAGCTGGACGAGTGGACCAGGTGCGTCAACAAAATGAGGCCCCGCGCTCAACCCTAACGACTACGACACAACGAACACAAAATCGGCAGATACGTCCCGAGGCGAGGACTGGTCCACAGGCAAGACGGCCGACAGCAATAAGGCAAACGAGAGCCTTCTGCCGGGGGTGCAGCAGCTGGCACCAAATGCCGATGTGTAGGCGGAGAATCCCTCTCAGGCCAGCAAGGCAGGAGAGGACGGTAGCGCCAGTCGAATCGGTAGCGTCGGTGATGTCGATAGCGCCGGTAGTCACGTTGTCTACGGCGGAGCCTGCAAATGTGGAAGAGGTTACAATGGATACCAGTCAGGTCGTGGTCGGCCCTGAAGAAGAGATGACCTTATTGGGAAATACTCCAGGGCGGGACAGCACGGACCTGGTGGTCCCTCAATTTGAAAGGATGAGGTGTCAGGAATTGTAACTTCTCCATGCAGAGATTGTATTATAACTTGTAATATATTCGACGTGTAACGGATTGACAATATTCTATTCTTTGTAACACAGCTGTTTTATATATATAATTACGATAATCGCACTTTGTATCATTTTGAATTCTGTCCGAGTCAATAAATACGAAATATCTCTGTTTCATATATAGTAGTTACGAATAACTGGTGTTGTATATTGTACGGTCATCCTAACAATTAGATAAATAACAAATTAATGGCAAAGTTAATTAGAATTGGAGGGTAATAATTTGGAATACTAATTTTATTATAATGATTTCTGTCATACAATAATACAAAACTTAAAACCTTATCTTCTTATTCCTATAATATTGCTGCTTATAATGTTGTTTTTACAACGTTCTAATATAAACTAGAACTAGTTATCAATTTTGTAAATAATAATATTATCATTAAAAGTCATTCGCATTTTGTGGTTTTGGGCTATAATTGATGGTAATATCAATGGACTTAAACGTTTGCCTTAAATATATCAAGGTCAACATTTTGGCTTTAGCCAAGGTTAATAAGAGGTCTCAATTCGCCCAAATATATAACTAAGTCAAATATAAGTGAACTTACTAATTTCTAAGTCTATTTATATTTGATAGATACAGTGAATTAGATACAAATGTAATTATTAGCTAGAACTATTAAATTTAATAAGGACTTTAATCTAACAATCAGTTAGTATATTTATTAAATAGAAGTTTCGGCTCTAAAACACTCACAAGCGTAAACTCAAATTTAAAAGTGTCAATAAACATTGCCATTAAATTCTAAATTTAATGCACAATTATGCTATTTCATAAATTAAACAAAAAGCGATCCTATGTACTATACTTCAAACTTATTTATAGTTTTTTAATTTGCATTTTCCATAAAAAATGTTAATTTTAGGAATTAATTCATATCTTTGTATTGTCATAAATCTTTAAAAGGTTTCGATTTCCACAATTGTAGAAATTGGAGGTCACACGTGGTTTGTGCAAAAATGTCTCCAATGGAGACTTCGCCTTGCCAATTGACGAGCCAGTGTTTATACCTCGCTAGTTGATTCAATCGGGCTGACTTCCTATAGCAGTTTTTAAGACATCCCTAATTTCTCTATAGGATATGCCTTGTACTGGTGATAAACACTCAAATTTTGAGCTTTAAATAGACGACACTCGCTAATAAGGCTATCTTCTTATTGAATGCCATATATCTTCAATTTTCTGTTTGGCCATTTTGACAGCATGGTCTTCTATGCCTTGTTGATAATATACCGGTAATACCAAGTTCATTGTGGGATTATCCCCCCGGATATTAAATTAGTTGCGTTGTAAAAGGGAAAAAGTATGAATTTGATCTTTTCAATTTGTTCTCATTTAATGTTGGATAGTAATTCCTCCTAAGAGGAATTTAAAGGCCAAATCCAATGCTTGTCTTACTATAATAGCCTTTTCAATCATTACGTAGGTGGTGTTCCACCTGACTATCATGGTTTTGCCTTTATGTAATTAATTAGTGGGTCAAATTCTTTACATATAGCCTTTAATCGTGAAATATTTTTAGGCTGTTTTGCAATTTTTATCAGAGCCCATAATTTAATTAAATTGTGATCCTCGTTCTCCATAACTTATGTAAGTTTGAAAAATTGTAGCAGGAGTAATAACTAAAATGCCGTAAGATAAAAATAGCTAAATATTTGAGTCTCGTATATATAAATTAAACTTAAAAAAATAAAATTCGCTTTTAAAGATTGGATTCTGATTTTTGAATCTTAGCAGCATAAATATTCGATTCGAAACTTACACATATGGATTCGAATTCGGAATTCAAATCGAATCTCGAATATTTTCCAGAGGCGTAGTTTAGACTGTATAAAATATCATGAAACTTCAATTAGTGCTTAAACCCTTATTAAAACAATGTCACACTATAAAGTTTTCCATTTTGGATTAATTCACAAATTCGAAATTATTTGTTAAATGACAAAGATGAATTTTATTGAGAGGTAAATACAATGAATAATGGAATGATGAAAATCATAAAAGCATTTATTATTTTAGTTATGATAGGCATTCGCCAGGATTGGATTTAAAGGGGCGCAATAATTATTTAGGTAGGGTCTAAATGACAATTGTTTGAAATTTTAGCCATATTGATATTAAAATTTGAACGGATTCTCGGTTTTAGAGGGGGGGGGGGGCAGCCGCCCCTCCCTGCCACCCCCTGGCTACGCCCATGTGCTACGGTATCAGACGTTTAAGATAAGTCTTTTTATTTATAAATATTCTTTAAAAAAAGTTAAGGTAAATTTTTCTATAAACATGTTTTAGTTGGTTGCTTAATAATTTCAGTAGTAGCATCTGCCGTATTTTCAATTTAAAATTAAATTTTTCCGTATACATTTCTCTCAAAAAATATTATGCTTTCAGTATACGTACCTATATTAACCCTGAACTTTGTAAAAACATCAAATTAGTAATTTTGGTTGTAAATAATGGCTGACAAGTCCTTTAAATAGTCTAAAAGTTTTATTCAGAAACAAATAATTATAATTATGATATACACGAATAAAAAATATAAAAACGCGCTATAACTAAACGGATGGCATTGATCCGTGTATGGAAATCGTGTTGGATTTAACGATTTCCATTGTGATCTTTTGCCTGATAAAAAAGTATTCTTTGGGATCGTGAGTAATGGAGGTTATATATTTTGAAATTTGTTTTAGGAATTGGCTGCCCTCAGGACCTAAGTTACCGAGGGTCGTAGCTACTACTGGTACGAAAATAATATTGTTTAGGTATTTGTATTTATCCTCCTTCTTTCTCTCAGTAGAAGAGAGGAGGTCGGGAGAGGCGTTAGATTTGGCGAATACGTCCACTGCAGTGAAGTCCCAGCAGGCGTTTAGGCCACGAGCCCACGGGATGATTGTTACTCCATCGGGTCTTTTCCCGTCAGTGGAGCTTAGGCCAGTGGGTTCTATTGTATTGGGAAAGCCGGCTTTCTTCAAAGATTGTCCGATTATTTTATTTATTGTGGCATGACGGGGATGCCGCCCCTTGCTGTATTGGCAGTGTAGAGGATGATGGCCGTTTGCAAGAACGGGTTGGCGGCAGAGGTCGCAGTTGAATGGGGACACAATGTCGCAGCCGAGGCGTAGGCCTACAGCTATTCGGACTTCCTCGCCCGACAGGTGTAACCCTAGGTTTTGGCTTGGTAGGGCCTCGAGCCATTTGTAACCCCCGGAGGATGCCCAATTGAAGTGGAGATTTCCCATAGATAGGTTGTTCGAAGTGAGGTAAGCTACGGAACGTGCTATCAGTGGTAAGTCCCAATCCTTTTGGTGGTTCCATTCGGGTGAGTAGCGGAATCCAGTTTGAGGTCTTCCCACGCCTGAAGGGCGCTGTCGAGGTGCGGGTCTTGGGTTTGAGTGATTTGCTTGATTAACTCATCCGTTGATAAACGGGATGAAATGAACCCTGCTAGTGAGAGTAGATGGGGGGTCGGATGCCTATACCACCACTCTTGGAGGGAAGGGTGGCTTGGAGCCATTGGAGAGGGCTAAATTTAAGGTTTAGGCACCTTTCGACTAGCAATTGGATTTTTTTTTCCATCGCGTGGAGTAGGTTAACGGCTAGGAAGACGGGCGAGGCGCGTCATGCATAGTTAATTTTGGGTATTAGGAGGAAGTTTTTTAAGAGGAAAAAGGCATGGTGGGGAGTTAGACGCTCCAGGGTGTGGGATATGGAGTCGATGAAGTCGGAGAAATGCTCTAAGAATGTTTCAGTTGTTTTAACGCCTCCAATGGGAGCGCCTAAGTAATGAAAGTCATCTCTTGATATGACTGGGAATGGGAGGGAGAGTTTGTCAATTGTGAGATCTTTGGTAAAGATCTCATTCGATGTGTTTAGGCTGAGTGATATATTGTCAGCGAAGCCATTGATGATCTGTGGGATTTGCCGGACTGCTTCGGCTGGGCCGACCAGGAATCCGTCATCAAGGTACCATAAATTGCATGAGAAGGCTCCTAGGGAGGAGAGTTTATCGATGATAGTTTGAATCGCCAAACAGAAAAGGGCCGGGCCCAAAGGATCTCCTTGTTGGATTCCTTGGGATGATTTGATTATTTGGTCCCCAAAGAGTAGATACGTTGGGTTCCCATAGCTATTTAACAGAAACTGATGGTATTCCGGAAATTGTTGTATGAACGGTTCAATAAAGGCTGCTCGGTTTACGCTGTTAAAGGCGTTTTTAAAATCGAGTTTCACCAGGAGGTCATTTGATGAAGAAGACTCAAGAAGTGTTCGAGCTACATGGGAAGCAGCCTCGCATCCTCCTTTCACGCCAAAACCAAGTTGGTTTGGGAGGAGAGAAGCCGTTAAAGGTGAACGGATTCGAGAGGTTATTATTTTGGAAACCATGCGTCGGAGGACTGACCCAACAACAATGGGTCGGATCGAACCATCTGTTTTTTTAAAAGCAATCAGTTTTCCACCAAATAGGAGAGGAACTATTTCAGAAGGAAAATGTCCCCGCCTTATTATGTAACAAAGGTTGGTTAAGTTGGCTAGAAGAGCATGTGAACCGCTAAGTTGAGGTTTGGTGAGGTCCTGAAGGTAAATTGGTCGTATACCATCGAGGCCCCCGGCTGAGTCTTTTTTGAAAGACATAAGAGCTTCGGCTACTTCTTGGAGAGTGAAGTCCATGAGGGGAATATCTGAGACGTTTAGGAGGTTAGGCGGTAATGGATGACCTTCGGGGTGTTTTTGCAGGAGGAGGTCGAAGGTGGTATTGGTATTTGGCGCTATTGAGTCATCCGATTCCAGGATTTTAAGCGCTGAGCGGATTTCCATGTTGTTGATTTTGTTGGCTATCCTTTTAGCTTTGTTGTCAACTGGGTGATGGTTGTGCTTCAAGGGTGGTTTTAAAGGATTAAGGAGATCAAATTCCAAGATTGATGCTTTAATGTCTTTTGAGAGGTGCTTTGTAGCAGGGTTGGGGATGGCTAGTGTGAAAACTAAGGGTAAAGAGGCTTTCCCAATTCTTATGATTAGCAGGGTTGTGTATGATTGAGGTAACAATTTGGTTTAGGAGAGTACTAAAACATTCACGAGCACCTCTGGGAATCCTAGAGATGGTGTTAGGTTTTTGGAGGCTTATTATTTGGCTAGCCCAAGAAGAGTCATTTTGTTTCGGGGGATTCTCAGGAGCAAGCACGTGCTCAGGGGTTGCGTTGTGGTGGCTGTTAAAGATACTGCTACTGGAGATTGTTGATGTACTTGAGGGAAATGAGTTTGATAATGGGCAACGGTTATCACGGGGACCATGGATGATAAATTTGCCAGCTTTAGTGAGTGTAAAAGTCTTATTGCAAGATGGGCAATTTGTGGTAGGCATGTCAAAATGGAGAAATAGTAATGTAACAGCTTACATATAAGAAATAGACATAGTTATATTGGTTATAGAGGAAGGATACGGGAAAAACTTAAGGATATAGTGGGGGAGCATTGATGTTGTTTTAAAGAAAAAAAAAAAAATTTGTTACCTTGATTAGGTAAATTATTTTGTAAAAGAGATGAGATTCCATATTGTAAAGGTTGGTTCTAATTATGTTACTACTTGCCTAATAAGGAACATTGGTGTCGTTTAATAGAAAAAAAAATTACTAATTTTTGTTACCATGATTAGATGAATTATTTTGTGAAAGATATGAGATTGCATATTGAAAAGGTTGGTTCTAATGATGTTAAAAGATTCCTATGTTTATAATTTGAATGTTTGGGTATTTAACTTTAGGTCTAAATGTGTGTTGATTAAAAAAAAATTAAAAATATGGAAGTTAAAAGAAAGTTTATGTTACCTTGTTTAGATAAATTATTTTGTAAAAGATATGAGATTGCATATTGTAAAGGTTGGTTTTAATTATGTTAAAAGATTCCTATGTATATAATTTAAATGTTTGGGTTTTTAAATTTAGGTCTAAATATGTGTTGATTAAACAAAAAAATTTTTAAAAATATGCAAGTTAATAAAGTAGTGATAAGAAATGTATAAATAATTGAAATACTGACAGTGAAGGGTTTTGAGGTTAATAAATGGAGGATTCTGTATGCTAATATTTAATTTTAAGTAGCTTAGGAACGGCGTTTTTTCATTTCTTTTAAACAATGTCTCTCAAGTCTCATTTCAACTTATACAAATTAAAGCTTATCATATTGACTTTAGTTTAAAAATCATTTAATGCATACGGTTATTTTGACGAAAATGGTGTTGTGTAAAGCAATCATGGGCGTAGCCAGGGAAGGCAGGGGGCTGCTGTCCCCCCCTGAAGGATGGAAAAAAAATTTAATGCAAAAACCTAAAAATTAAAAAAAAAATTATGTTTTGCGCCTCCTTAATTGACCTTTTAAGCGTTTTGCCCCCCCCCCCCCTAATCCAAACCTGGCTACGCCCATGAAAGCAATACTAATAATGATTAAAGGTGTATAAAACATAGCCTAATGATTTTAAAAAATTGGTCAGTATACATTTCAGCACAGTAGAATGATTTCCTTTTTTGTTTGAATTACAAGATACTTATACTCATTTGATGTTGAGCCTAGTATGGGCTTATCCATAATTTGATTTAGTAAAAAAGGGACAAATTGATGCTTTGTCTAATTTTTTTATAACTTCGTTAGATTTATAACTTTTGGATTTATAAAATATGGAGGGAATAACTAGTCCCCTGCTGCCTCCTGGCTATAATCCCAAAATTTATCATGATGCAGGATTGATATAAGTACCTACTATGTCAATACAGTGTGACCGCTTCAGAAAGACTGTGACAAAATATCATTCCATTTTGATGCTTACACCCAAAGACCTGTTTAGTTGTTTTATCGGGCCACTTGCTGAGATCTGAATAATATGTCATTTTTGGTCCCTTCAGACATCTTTAATTGTATACTTTGGACAAATCATAAATTCGAGATACCATTTTATATCATGAAATTATTTGCTAATACAAAGTGATTTAAATACAGGGAATAAAAGTATTTTTCCTACAAATTTAGAAGTTCTTATCATTGTGAAATTTTTTAATATACACAGGTTTATGCAGATAAAACGTTATATTTCATTTTTAGTATAGTTGTGCTAAAATTAGAAAGAATGTTTATCAAAAGTTTTGTTTGCTTAATTTTACTTCACCCCAGAAACGGGCTTTCCTATTAAGGCATACCGAGTTGAATTTGCTTGGACCTCGGGCGGTTCGTGCAGGGCGACTTCTTGAAACCCGAATTACTTTCAATGCATAATTGTTATTAAACATTGACTAGGCTTACAGTGACAAAATCATTTGTTAAGAACTCAAATCCCCAAATTTCAATACTATTTATTTAAGTAAAGCTACTTGACTTGACAAACATTAAAATGTATTCTCTTACTAATATTTTTATTAATTTGTGCTCTTCAAATGTTTGTCATAGAGTTGTCCCAGAGACAAATTGTAATATTGGCATTAGCTCTAAGTTATATGGCGCTTAATATCAAATTGCTTCAAAATAAGCGTGTGACTCTTCATCTGCACAATTTAAGTATAAAAAAGAAATTTTAATGTACCATAACTACATTGCTCCGTTTAAAATAATATTTTTTTAAAGCGGGAAATAACTTCAAGTACATAACTTAGTTTAATAGTTATGAGAAATAGCCTTTAAAAAGTTCATTACAGCTTCCGGGGGGCGTTCGTGCTGACGCACGAAGCGAAAAAAAGTGAAGCGAATATTTGAACTAATTTATCAAACTCTTCATTCTTTTTCTTTATATCTTTATATTCATCGTGAAATTTATCATATATCCACGAATATCATTGATAAGATCGTAATTATTTAAAAATATATAAAAAATACATAACATACCAAATTCAATTTCTTCAACATCGCGCGAAAAGTACAAAATGATTGGTATCTTATTTTCGTTCGCTTTTTGCCGCGGGCGAAAATAATCGTCGGCGGTTTCACTATGAACGCCTCCTATTTACAATTGTTATTTTCGTGCGAATTGATTCGCAATTAGAGCGTCATCACGAACGCCCCGTGATGAATTTTCGTTTCTAAATAAGATTTGTGGCAAAAGAGGAGAAAGATAAAACTTTTAAAAGCCTATAATTGCAAAAGAATATAATATATAATTGATTAACGAAAATCGGCTGAGGTGGTATGGAGATGGACATATACAAAGAAGGTCGAATAATTTTATTTGAAGAGTATTGGACAAGGAGGGGCCAAGGAAGAGAGTGAAAGGACAACCTCGTATCATTTGGAAACGGCAAGTAGACAATGTGATGAAAACTAACAAGATAAATCAGGACATATCGCTTCCCGATCAAGCTAGAGGAAACTTATCAAAACAAACCCCCGACTGACCTAATACATGTTAAAGAAGGGGAATAAACATTATTTTTTTATCTAAGGTGATTAGGCTTTTCCCAAGCTAACCATTTAAGTTCGACTAAGTAACAAATGTGGACTAATAAACCTATTATAAACTGCGTCAATTTATTTTATACTTTTAAAGACTACACAAATCGTGGACAAAACGTCATTGCAGGTAGATATAGTTGTAAAATTAAATCAATGAATCCAATGTTATAAACATGGACATGTAAATAAATTATATTATAAATCACTTTTTATGTTATTTTAATTACAACCAAATAGCCCTTAATAATAATATAGTTTTTGTTATAAATATAGGGGTGAAAAAATGATAGAGATGACATGAATATTTTGCCGTGTGGAAAATACATTTCAACTTATAAATTGTTTAATCTTTCGTAGCGTTACACGAATGGTTCTGTCCAATGTTAACATCGTATAAACATAATCTAAGATTTGATTTATGGGACATATAAATGGCGCATTTGTTGATAGTATAGATAAGATGACAATAGCACTCTAAAAGGGTAAACGATATTTACACACATAATATACCAAATATCACAATTCCGACCAGACGTTATATCTTAATCAAAGTTATAAAGGATTAAAAATATCTAGGAGCACCACAATAATTGAAATGAACAATTGCGGTCAAACAAGTAATTAGATGTTCTATATTAAAATTTGATTTGACTAATAAAACATAGCCTGTGCACTGTATTTGTCTTAGTGAATCACTTGAATAATATAAATACATGGTAACTAGAGGTGTGAATGAATAGATGTAACAAATGAGCAATCTATAAGTGTAACAATTTTATAGAAATGATTTTTATTGACAATTATAATGTTTAATAAATCAAGTTTTGTAATGAGGCATATGACGAAACTACAACTGGTTCATTTTTAATGGTGTTGCTGTTGCATATAGGACTAAGGCAGTCAATTGAACGATGAAGACGATTCATTATGATTAAAATTAACATTGACAATGGCGTTGCTTGGAACAGTGCGTGTCATAGAAAGGGGTAAAAATGCACGATTGGATTCTTTATGGTTAACTTGCTCCCTACACGGGCTATAAGGTTTAAAGTCGTAATCGTGACTTTGGGATTGCAAATAATAACTATTAAACGATACGTCCTCATCACATTGGCAAGCAGAATGATCATTCAAATATCGATTTCGATCACTTTCGTTGCAATTTTTAGTTGACCGGGTCATATTATTGTAATCGCGCGTTTCCAAATCACTTATAGAAGATGTTCCTTGGTAAATGCGATTTCCCGAGGTTTGGTTATAGGGCTTGTTTAAAGTTTGCCTCAGCAAACTGAATTCATGTTGCGAAGGCGGTGTACTGCCTAAGGCAGGAGGAGTTAAGTTAAGGCGCGAAGAGGAAACGGAATTAGAACCGAGCATTGAATCCACCTCAGGGGCCATATTATGGTCTAGATTTTGGAAATTGGCGTTAACAAAATTGTTTGTAAGATCCTGGCAAGTTTTGGCGCTTTGGTTGTAATAAATAGAATTTGAAGGGACTGAATGTTTAAAGCCACGATCCCATTGCCTGATCTCTGATAAATCTAAATACACTTTAGGAGCAGTTTCAGCAACCGATTCTTCGTCATCATTGAGGGGTTCATCACTAAAGTAGTAATTTTCGGTGGGATGATATCTTTGAGGTTTTTGAATTTGTTCACCTTTATAATTTGTCTCTACATCCCGAGAATTAAGTAGTTGCGAGACCATAGGGCGTTGGTAGGAATTAGATTCATTATGATTGGAGAACCTATTATCGGTTGGCCATTGTTCACAAGTGTAGTCAGCATTGATGTTAATTTTGGAGGGATTTTGCTTATCACTAACTGGTGTATATATAGGTTTAGCAGACCAATCCATCTTTTGATTTTCATCGCATTGCATTACAGTTTGTGGACCTTTATAATTATATGGTATAGAGGGGTCATGTTGTAAACCTGATTTATTTAAAGAGGATGTTGAACGATCGTTGCCATCGTAGTGGGGATAGGTTTGAAAATTAGTTTCCAAATTGGTAACCATAGGGTAATGACGCGAATCTTCAGGTATTACTTCAACAAGTTGACTCTTATAACTACTTTTTTGTTTAATTTTAATTTCAGGTTCGCAAAAATTATCCTGATGATTGGCATAATGTATTTTACGGGTCAAATTATTGTCGGAAAATGTTGCAACACAGGATATCGCACGATTTCTGAATTCCGGCAGATTGGCATAATCCATAGGAGTGGCCAAATAACTTAGAGACGATCTATTACACGTTCCATAATCTGTTTCCGTATAATCTAAAACAATGTACATTAAAATTTGATCGTGAAAATATAATAATATTTCCTTTAATAAGGAAAGGGTTTGCCGTAATATAGAAATCTGCTTTAAGCAAAGACTAATAGACTGCTCATTCCCTTTTAAAAAGTGTTCCACATTTTGGCATCCGTTTTGAAAAGTGAAACATGAATTTTGGCCAATTCATATGGTTTGATGAATTTTTAAAACGCTATAATGATTAAAATGGGTTGCTTCATGTTATAAGATCAATGATTATTGTCCAATAAATCCATCACTATACAAACTCTACTTCACTTATTAAATAGCGGTCGTTCTTTGCAACACTTTTGATGCGTGAATATATTTGAGATGAGCAGTCTATTAGTCTATGGTTTTAAGGTGTATAAATGACAAATTAACCCATAAATTATAATTTATAAGGCTTGTTTTTCTAATTATTATACTCTCTAGACCAGTTATCATATCAATATTTTGTAAAAATCTTACCAGATGAGTGATTTGTTGGACTTTGATGGTATAATAATTCTTTGGAACCTTTTCCAGACAGAGGTGACAATGAATTACGAGAGGATGAAAATGTTAAAGGAGATGAGTCTGAAAGGATGGAGCGATTGTTGTAATGGTTTGTAAAGGGTTTGAGCAATGTTGAATTTAGCGACCTCTCGGGGTTGTAGTAATAGCTTTCACGTGGTTCACTCATTAACCCACAGGTATAGACGTTGGGAAATAATTTGTTATCTCCATTTTCAACGGGTCTATTGTAGGGAAATGGTTTAAAAGCATTTGGGTGCGCGTTAAGATTGCACGGTGCACCAATCTGTTTTAAAGATGATATCGAGCTTGAATTGACATAATAGCCGCCGGAACTGGTGTTATCGCAAATACTTGACAAGGAATTATTATGTGATATCCGTTTTCTAACGCGTCCTTTTTTCTTTTCGTAAGCTTTAGGATCTAAAGTAGCGGCCCGTCTTCTAGCAGTTTTACCAGGCTTTGCATCAGGGTTGATCATCCACCACGAACTTTTTCCAGCACCTTCATTTTGTAAACGGATAAAGCGGTTGTGCAAGGATAAATTGTGACGAATTGAATTCTATTATAACGAGCATAACAAATTTTTTTTTATATATTAGTAAGTGTGAAAAATGTCATATCTAATAACATGGGCGTAGCCAGGATTTGGATTAGAGGGGGGAGGGGGCAAAATATTTTTGGAATATCTTTTTGCTCTCTGATTATTTCTCTGGCCTTAACTAGAGACCTGCAGGGGTGGCTTGAGACCCGGCCAGGGCACGAAAATATCTAGACAGAGCCCGGGCCTTTATATCATAGGCTTTAAAATGCGGGCGGGACCTTTATTTATAAAATTCGTCCCGGTATAACACGTAGTTTTTCTGTTAAAAACAATAATCCTATTATAATAATCCATGATTATGTTAAACATTCATTCTTTTCGTGGTATTTTTCATCTACCACCTTAGAAAGATCAAAAAAGAAAAACATATGGATTAGATTGGTAAAACTTTGCCTATTCATTAGTATTTTTAAACAAGATGGAGTAGAGTAGCCGTCTTAATGCTTGATACATTCATACAAAAAGTGTACTTGAAAGCTCGACACTTATTTCAAAAGACAATAAGTTTAACAAAATATCACCTTTTAAAGGGTTATAAAATTGCCAGTGATGGGTAGGGCAGATTTAAACCCGATTTCACATATGATGGTATTTGGTAAAACTTCCAACAACATTTAATGATATATATCACAAAAATAAGAAATTCGAAAGCCTCGCTTTCAGATGTTAAAAAGTTTTAAGGTCTAAGTTTATTTTAGAAATTTAACCTAAAATATCATACTTCCTATGCCTAATTTAAAGGCATTGAAATGTTAACAAAGATTCAATAGAATATGGTAAATTTTAGTTTTGAAAATGAAGTTTATAAATCACAAATTAGTGATACAGTCAAAACTTTAATCGCAAATCGGATAATCGCGAAATCTTTTAATCGCGAAGTTAACCGCCATTTTGTTTTTTTAAACGATAATATTAACAAAAACATCGTTTATTAACAAATCGCTTAATAGAATATCGGATATTCACAAACATTTTCGAGTCCTTAAATCAACCAGATAATTATACAAAATATCGTTTTATTGCGAAGCGTAAGAAATGAATATTTAATATATTGTACATATACTTTTATTTCAATCGTTTAATCGCGAAATATCGGTTAATCGCGATTTTGCCCAGCTTTGCAATTAAACGGTTTCGACTGTATTGCCAACGCTTGTTCAGTTGAAGAAAAATATGTAATATTTTAATAATTCATTTATCATTACATTAAAAAACTTTAAAAATATGTTTTGTTGATTATTTTTAGATTTTTGTAATCATTAATATTCCGAGCCAGATTTTATTAAATAAAAATTTGATCCCGGGACAGACTCTAAATTTATTTAAAAATTTGGGGCCTCATTTGAATCATAGAAATGAAATATAAAAAATTTCCAGGGAATTAGCCAGTTCCGCAGTCATTTATTATAAAGCAACAACCTAGACAAATTGCGAAAAGAAATTTATATATAAAGATAAGTCGGGTCTATCAACAATAATGGATATTGGGCTCGGCCGAGGTCGAAGCAGGGATTCATTTAGCCAGTTTCGCAATTATCCGATATATAGCAACAACCAAGACAAATTGGCAAAAGAAATTTACAAAGCAGAAAATATAGATAGCAATTATCCAGAATTTTCGCCTTTAGCCATCAGATAGAGTAGAAGTAAGCAACAGTCAGCAAGCAGGGGATCATTTAGCCAGTTTCATTATCCAATATATAGCATCCAACTTGACAAGTTGCCAAAGAATTTTATATATAAAGGTAATCAGTCGGGC
Organism: Gordius sp. MW1; assembly: GCA_964036665.1. Classification (NCBI taxonomy): domain Eukaryota; kingdom Metazoa; phylum Nematomorpha; class Gordioida; order Gordea; family Gordiidae; genus Gordius; species Gordius sp. MW1. The sequence goes on from OZ038527.1 coordinate 27,896,521, forward strand.
CCTAAAACAATAATAAATATTCGATTTGGGCGAAATAAAAAAATTAGTATATTGGGCTCGGGCGAGGGCCAAAAAATTGAAGCCAATCAGAGGTCATTAGTAAGTCTATTTGAGAAAGCAAAATGCATAAGTCCATAGCCATTAAAAACCTGTATAAGTTTCAACGGCAATTATTGAAAAATAACAAGTTGGATAGGACGGACAACCAACAGCGAGCCCATAAATTATACGAATTTTAATGGCTGTGGAGTTATGCATTTTGCTTTCGCAAATATATTAACTAATGACCGCTGGTTGGCTTTAATTTTTTGCCACGCGAGCCCAATATCCATTATTGTTTATCAGCCCGACTGATTACCTTTATACATATCAGAATTAAGCTATCATTCCAGAACATTAGTCGAAAAACTTTATATTGTTCATTTTTCTTACTTTCTATGAACACTCATTAAATACAACCATTTAGGTCATCATACTACTTATAAAAATTTAACTTTTAAATTCTACAATTTTTCTAAAAACATAGTTAAATGATTTTTAAATAAAAATTTTGATGCCCATAAAATTCAAATTTGGTGGTAGGAAATGAATGGGGGATTATACAAACGCAACTAGTAATTTCATTAATATTTTCAACATAATAATTTAAATTTCCATGTAAATTCGCTAATAATTGTCTATATTAAAGTTAAGTTGAGTAGGAATGGTATAAAACGTTTGGTTGTTGTAATAAATAAAATGTTCTATATCTCATAACATATACAATTTTGTAAAACTACCTATTTTAAAGGAAAGTAAAGTATAATTGATAAAATGTGATTCTATAACATTAGAATATCAAACAAATTTTTGCTTTAAAAATATATCTTTAATAATGAGGACTAGATAAAAACTCAGGCCTTCGGCCCTGGGAAGGGGGAGAAGGGAAGGGAAGGGAAGGGAAGGGGGGACGACTCATCTGTACTTCGTATAAATTTATCATATTTGCTATGCAATTTATGGGCGAGAAAGGTGGGAAGGGGCGAGAATGCCTATAGGGGGGTATTAAATGCTTAATGATTAATTAATTATTTATACAAATTTTCCATTTATAGGCAAAATGTAATATAGGCAAAATGTAATATAGGCAAGGGTTAGGGTTAGATTTAGTGTTTGCATCTAGTTGCGTATTACATTAGTTTTTATGGCCTTTAGTGATTATGGGTCTAACAAACATTACATTATAAAACATCACAATGTTAAGAATTTGCAGAATTGTTGGGAGAAATTTTTTGTTGAATTTGAACAATTTTTAATTAAAAAAATCAAAAATTTGGCCAATGGTCATTTTTTCTCTATTGGTCAGTACCAACAGATACTCTAGAAAGTCAATGATAGCCAAAAAAACGGAAAAAAAATTTTGATGCTCACTTTGGCCAATGGTCATTTTTTTCCATTGGTCAGCAGCCAGCACACGGTAAAAGTGGATATAAATTCATAAGAGTAAAAAAAACGAAAAAAAAATTTTTGAATCACATTTTGGCCAATGGTCATTTTTTTCCATTGGTCAGCAGCCAGGACACGGTAAAAGTGGATATAAATTCATAATAGTCAAAAAAAACGAAAAAAAAGTTTTCGAATCACATTTTGGCCAATGGTCATTTTATTCCATTGGTCAGCAGCCAGCGGACGGCCAAAAAGTCATAATAGCAATGGTAGGAACAGGAACAATCATAATAGTAAAAAAAACGAAAAAAATAATTTCGATTCACATTTTGGCCAATGGTCATTTTTCCCATCGGTCAGCAGCCAGCGGACGGCCAAAAAGTCATAATAGCAATGGTAGGAACAGGAACAATCATAATAGTCAAAAAAAACGAAAAAAATAATTTCGATTCACATTTTGGCCAATGGTCATTTTTTCCATCGGTTACGAGCCAACGGACGGCCAAAAAGTCATAGCAATGGTAGTAACAGGAACAATCATAATAATCAAAAAAAAAAACGAAAAAATAAACTTGGATTCACATTTTGGCCAATGGTCATTTTTTCTTTGGTCAGCAGCCAGTGGACGGCCAAAAAGTCGTATTAGCAATGGTAGTAACAAGAACAATCATAATAGTCAAAAAAAAAGAAAAAAGAAACTTGGATTCACATTTTAGCCAATGGTCATTTTTTTCATTGGTCAGCAGCCAGCAGACGGCCAAAAAGTCTTATTATCAATGGTAGTAACAGGAACAATCATAAGAGTCTAAAAAAACTCCGAGATTCTAACCCAAACCCTTGTAGTGGAGGGCATAGGGTAATTATAGCATATCAATTGTTACCCAATTCAAAAACGAATAGATATACTTATGCATTAATTTAACGTAGCAATTAAAACCCGACCCCGCCCGAAAGCGAGGGAGATAGAGATGAGGGGTGGGGCACCTCTTATGCATTAATTTAAAAAATAACACAGCGAGGGAGATAGAGATGAGGGGTGGGGCACCTCTTTCTCATGCATTAATTTAAAAAATCGATAACCTAATACCATAAATTGCATAGCAATTAATACCCAATGCAAATAGATAGGGAGGGTAGACAACGGACAACCAAAAAACAAGCCCATAAATTGCATAGCAATTAAAAAGTTTAAACACTAACACGAACCCTATCAAATTAAAAATATAAGAGTAACAATAAAGCTGCTAAAACAAGCTTAATTTATAGCCCGTAATAGTTGTATAGAAGCTAGTAATTTTAAATAAGCAAAAGCTGCTACTATGATTTACCACTCAAACAAAGTAAACGAGCATCAATTTTGTCTGATTTAAAATTCAGTAGGGTATTATCTACTTTGATTTATAAGCACGGCATTAAGTCAGTCATAATGTGTTAATGGGTATTTTAGGGGCGATAGTGCCATTAATTTTTAAATGCGCAACACACCTAACCTCGATGCTTTAAAATGTGATAATCCATTAAAAGTTAAACTACGATCTGCGTCATACCTCACAAAACATTAAGGTATAGTTTAAGTTGAAAAAAGCGGTAGCCATTGCCGCATTTAACAAAAAAATCAGTCAAGATCCAAACTCCACCCTCAAAATCAACTATATATGGATGGATAAATTAGAGGAGGCACAATGCATGATAATAATCTTTACTCTAGGTCTTAAGGCCACATCAATTTATCGCTTAATCAAAAGTATGACCATGACCTTGGGGTATGTGGCTTGAAAAGTTATAGGCCGCTACCTATTACGTACTATTATCATACAATCTATCTAGATGTATAAAGAGAGCTAAAGCGTGATATAATATTAAAACTTGCAGATTTATATATATTAAAGACTTTAAATCAAAATATGTAAAAATACAACACAGATGTTTTAAAAGTGTAATTCGTCGGACTATTATTGGACAATTATTATTAGATACATATATTTACATGGGCGTACGCAGGTTTTGAATTAAGGGGGGGGGGGGGGCAGATTAAAATTTTCCTGCGACCAAAAAAAATACTACCCAAAAATTTTCCTGAGAGCAAAAAATGAAGAAAAAAAAAGTCCCGACTCCGAAAAATTTTCTTAGAGCAAAAAAATACTATCCAAAAATTTTCCTGAGAGCAAAAAAAATAAAAGGTCTCCACTATCCAAAAATTTCCCTGAGAGCAAAAAAAAAAGCAACTGCCCCCCGGCTAATTAGGGGGGCGGGGGGGCAAAACATAATTTTTTTTAATTTGTTAAGGTTTTGTATTGAATTTTTTTTAATTAGGGGGGGGGGCCGCCCCCCCCCCTGCGTACGCCCATGTGTATTTGATATATTAATTATTATTACAATATATTATTTTTAAAGATAAAAACCCTATATTGTTAATAAACACATTGTAACCTGGTCATATCTAGCAATATTAATAAAAACAGCATTTCTATATTTATGCTGCTCGCTTCAATAGCCTATAACAATTAATAAGTAGAGGGAGGAAAGAGTGGAAGACAATCAACACCCAATAAGGACGTGCCCTAGACGATTGGATTTACGTCATAGATTTGACAAGGCGGATCGAAATGAGAGATTGATGGATGATATAGATAGGTTAGCTTGAAAGGTGTAGTTAGGTGGGTAGGTAGGTGTAAGCGATTAAGTGCTTATACCCTCCTCCCACCTAATATCTTTCTCTGTAGGCCATCTATACACCCGGTCGAGGGAGGGTGAGTTATTTAAGCCATTTCCAGGTTGGTGTTGTTCCTAGTACTAACAATTGCTGCTTAGAAGGGATCAAAGCATGGGCGGAGGAAAGGGGTTTAGCCGTCGGAAACAGTCTTCTATTAAATTATTGATGTTGTTTTTAGAAGGTTCATCAATACCTGCCTCGGTGGGGAGCGCAATAAATGTGCCAGGTACACAAAGGAAACCTATAAAACAATTTACAAAAAAACCTATCTCGTCTTGCTTATAATTTAATTTGCACGCCATATGGGCCAACAAGAGAATCGATGATTGTGAGCTTTTAAATCTCAAAGTTAAATCATCTAATGATTATTTTAATACTAATAGTCCCTTCAACGGTCATTTGCCTAAAATAAACTATATTAAAAACTAAATTGAATTATGGTTTTTAAATGAGAATACAAATGAGTTATTTTAAAAAAATTTGTGCGCTAATCTAATTGAATTTTTTTTAATCGGCATTTTTTATTAAATGAAACTATAAAAAACAATAAAAATCATATGCGAGGTAAACATCCGAAAATTGCGATAGCGTTGAAATGACAAATAATGATTCCGATTTTCTATTTAATGAAAAAAGTTTCCCTATTGTCAAGGGTATTGGCAGCTTACGGCGTCCCAATTCTTTCAGAATGGCTTGGGTTTTAGGACCTATTGTTGTAATGGTAGTGGTCACTATGGGGGAGAAAAGCAGTGTGGAATTAAGTTATGCGTATTTAGCGGACTTTAATCTTTCAGAATCAACAAGGGGGTCTTTGTTTTGGTTTGAGGGAGCAAAGGCGTCCGGATAAGTGTAGTCCCAAGCTAGGCATAGCCCTTTTGCCCATGGGATGAGGGTCTGTCCATCGGGTCTCTTTTTGTCGCTAAGGCAAAGACCATTAGGCTCCAATTGGGAGGGAAAGCCCGTCCTTTTTGAATGTTTTTTGTAGAAGACATTCAAAAAGGCGGGAAGAGCATTAACAGATGTGTGCCGTAAAATTTGGCCTTATTAAATTTGCAATGCAGGCCGTGGTGACCTTACCTCGCATATGATTTTTATAGTTTCATTTAATAAAAAATGCCTATTAAAAAAAATCTAATTAAATTTAAATAAATAATGTTTTAAATAATTAATATATCAAATCTAGAACTCTCTATTTTAAATGACTAGAATAATTCACATCACTGGCTGATGTTGACATTGACCCAATATTGGTTGAGTATGTTAATCCAATATATGTTCTTAATTATTACCCATAAAACATATATTATAACACTGATAGATATAACTTTAACTAAAAGATCGTACAAGGACTAAGTCGATTCTTTTAAACACTCTAATAAGTAAAATCATCTTATTCTTGTTATAATTTAATTAGGAAGGTGCTTAATATATTAGCTGACAAAATGACATTGATTATTATAAACCAAGATAATAAGTAATCGCTTAGAGTAGCCTTAGCTTTTATTTTAAAATAGCCAAATAGTCAACACGACATTGTATTTATTTAATACATTATGGCTTTATAAATTGTTTCTATGCTCGAAAGTTTAGTTGGTATATAAGTCAAAATATGCCATGATAAATAACAATTGTACCAAACAGTCCTGAATTTCTAGTATCCTATCTTCTAAATCTTGATGCAATCCATTTAGATTTACATTTTAAGTCCTAACAAAAACTGGTCAAGTCAAAGGAAGTTTAAATGCACTTGTCAAATGCACACTGTTTTCTTAAAAATCTACACAAAGCTTATTACATAAAAATTGCGTTGCTTTAATGGATTGTGATAGCGACTTAGGAGAGCTTTAAAAATACTATATTAGTAAATTTAAATTTTGTCCTATATTAGTAGGTATTTTTTACATGTATTTAAAATATATTTTCCAATGTTGAAATCCAATAGACTTAATATATATGGTGTTTCAGAAGAAACTTAAAATATTTTACAAAAATGAATATCTTCAAATCTATTAACAATATATTCATCTTGTTAATGCTGCGGTAAAATGTGCTACAATTTTAGCAATATTGAAGTTACATTAACGGCTCTAGAAATAAATCAGTTGTTAATTTATTTAGCTGTTTCTTACCTTAAGTAAATAATTTTGGAGTCGCCAAAAAACTCTTTGAAAGATAAAAAATATTATTAGCTAAAATTAAATAATCAAAATCTTTTCTTTTAAGATTGAGTGGTATTTATATTTAATTTCCTTCATGACTATTCCCCCATGCCGGATACTTTTGGGGGTTGAATTTTAAATGAAGCTTAATCGCATATTTCAATATAACTTAAAATGAGAGAGACTCCAAATAAAATCTAGGAAGTTAATATTACATTAAAATATACTACAAATTCAGTTAATTTAAAATGAACAAACTATAATTTAAAATTAATTTCTCCGGATACATAGGTGGCAAGAATTTGGCCTTGTGCCAAAATAAAAAGTAATACCTCGAGGGAAACAAATAGCATAATTTAAATACACATTCAAGAGTACACACATAACATGTAAAGTTCGCGTAGGAAGATATTATTGGGTATATTTTAGATTTGTAAACATAGTAGTCAATTAAAGTATGGAACGCATTGTTTTAAATCTTAGCTATACCTATTTATTTATACAACTTTTATAATAACTAAATATCACATGCTGTATCGTAGTATGTAAAAGGCCGAGCCAATTTAAGTTTACCATCATTCATTGTTAGAGGACTGTCATAAACGCGACATGCGCAACACATGACATAAATGAATTACGCACATGCTGATGGCTGCTGCAAATATGTCTCTTCTTAATATAATCCACATCATATTGCCTCTCTACCTGTCTACACTCACCCCATTTTCCCATCATTATTTCAACAAGTGTAAAACATGTCATAAAATGAGGCTAATAAAGTTGCTTTAAGTTTGGCCTAACGTCCTTATGGAAAAAGTAAGACATTGGTGTCAAAAAAGGAACGCATATACGTAAGATACCTATAAATCTTTATAGATAGAAATTTAGTAGCTGGATTATTTTTAATAATGATAGATGTTTACTTAAAAAGTTAAATGTATATCTTATAAATAACATAAAGCATAAAGACTTTTATGATCTTTTAACATCTTGCAAACTATTAAGTCAGACATTATCTAACGCTCTCAAAAACGATGTACCTTAAATCGTCGCGTACAACGCAAGCTACACAGCTATCATGCACTATGTAACATGGCGTTATAAGTCACAAAAGTATATTTTACATATAAATAAAGGGTTAAAATCATACTAACCTTCCAACCAGCGGAACTATTGCTATCACCTTTATCCTTAAAGTATGGAATGTATTGTACCATCCAATCGTATATTTGAGATAGAGTCAGACGCTTATCCGCTGATGTTTGGATAGCTCTGGTAATCAAATCGGCGTAAGAATAGTTTCCCCACGCATTTTTTCTCGAAGCGGAAGAAGTCGTAGTCGTTGGTATGAATCTCAAAATGTCAGTGTTTGATAAATTGGCATTTTGATTTATAAGCGATCGAGTAAATGGGTTTGAGGCTGTATTATTTTGATTTGTGAAAGTCATGTGATCATATTTAATTTCGGGGCCCTGCAGGTTCGCATGCAGTTGCTGATCATCGAGTATAATATCGTCGGGGGTTAATTCGGGCAAAGGTTGAATAGTATCAACTTCTCCTTGTCGGACGGAGTTTTGATTGGCGCATACTAATTGCTGGTGTTGATTGAGTAACTTTTGGTCGAAGCTCTCGTCGTAAGTGTCGGCCCATTCACCGGGTGCGATGGAGGTATTGTCGGAATGCGGTAAATATTTATATCCAGCAGAATTATTAACAAAGGAATCACTTTTCGTAGGTTTGGTAGCTTCGTCACCTTCTTCTTCAATTTCCTCCTTGATCGAAAAAGGTGCCAAATAACCGAAAGCCGATGGTGTTTGTTTGGAAATTAAAACACCCTTTTGGACCGTAGATTGGGACGAAACGTTAGGGTCAAAGTAAGCTGGCTTGGGGAGAGGCCAGGTATTGCAACGATCCCTGGCAAAGGGTTCAAGGGAAGAATTCCACGAATCTTCATCTTGATCGATCATTAAGTCATCACCTCCTCCTCCTTTGTCTGCCATTGAATGAAGAACGGTCGTAGATATATCGCTATAACTTTTTTGGCAATGATAGTGAGATGGAACTAAATCGGGATCAATGTATTGCTCGGGAGAATACACGTAATCCCGTTCCTCGACCCTAACCTTAGGCACATTTGAGTGAGTCAATTCGGTCGTGTTATGATAATTTAACGAAGGGTCATCGATGTGTGAAAAAGTATTGTCGTGACTTGAAAGAGCACATTTTGACTTGTAATATGTTGGTTCCTGAATAATAATGTTGTTAATCATGCGCGAAAGATATTTGGTAACTGCTACGCCATCGCTCGCCATTGACCTGTTATTTAATTTTATTTTAGGGTGGTAGTTAATAGCACGCCCGACAGGCGGGGAAGTAGAAGAACTAAGGTTGTCGGATTGGATGGCACTAGATACGCGTGGTTCTTCTTGGAATTCGTACGCAAACGGATTTTCCATTTGTGCAATGCGCTTGGGTATTTCAACTCATTGCTCAAAAATCACAAATTCAAGGTGAGATGACATAGATGGTGGTGGCGAAACGACGACAGTCTATTATATAAAACGGTGTAAATTTACAGTTATTATATTTTGTTAAAACAATAGCCGTTTTAAAATATGCAAGCACAAAGGGGCTGCTGATTTGAAAAGCGGAGAACTTGCAGGTCTATTAAAAATTAGGTAGGGATAGGGAGGGGTGATAACATAAGCGAGATAGAAGATGAGGAGGAGCTTTTAAGGCGTGCAATAGACTAATGATAATATGTACACACATCACAGGTATACATATATAAAAGTATACAATGCACACCTAACGCCTTGCCACTACTACCTAGTACTTACCTCTCGCACCTCTACATCAAACCCCCCCCCCCACCTAACTTTTGCTATCACCCCTAAAACAGCTCCGCCCACTAGACCCGCGACCCTCTCACTCACTCCGTTGTTTAATTGTATGCGCGCATCTATGCATATAATATAAATATTGTTTTAAAGACGTAATCGCCGATGGCCAACCGTACATAACCCTAAAATGTATAGTTTGAGTCTATATTGTGCATTCGTCGTTAACATTAAAAGTTGTCTTGTCAAATATATATAATAGTTTTCAAGCTATAGTGTAAAAATAAAAGTTTATAATTTATCCAAAGCAATTTATACTTCGAAATTGTGTTTATAGCTAATGATATAGGACGCGTGCCAAATTCAGTCTCAAATTTAATAATTTGCTTCAGAACAGATATTTAGATTTTGTTCCAATTACAAGATAAGCGCAAGTATTGTAGAAAGATTAATGATATGAAAGACATAAAATTTTTAAAATATTTGGCATACTCAAATTATTAGTAAAAGAACAATTTTTTAGTAAGGTGTGATTAGAGAAGCTTATGAACCTATTTAAATTAATTTTACCTTGTAAAAATGAATAATGTAATAATATTCATATTACAGTAATATTTAGTGGGTAATATGAAAAAGAGATGTGCATAAGGCTCAATAATGCTTTTGACAATGGCATGATGATTATATTATAATTGTTAATGTTTAGATTACATTTAAGTGACAATTACTTTATAGACTATGACAAACCAAGTTAAACACTAATTAAATAATTTTGTTTTATAACTAATTGTGAATTTTCTGTATGCTGTGGACGTAGCCAGGGGATCAAAAAGCACGCACCACCAGTGGCGCTAGCCTTTTTGCCTTGGAGGGCCGAGCTTTGATTTCACACAGGGAAGGGGTCAAACCATGGGCGTAGCCAAGGGGGGGGGGCGCCCCCTCCCCTAAATGACAAAAAAAAATTCCTATACAAAAATCCTTAAAAATTAAAAAAAAATATGTTTTGCCCCTCCCCCTAATTGAACTTAAAACATTTCTCCCCCCCCCCTAATCCAAAACCTGGCTACGCCCATGGGTCAAACGCAATTGAAAATTTTTTCCCTGATAAACGTTGGTCAAAATTAAAATTCCACAACTACTTTGTGTATTTTTTCTTATAAAATCACACTGGTATGTCTCAGATCCCTCATGTTTATAGGGCAAAAAGTAATTAAAATTTATTCATAAAATAAAATAAAGTAATGTATGAAACGATTATATCAAGACAATATAAAAAATTTCACATAGTATTGTAAGTTTGTGTATAAATGAATTGTAAGAGCACAAAGTGGAGCGGGGATATTGACAAGAAAAATTTGAAATTACAAAAAATAATTCAAATATTAAAAAACTATACAGCAAAGTTTTTATAAAAATTTTGTATTGCCCAACTCCAAAATAATCGTTAAATCTTAATTTTACATATGCGATATTGGCAGCATTTTCAGGCAGCATTTATATCGGAAAAGGAATGACAACATTTAAATGCCCTTTTTAAAGTTATTTCCTCAAAAGGGGAAATTATAACATAAAATATAAAAAAACTCAATTGTGAAATCAAAATTCGCAAATGCAATGAGTTTTTAAAAATTATTGTCCCTGATGATATTATAGATTTATTTGACATCACAAAAAATTTAAAATGAACTAATACATTTAACGGGTAAAATGATCCTTAAAAATGTTCTGTCAAAATTAAATGTATCAAAATTTTATTTAATAATTTTAGAATGCACAGAACAACTCAATGTTTGTGTACATTTTGTTGAATCCAATACACTTAAAGAATTTTATAGGATTTTTATCCCTTGAAAGTTTTGATACATTAACAATTGTCAATAAAATTCAGGAATTTTTTATTAATATATAAATTGAAAAGCAATATGTGCTGCTCAAACTTATGATGGGGTATAACTGAAGAAGGGGAAAAATTGTGTGCAAGCCATTTTTCAAAAATCATTGGCATTATATGTGTCTGTGGTACATAAAAATATGCAAGATATGTTAAACGATAAACGGACAAATAAATTGAATCCAGGATGGGATTTTCGTGAATATAATAATATTTTAATTTATTTTAAAAGTGTTAAAAAGTTTAAAACGAGTTTAAAGCCTCAGATATTTATTCATTAAGTATTAACATTAGTCTTTAAATAATAGTACATATTTCATAGGCCTTTTACTCGATGTTGTACATGAATTTATAATATCATCCAGGGGAGTAACATCTATAAAATCATGTTCTAAACTCAATAAAGCTAAGGAACATAACCTATCTTGTACAATATCCCTTTTAGCAATGAGAACGATACTTCGCATGAAGACGAAGTTATTGGGATAGTTAAAATTATTTTAATCAAACAAATAAAATTTAAAAACCTGTTGAGGGTAAAATTTTAATAAGTGAAAAAATATCATTGCTTTTTATTTTATTCTAAAATAAAGAATTATAATATATTACATAATTTTTTGCCATTATTACTTCGGCATCTTGAAGTTCTAACTCATAATGATTAATTACTTCTGGTTCTGATAAAAGAGATTTATGGCAAAAAAGGGGATGAAGGGTTTAAACATTGTAGAGGTGTGCACGGATCAAATTTTTTTGATCCGGTCCGAGGGGTTTTTGAAAAATTTTATATCCATCCGATCCGATCCGAGTTTTTTAAAATCTAAATCCGATCCGATCCGAAATTTTTAAATTATAATTTTACGAACAGGACTTTTATTGATGATTAAATTCAAAATACATAAAAATAAGGTATAGAAATTTTAATAGACCCGAAATAAATATAAAATTATATTTGACTAATTCCATATTATATAAAAATAGTAAATTTTCTGGGTTAATTCGCGTTCTTCTTTCTTCTAATGTTCTTCCAGCCACCGAGAAATTTCTTTCCGAAATGGTAGAGGTAGCAGGTATAGCTAAAACTTTACTTGCCAGCTTATAAAGCCTTGACAGGACTGTTTGATATAAAACCCACCATTTCAGCAAATCTTTTTTTGAATCATATTTGCAATCTTCATTTCAAAGATAATTATGAAAAGGTATACTAAAAATTATTAATTTAATTAATTAGAACTTATTATTGTTTATTTTAAATTTGAAAATCCGATCCGATCCGACTAAAATAAAATGTTGACCCGATCCGATCCGAGTTCGGACGGATCGGATGTCGGATCGGATTGATCCGTGCACACCTCTAAAACATTGTAAGGACTTATATAAATTACATTTAATTTCAGATGATTATGTTTCTTTCTGCTATTATTCTATCGAAGATAGGATAATATAAATCAATTTTGAAATCAATTAATGAATTGGTAGATAAAAAAGAGGAAAAGTGTCATAATTTTTGATTTTATGGGTTCAGACGGTAATAAAAACATCAAAAGTTGAAGCTAAATCTTTCGCCTTATTATAAAGAATGGAATTATGTCGACTCAACATTTTAAAAATTTTGCATCTTTTATTGTCTTATATAGCATCTTTATTTGTAATAATTTTAAGGTTTTATTCAAAAACAAATAATTATAATCTTCATATTGTTTCTTAATTAAGATAATATTAAAACTTGCTTAAGGGGCCAAAGATGTTTCCCTTGGGGGGGCCTTCTCTTGTGACCCGGTTTTTGCTTAGCTACGCCACTGCGCACAACCCTTAGATGGAAAGCCTTTTTAAAATTTCTTTAGGCTAAGCTGATGTGGGTCCGAAACAAGATGTCGAAAAACGCATATTGCGAGGATGTTAATACGTAAAAGCATGGATTGATTTATGATTTAGTTTAGGCAATGAAGAGTGGACGCGTTCTAATTATTTATAATCTACAAGCACTCTTAAGGTAGGTAAGCAGGCATAGTTTAGTATTGAGGTTTTATTGACTTAAAGATTGGTGTCATATGTAAATAAATCAGTCCAAAAATTTACTAACTAAAGAAGTTAAAATTACATTTAAAACATATTTGGGAAAACTATTTTCTCAAAAATTCTTTTTATTTGTCAAAATAGAAGGATTTAAAGTCAAATTAAAAAGATGAAACAGATTATAAAAATCATCCAAATCTTAGGCTAGAGCTGACCTTAATTGAGGAAGCAAAAATGATATAGAGGAATGAAAATCAATCAATCATTTTTAAAAGCAATCAGTCATTTTTGGTAGGTCAAGCAGGTACGCACAACAATATTAATGACATCAAATTGGTATAAGTAAACTCGTAGCAATCATATGTAATGACCTTATCCATGGGCGTAGCCAAGGAGGGGGGGGCGGCTGCCTCCCTCTAAATACAAAAATTTGTTGAAGTTTATTAAAATGATGGCTAAAACTTCAAAAATGATCATTTTGCCCCTCCGTAATCATTATTGCCCCCCTATAATTCAAATGCCGGCTACGCCCATGACCTTATAGTAATAATTGCAAAATTATATCACCCTTGTCCAATAGGGTTTTAAAAATTACACGAGAAATTATTCAAAAATCTTGAATTTTGAAGATCTGAGCCATTAAATGCGATTGTAAATTTCATAATGCAAGCCTAAAAAGAAGACCGATTGTGGATCGAGTTGAGCCAATACAGTAAAAACTAAGTGCATGTCAACGCGACGGGGGTAACTATGTTGTATAGTGTGTATAGTGGGCTAAAAGGAGACGTAAAAATAAACATAACTTTGCTAACATTAAAAAATTTGGAAATTAAAAAGGAAACAAAATCCCTTCCTAAGCCATTTTTGGCCTTAAAAATTTGGGAAGCATGAAATTTATCATAAAACCGTCCCGAAAATATCAACGCAAAGTAATATGAAATGTATATAGGAGTGAATGTTAGACATTATTGTACTTACAGCTGATAATGAATAGTGACTGATCGGAGAGGGCCTTGGCTTACAAAAAAGTAATAATAATATTTTGTAATTTATTGGAAAAGGGGGTTAAGTTGGCCCGCGCGTTTTTGTGCCGATTCATTCTCTACGGGGGTGAGAGGGGGTGGAGCGCAATCGATCGACAAGCTAAGTCCCCGAGGGGTGGGTGTGACGTTATTAATTGCTATGTCATAGTAGTGTCAAGCCCGAAGGGGTGATGAATACAGGTGGGTACACCCTAGGGGGGATGGCCTTTCCATATTGAATTAGATGGACGTGAGGGGCATGTCAATTTGCGGAAATTTATTTGACGTCTTAATTTTACGAAGAATAAGTGGTAGGTTATTAATAATTAAAAAAAGGGGATATATTTGATATCTGGGATAAGAAAAATAATTGTGCCTGTCGTAGCTCTGTATATACCGTTAATCTGTGTTTGTTGAATATTATAGTTTGGAAGTGATATAATGTAAATTTATGCACTATACTATTTCAATGCGTATCCTATAGTAAGTACTGCTGCTGCTACACTGTATTCATACTTTGTGATGTGAGGGAGGGAGGTTGTGTGGTGGTGGCGGCGGCGGATTAGATTAACCTTGGCAATGAATTCGTTTTATGAGCGCTTGCGCGACGCACTTTTGTCACTTATTTATTATAAACGTATCGTTGCTAATATGTGGTCGTGTCGTGTGTTGTGTGTATTCTTAACTTGCTGGGGGAGAGGAGAGAGGGAAAGGGGGGGGGGGGAAACTGGCACTGAAGAAATACTATATTTCCCTTAATTTTAGTGACATCGTCTTCGTAGTGAACTTAGCGTAATATATATGTCCTGCGATTTTAGTTGTTTACTGAATAAAATATTAAATCTCTAAACTTAAAGACATAATACTTTTAATACGTAAATTGAGGTAATGATTTCATTCGATGTAGCAGTTTTAATTAGTATTAATAATAAAAATCCCTTTTTAATTTGTTAAATGACATAGGGTCTAAGGGACCCCATCTCCCTTACTAATCCCTACATTTTACTACACATAAAAGCTAACAATTCTTATCAGATACAAACTTTTCAGGATAAACTTTTACAAGCGCATAGCCGGATTTGTCCAGAGGAGGGGGGTGGAAACTGCCCAAAATTTTTTATGGCTTTTACTTGTTCAAAATAAGGATTCAACAACTTATAAGTCGGGGGCCGCTGCCAGGCTCTCGGGGCCGGGCAGGCAACAGACGTAAATTTAGGTTTTCAAGTAAGCCCCGGCGGGCTCCATACAATGAGATTTTTTCCCATAATTTACTGTTTTTTGTCACTTTTTATTTTACAAGTTGAGAATTTAATCAAAAATTTTTAGTGCTGTAAACATTTTTAAAAAATCGAACGCGTTCAAAGTTCATTGACAAAAATCGAACGCGTTCACGTTCGTTTCAAAAAAAGGAACGTGTTCACGTTCATGAACGCGTTCATGTTCGTTCAAAATTTTATGATATTTAATTTATGTTTTATATATTTTAACACAATATATTAGCCATTATAAAAAATAATAAGTTTATTTCGATAATATAATTGTAAATATAATATAATAGAGCGAATATAAAGATTTTTTATTTATTAAATATTTTTCTTATCAATTTTTAATAATAATTGTTTTTCAAAATTTTCGTCTGATAAGCAGGAACGCTTGGCAGGATTATACTAAAAACCCGCTCCACAGGGGCAGATGAGGGGATTTGAGTATTATACTTAATAAACAAATCTTTTAAAGCAGGGAATTTATTAAAAACATTTAATGTCCTTCGCTTCAAAAAATTGCGATAAGATATCATCCTCCAATCCGCCCTCTACTTCCTCATCAAATAAATGATATTTCGGAATTTACAGTTCTTTCATTATCAATTCAAGGGTTTAACCCTTTTTTCAATAAAACTAAGAGTTTATTCATTTTTACATTTAGTAATTATTGAATTCGGTCCTTTATATGAAATGAGTGAAAAATATTTATCATATTTTGGCCATGACAATATCAATTCATCTACTGATTTTTAATATTCAGAATCTGAAGATGACGACGATATAATAATATAATTGTCCATATTAACCTATAAATTGAAATATAATTAATAATATCAAATTAATAAACTTTAATCTTATCCTCTTTTGCACGTTATGGTATGCTAAAATTATTTTAGAATAGGTAATAGAAAAAAGGAAAAACAGCTGATTCAAAAATATAAGTCTTTTTTTGTGACAAAATTCGGATTAACATCATTTTTCAAATAAATAAAAATAAAAAAGGGCTTTTAAAATTGAACCAACGTATAATTTGAACGCGTTTATCAAAAAAAGGAACGCGTTCACGTTCAAAGTTCATCAAAAAAATGAACGCGTTCACGTTCAAAGTTCACCAAAAAAAGGAACGCCGTTCATCAATTTTCTTAAAAATTTGAACGCGTTCATTCACAACACTAAAAATTTTCAAAAATATGACGAACTTAATACTTAAAATTGAATATCATCATTTTTGGCCCGGCAGTTGGGACAGCTTTATTAAATTGGGCATTTCCCGGCGGACTCAAGGTTTGGGCGGGCCTTGGCGGGCAATTTAGTAATCAAACCGTGATAAGTTCTGGAAGAAAAATTTAGACAAATAAGATCAATGCCAAAGATATTAATGTTGTGTATAGAATAACGTTCATTTGTCCAGCAATTGTGATTTTCAGATTGAAGTGGGAGCATTACCGTTGATCTGTTAATATTGTCATCCATCCATGTCTTAATATCCTTTTTTGAATAAAACAACGACCATTGATGCATGTAGTGTTGGGTAAACTTCTGTTCAAGTTCTTGCCAAAAATTTAATTTACAAATAAAAGGTATAATAGGCTTTTAAGGTATTTAGAAGTGTCTTATATCCGACTATAAATACTTATAATTAATTTAATATTTTATTTAAAACAATTTTTTGTATATTTTTCTAAAGGGGGGGGGGGGGCTAAGGCACGCCTCTGATTTACGTCGATGTTTATAAATATGAGTGAGACGTTTCCATCTACATCATTGGACAAATTAGGGTATCATCCATGGATTATTAATCAGATGGCTAAAAATTTTGTATAAATATGATAGGATAGATTAGCACAAATATATAGATAGTCAATGCTAAATTAGGTTTGGATCTGCTGCATATGTTGTGTCTATATATGCACAGGTAACAACTTTAAAAATAAAACATAAAATTTGTAACAATTGAAATATATACGAAATTAATTAGATAATTAAACATATACGCTTAGTAGCCACTTACTAGCAATGGGAGTTACCGGAAATATTATAATTGTGGGATGGGTATAAGCTTTTTTCCATAATTTGATTTAAAAAATGAAATGTATATACCTATATCTTTTCAGGTCTTTACAAGTTTCTTAAAATCTTTTATGCAACTAGACGATAATGGTTTATCGACATTCAATTTATTTATTAATCAAAATTTTTTTAAAATTTTGGCCAAAAGGGGAGGGGGGCTTTTTTTCTACTCGTCTGAACCTTGAAAGAAAATCATTTTGTTCGATTAGTTTTGATCGTTAAAATTTCTAATAAAATCAAGATTTCTTTTATCAGTAGGCTGTTTTTAATCACTCTTTACTCAGCTCCTCTAATATGTATTTAAGTGGACGTCAGCTCTGTCAATTTTACTTCACACAGCAAACAAAGCAATTTTTAGGAACTGTTTTGACTTGATTTTAAGGTTTGTAATAATTATTGACCTAATGACATTGCAAATATAAGATAATTGTAATACGCATTAAATTTTTTTATAGTATTAGGATAATTGATGGAATAAGCTAATTTGTTTTATAAAACTCACAATAAGTTATATGGAAAAACTTTATTTTCCCTAATTGATTGGACATAGACCTTGCCTATATAGGTCCTAAGTTTTGCCCTATTATATCAAAAAATTTATCTGGCAAGAAAGTTGAAATATTATTAATTAAAATGGTGGAATTAACAGCTATGGATGATTAGGTTGTTTTATAAAATAAATAATAATTCATATAATAAAAATTGTTTCATCCAGCTTGGTTTATAAATAAAATTTGTACCTGAGAAAAACATTATAATAACAATTTATTTGAGTTAAAAAATATGTTTTTTTGTAATTAGAAATACTTTTAATTAATTACATTCGACCAGAAGGTACCACCACACCATTTCCTGATTAATGTGGCAAACGAATTTAAATCTTTCAAACTTTTTTGAAATTATCCCTACAATTAATTTTTAGACTTATCCCTTTGCAATACTTCGATGGTTTATTTTATACATAAAAATTTTATTTGATTAAACTACAAAATTAAGTCTAAAAATATATTAATTTAATGTAGTTTTATTATTTATTTCAACCCCCTTAAATTAATAATGATTAATAAAAAAGGATTTGGTAATAATGTAAAATACTATATTGTCTCTACTAAAAGAAGTTTGAGGCCTGCACCTGCCTGCCGCGGGCCGGGCTTGGAGGCCTTCTGATTGGGCCAGGCCTAGACGGATAGGCGAGCTCGGGCCTAACCTAATTATACGTAAAGCCCCAAAAAACCCATTATTAGATCAATTAGATTTGTGTGTGTATTATAAATTGTAGACAAAGATGTATTTTTATAAAGTTTTATTAAGTTCAATTATATTTAATGTTTATAAAATTAACGATGAAAATTAAATAATATTTCCCTCAATATCCGAACGCGCAGTTATAATTATAGTTTAAAATAGTGATTATATAATTTCCGTTTAGGAACCTGAAACCAGAAAAGCCCCACCCCACTCTAGGCCCGGGCCAGGCAACTGTCGTAAATTTAAATTTTCGGGAGGACCTGGGCGGGCATTATATTAAGATTCAGGCTATTCGGACTCAATTATATTTCTAAAATATTAATTATTTAGTTTTCGTGTATTATTTCGTCACTTTTCTATTTGATTGTATACTATTTGTAAATCATAACCCTTATCCAAAAAAATCAGGTCTAAAAATAATTTTTTTATAACAGCATAACTCCTAAAATTTTAAGAAACTTCTTTTCGGGCTAGACTAGTTAGGGCCTAATAATTTGGGCATGGCCGGGCGAGCACTTTAAGGAATCGGGCGGACTCGGGTGGGCAGCTGCAGAAAATTTTTAACAAATCTGACCTCTTCTAGAGGAAATTATTACAAAATTTAGATGTGATTTAAAAATTAATTTTAAAAGTTATCTTTTCATCAAGATTCCTGTATAATATATCAATGAGATTTTCATTCCATATCAAAAAACTAAAAAAAAATTAAAATCGTCAAAGAGCAAAAAAAGACAAGCAACTTATAATAAAAATGACCTTTAATATGGTTTCCAAACGTATCTTAGCTGCCATTTAATTTTATGTATCCAGGGTAAAAGTGCCACTAATGAGTAATTTTAACCTGGAGGTCGCCTGTTAAAAGAAAGGCAATTAACATTTGTAACATATATTTATTATTTAATCCTATCGTTAAATATCAATTAAAATAAAGAAAAGGCAAATAAAATTTTTTATACGGGCCCGGCTGGGGCTCGGGCTTTATATTAAATTTATGGGTGGGGCCCGGACCTATAATTTATATTTTAACGGGCCAGGGCGAGGCCTGAACTTATGAGTTTTTTAAGGGGCGGGCCGATTAACCCAAGCTGGCCCGTTGCGGGTCTCAAAAAGAGTAATAAACTAAAGTAATTAAATATGAAATTAGGTGAAATAAATATTAAAAATTGCAAAACATATTAACATTTTAAAATCTGGGATTTTTCAACTATTGAATTATATATTGCCATGGTAAGTTGAGATTGAGGCTTGTTATAGACACGGGTTACTGGAATCTTTGTTAGTCTTTCTAAAATTTATGATAATAAAAATTTCAAATTTTAAAGATTGTCATGTCATAAAAGAAATGAATTTTGTTTGAAAATTTTATAGATTAAGTTGGGGGTTATGGGGCGTTATTAGCCTTGACTGAATGTGTATTTTGAATATAATTTTTGTAATAGTAATATTTATTAATTATAATTAAATAAAATATGTTTTTTATTGTCCAAACGATCCCTAAGTTTCTAGAGCAGAGTTTAGTATGAAAAGCATTTTTTATGAACTAATAAACATAAAAGACATTTGAACTAAGAGAAAAATGAATCATTAACTAATTTCCAAAAGGTCACATATGACTTTATTAGACAAACATAACACTGCCATAAGGTTTGAAATTGTATAAAAATTCAAATAAATATCTTATATTTAAATATATGAATGTTAATATTCGAATGGCCATATATAATTTATCTCAAAACCTACATTAATTTCCTTTCTTTTTAAAAAGGAATATTAGTTACCCTTTTATATTGTATTAGAATGAGCCAATTAACAGTCGTTTAGTAGGTAAAAGCGAGAGCAATCCCTTTTAAATTTTGAAATGGTAATAAATAACAGCTAATTGTTTTTAGATAGAAAGAGCTAAAGCTACCATGAGCCATTAAAAATGAGATTTGGAAAATTGGCGAGCATATATGCATCAAGGAAGGAATGCTTTCGATGATCCTTACCATGATAGTTTTAGAACTGTAAAAGAACTATATCTATATATATTTGGCCAACTACTTTATTCTTAGCTAAGTGGGAAAAGCAAAGTGTAAACATAAAAATTTAAAAAACATGTATTCTATAAATATATTAATTACATTACGTGCTGGAATGTGGAAACGTTGACGGGGAAGAGCATCGAGGTCGCACAGATGCTAAAAAGAAGAAAGGTACACATCGCCTGCCTACAAGAGACGAGGTGGAACGGAACGAAAGCTCGGGAATTAGGAGAAGGATACAAGCTTTTCTACAGTGGGTCACCAAATCGTAGAAACGGAATCGGTATCGTTCTAAGCGAATCGTTCAAGGACAAGGTGGTGGAAGTCAAGCGTTGGTCCGACAGGCTAATGTGGGTGAAGATTGCGGATCAAGGTGGCCTCCTAACCGTTATGTGCGCGTATGCCCCCCCCCCCCCCCCAAATCGAGTGTTCGGAATCAGAGAAAGACATATTCTTCGATTCATTGGAAAAGGAAATACAAGGAATCCGACAGGAAGAAAGGCTAATTATTGGGGCCTTCAACGCTCACGTAGGGAAAGATCGCCTCGGGTATGAACGCAATCATGGAGGCTATGGGCATAGCCTGAAGAACAAAGAAGGGGAAAAACTTCTCCAAGTATCCCAAGCATATGACATAGCGATCGTTAACACCTATTTTCAAAAGCGCGAAGATCATATTGTGACCTATAGAAGTGGGAAGCATTTTAGTCAAATCGACTATTTGCTTATACGGCGAAAGGACTTATGGAGCATCAAGGATTGCAAAGTAATACCGGGAGAAGAAATCGCCAGGCAACATCGTCCCATTATGGATCTTGACAGAAGAGTATTTCCCGAAAGAAGAAAGGTATATGAACCTCGAATTCGATACGAAAGGTTAAAGGATACGTCAACGAACGAAGCATATCATCAAAAAGCCTCCTCACTTTTGGGTGCAAGGAAGTTGCAAAGGGACGTAGACGACGATTGGGAGGCGCTATCTAAGGACATTAAGGAAACAGCTATTCGTGTTCTAGGACGGACCAAAGGAGGCAAAGCTATGAATAGGGAACTATGGTGGTGGGATCAATCGGTTAAAATTTCATCGAAATAAAGAAAAATCTATATAGACGGTGGCATAAATCAAAAAAGTCGGAAGATTATCAAGAGTACAGGGACGCAAAGAGGGCCGCAAAAAAGGCCGTTGCAAAAGCGAAGAATGCCGCGTACACCGAGATGGTAAACAAACTGGATCATAAAGGGGGCGATAGGCTTATGTACAAATTGGCCAAGATAAGGGAGAAGAAAAGTCGCGATGTCGGAGTTCTTAAAATAGTCAAAAACGAGATGGGCCAAACCTTATTCAAGCCGAAGGAAGTGATGAAAAGGTGGAGAGGATATTTTAAGAAACTTATGAATATTGCAAATGACAAGAATTCTCTTCCCGAAATTGAGCCAAATATAAGTATGGTCGAACTCTTTCAGAAGGATGAAGTTAGGACACAAATGAAGAAGATGCAAAAAGGAAAAGCAAATGGCCCAGATGGAATACCTATGGAAGCATTGCTCGGATGTCGTGAAGAAGGAGTCACCACCATGACGAACCTCCTTAACAAGATATTGGTAGAAGAGCGAATCCCTAATCAATGGAGAACAAGCACGATTATACCCTTATTTAAAGGCAAAGGAGACCCTCAGGACTGCGGCAATTACAGAGGTATCAAGCTAACTTGCCACTCCTTGAAGCTTATGGAAAGAATCTTAGTAACAAGGCTGAAAAACGAGGTGGAAATATCTGCTAATCAATTCGGATTTGTAGCCGGCAAATCCACAATCGACCCAATCTTCGCTCTAAGACAAATGATGGATAAGTATGGTGAAAAGAGGAAAGACCTACATATGGTTTTTATCGACTTGGAGAAAGCTTATGACAGGGTCCCCCGCGATTTAATATGGTGGTGCCTGAGGAAACAAAATATCCCTGACGTATATATACGGCTTATGAAAAATATCTATGAAGCCTCAAACTCTTGCGTTAGGACGACAGTTGGAGACTCTAAACCTTTTTCGGGTTAATATTGGATTACATCAAGGCTCTGCTTTTATTCCCTTTTTTATTTAATATAATTATAGACACGATAACGAGGGACATTCAAAAGCCATCGCCATGGTGTATGCTATATGCCGATGATATAGTACTATGCGAGGAAACAAGGGAGAAAGTATTCGAAGAAGCCGAAAAGTGGTCAAAGCGCTTAGCTGGATATGGTTTAAAGGTCAACGATCGAAAAACGGTATACATGGAAATGAACGGTACAGACACCCCATCCCTGGATGACCATCTAAAGTACCCAAAAGTAGACTGGTTTGAGTTACAATACGCGAAGAAAGAAATTATTAATTCTCTCGTGCGATGAACTTGTTCAACTACGCATGACCTGCCAGCGTAGATGGCATTAGTACGCGTATAATAAAGTGAGAAGAGAGAGAGGTGAGTGGGGAGGGAGACGCGTATGGTATACTGCGTAGGAGACAACCACGACAGTACCATAGTACAAAAACAAATAGCAAGTGCTTTACTAATAAAGCAACATAAATTTTTACTCGCTAACGGTTTTCAGTTGTTACTCTTTTTGCGTCCATCTTGACATCACGTCTTTGGCTAATTGCATGTTAATTATTTCTCCCCCCCCCCTTATTGCTCATCTACCTGTGGTATACTATGGTATACCTCCTTTTAAGAATTGAGGGAATAGGGGGATATATTGGGCCGGTAGGGGTATAAAGACCCAACCGCGAACGCAACAATATAATTTATTTCTTTACATCTTTGTTATTTCGTTAATAATCTTAAATGAACTAAGGAATGAATATATGTAAAATTATCGATACAGTAAGCATTGTGTACGCGTATACAAAATTCAATGATGCGTGATGATAAATAATAATATAGAGGGAAGAAATAACGAACACGTACAAGCGCGGGGGGGGGGAAGAGGAAAAGTAGCACACACGTAAGGGAAATTAAATTGGGAAGAAAGAAGGTATACTACAGTATATCACACTACCATTACATCCTATTGCTTGCCCTGCATCAAATTTATTTTTTCCCATTATTATTGGTGATCAATATCCTATATCCTTCTGGATTTGTACGGCCTCTCTTCTAATCAACCACTTTACTTATTATTTTTATTTTCGGTATGTTGAGTATGTGTTTTACAACAAGGAATAGAAAAGAGAGGTAGAGGGTATAGTATTAGGGAGTCCGTAAGGCAGGAATTACGAATAAGAGAGAAGGTTGTTGAAGCATCACAGATGGTGGTAAGCGACATGACTTAGGACAAACAAAGACCGTATGACATGGTGCAAAAAGAATACTAAAAGGAGATAGTACACTGACACAGCGAAAGACATGACGACATAAAATAAATTATAAAATGCCATTAGCAACTGCGGTCATGAGACTTAGTTTAATAAAAATGTTTTCAAGAAAACACATTTTTATTCATTATTTTTTATCTTAGGTTTTGGCCGTAAGTTTCTTGGTCGCTTTCGTGTCACCTTTAAAAACCCTTAGTTTATACATATTATCTACTTAATGTTAAAATTGGTTTATCCATTATTATATAGAACATTTTCACTTATTATTGATGGTATTCATGGGCGTACGCAGGGGGGGGGGCGGGGGGGGGGGGGGGGAGGCGGGGGGGGGGGCTGCCCCCCCTAATTTAAAAAAAAATTTCAAACCCTAACAAATTAAAAAAAAATTTGTTTTGCCCCCCCCCCCCTAATTAGCCGGACCCCCTGCCCCCCCCCCCCCCCCCCTAATTTGCCAGGGGGCAGGCGGTCTGGCTGCCCACACCGCCTAATTTAGGGCAGTTGCTTTTTTTTGCTCTCAGTAAATTTTTTGGACGTCGAGACCTTTTTTTTTTGCTCTCAGCAAAATTTTAAACTGCCCCCCCCCCTCTAATTCAAAACCTGCGTACGCCCATGATGGTAATAGTATTAAAATCATGTTGATAGCAACCAGATCACTACAGGTTTACAATAATTAACGTGGATACAGAAATGAATAAATTGAGTCTACAATAATAGGCGTCAGAAAAACATACGTAAATGACGGATATTAATCCATTCTAAATTTTTATATATACCAGCGTCCTAGGTAAAAAGGCAATTAATACTGAACCCTATTGTGCCATTACCCCCCCCCCCCACCCCCTTCCACAAACAGAATCCCAATTTCATTACCAGAAACTTAGTACAGAAAGCATTAAGAGAATCGTAGGTTAAGGAACCCCGCATATCCCCGAAACCGCACAATCCCGAAACTACGATAAGGCTATGGCTACGATTTGAAATTACCATATGATATTTTTCATATCATCGGTTATGGGTGGTTATGCCCGGGGTTAGGGTTAGAGTCAATTTGTTTTATAATTGTACGAATTGTTTGATCTTTAATATAGTCTCTAGTAAGACCCAATTTCTTAGATTTTCCAATTATTGCTTGTAAAAAATGGAAATAGCAACCTTAAAAGGTTCCATAACATTTAGGGCATTATTGTTAAAATCTATTTACAATAAATTTAATAGTTAATAGTAACTAACAATTAATGTCTATGATAATCAATCATGTGACATTACTTGGTATTATATCATCCACTGAGCTTAATAAAATTGCACCTTGACTAGAATCTTAAAAAATCTCAAAAAATTATAGACATATCTTACTTTCTTGATTTTCTATGGGTGTAGAGATATTTTCTATAACCCACTTGTTGTTTTTTCATTCAAAGCTAAATTTATATTAAAAAACTTTTAAGTTTCTTACGTTGGAGATTTTGTTTTTGTATACAATTTTGGGAATGTTCTGATGTTATCATAAAATTATTAATCTAAGGACAGCTCTTCCTGGGCATTTACCTATACTGTAGTGCCTGCACTTAATAATATACTTGTCCCATCCTGCTTTGATATTGATATAGTCAAACTTTTTGAAAGTGACTATATCATTTTTTCTATTAGATTTTTTAAAACCTATAACAATATGTGTATACTTGCATAGTAAAGCATACTTATATTATCTTTATTATCTTGATTTGCAATAGTTAAAGAGTTTTCCAAATTTCCCATATGTTGAAATTGGCGGAAAAACGTAGTTTCGAAATTCGGGATTCTGCGTTTTCGGGTCGGGATTAGCGGGGGAACCGTAGGTTACAATTGTGCAAAGAGCGCATCAAAAAATGGAAATTACTCGCATATGTTCGCTACGAAACGAATAACACTCTCGAATAACCATGTGATCGCATGTCACCAACGTACGCGTGTATTTTTATATTCCTAAAATTTTCTATTTTTCTTTGCTCTGAGTTTAGATTTGAATTAGCTGATAACTCTAAAGCCTGTTATCACAAAATCTTGGACAAAGGTGTCAAAACAAAGTTAGAATTTAGTGTAAGTTTTTTCGGATTATTAAATGAAGTTTTTTATGTTTAAATAAATGCAAGAGAATTTATATATTAAGAAAATGGTTAGAAATTTTATGTTTAACAGGTTATTAGTGGTGGAAATTATGATGTCGATGTTGTTATTATTGGTCCATTGAGTAATATTCCCATTCAATACTTTAAACAAAAGCAATCTGATATCTATGAATGGGTATCTCCTGATACAGGAACTCATATGGTCTGCTTTAGCAATGAGTTTTCTTCCTTTGAACATAAATCTATTTACTTTGACTGGAGTGAAGCAGATGATGATCATTATGGAGCTTTTGATCCATCTAAAGTTCATCATCCTCTTAATTTAGTAATTGAAATACATTATTTAAAATGAATTTTACATCAAATTTTAGTATTGATTTTTTAATATCTTTTTTTATGTGCTTTTATTATGTATAGATTTTTAAATATAAACCTAATAATAATTTTTGATTTGATTTTTTTGAATATATTTATTTAGACATTTAAATTTTAAAAGCATAAGAATAATATTTTTTCTATTTTATGTATCAAGATGGAACAATCCACTGAAGTTATCCATGATAATTTGAACCAAGTTGTTGAATATCAAACACATTACCAATTAGCTGAGGCCTCTGGGAGGATTTTTGCTGAGGAACTCAACAACAGAGTTATGATCCTTTGTTTAAGCTTAACCCTAGCCATATTAGTAATAGGAATTGGGCAAATTATTATTCTGAGAAATTTTTTTACCGAAAAGAAACCATTAACAAATTCTTATTAAGCATAATACAAATTTGTTACAATATATTTATCTATATGAAAAAATAAAACATTTGTTTAAACTATCTTATATCATAGGTCTATTTGTATACAAAATATACCAGATATTTTGAAGGGGAGGGGGATCATAGAAATTTTTAAGGCCAAAGTTGTTGAATGTATGCAAATAATTTTTACCCTGTGTTTTCATGTGGGCTAGTTGAACTTGGTCAAAGTATATTTCTTATTTTGAGATCTGATTTTTTTATTTTACTGCCAACAAAGCTTGAAAAAAGGTAGGGAAAATATAACATACAATAAAGCAAGGGTTTAATTATGGATTTTGTTTAAATGCTTTAATATGTGTAAAAATGTTACTTTTAAAGTACAACAATTATTTATTATAATTAATTGGAATCAATGTCGTGACTGAGCTAAAGTATAATAATTAGTTTATATTTTTGAAACGTGCTTATTAAAATATGAAAGATACGATTTACGAATTGTAGGAATAGGGGATTCATTGGGCCGGCAGGGGGAAAGGTAAAGATTCAACCGCGAATTTATTTCTTTTATTTCTTTTCGCTTTCACATCATTCTCAATTTTAAACACTAAAAAAAACTAATGATATAAATTATCGATTCAGTACGCGCTGTGTACGCGTATACAAAATTCAATGATGCGTGATGATAAATCTAATATATAAAAATGAAACTATGTGTGTATATATGTATGTATGTATGTATGCCGTTACCAATTTTGGAGAACTACCGGACCGATTTGGCTCAAAATTTCACAGTTTATTCCCGCCACTCCGGAGCGTGTTTTAATATATGTTCCAGCCAAATCGGTCGAGTAGTTTTCGAGATATTGGGTTTTATGCGTTTTGACGTTGTATCGAACGTTAATCAAACGCCCTGCCCTCATCACGTACTGCTGCGTATCTTATCTATCGTGTAGTGGTGTAGGTAGTGTGATAAATGCAGTAGGCATGTGTTGCGGAAAATAAAAACTTTATACGCACTTTGAAACATATCAAAGCCATTTTTTGCTTATTTTTCTTCACGGCAATTAATTTTATTATTATAGGACGGTCGTGTCCCCCCCCCCTCCTGCGTGGCTAAATAAATTAAAAAAATCTAATTTTGTCATTTTTGCACGTTAAATAAGAAGAAAAATGAAAATACTTTTAACAAAGTGCCGATAAATGTTGATAT
The DNA here is from genome assembly GCA_964036665.1 of Gordius sp. MW1. Lineage (NCBI taxonomy): Eukaryota > Metazoa > Nematomorpha > Gordioida > Gordea > Gordiidae > Gordius > Gordius sp. MW1. Next base: position 27,924,621 of record OZ038527.1, read on the forward strand.
ATCCATGGGCGTACCCAGGTTTTGAATTAGGGGAGGGGGGCAGATTAAAAAAAAGGTCTTGACTACCCAAAAATTTTCCTGGAACAAAAAAAAATAAAAAAAAGTCTCGACTATCCAAAAATTTTCCTGCGACCGTAATTTAAATTTCATTTTACCAAAATAATTTATATTTTTGTGTAAATTCGCTAATACGCATCTGTTTTAATTTGAGTTAAGTTCAAAGGGGGGGGGGAGCCGCGCCTCCTGCCCCCGCCTGGCTAATTAAAGGGGGGGGGGGGTAAAACATAATTTTTTTTAAGGGTTTTTGTATTGAAATCCTTCTTTTTTTAAATTAGGAAGGGGGCAGCCGCGCCCCTTGCTTCCCCCTGGCTAATTAGGGGGGGGGGCAGCCTCCCCCCTGGCTACGCCCATGATTATGATATTGTTTCTTAATTACATAAAAATAAAAAAAAATTGCTTGAAGGGCCAGGGGGCCAAAGATTTTTTCCTTGGGGGGGGGGCCATGGAGCCAGGTTTTCTCTCTTGGGAGGGCCTGGGCCTTGGACCCTCTTTAACTATTTGTTTAAAATTTTTTGCATAATAAACACTTACCAATTATATTTTATATATTCATAATCTATTGAAATTTATCTATATGCCCCCCCCCCCTAATTAGCCAGGGGGCAGAGGGCGTGGCTGCCCCCCTCCCTAATTAAAAAAAGGATCAAATTTCAATACAAATACCCTTAAAAATTAAAAAAAATTGCCCCCCCCCCTAGTTTATATTACGGTCGCTGGAAAATTTTTGGATAGTCAAGCAAAAATTTTTAATAATCTGCCCCCCCCACCTAATTTAAAACCTGGGTACGCCCATGATATATATTCTGCTAATACATCCGGGTAAATGGCAAAACAACGTTTGATTTTTCGTTAAATAAACTATATGCGTATCCGTATCCGCCTTTTGTTTATATTTTATCATAAAGACCAGGCGCAATCTTTTTTTTTTGATTATAGGTAAATATGACTTAAAAAAATTTGCTTCGTGAAAATTTAAATTCGAACATTATTGAAGTAAAATTTTGTGTTTTTAACCACCCTTAAAAATATCAATTATTTGTTATTTTTCGTTAAATAAACTATATGCGTATCCGTATCCGCCTTTTGTTTATATTTTATCATAAAGGCCAGGCGCGATATTTTTTTTTGATTATAGGTAAATTTGACTTAAAAAAATTTGCTTCGTGAAAATTTAAATTTGAACATTATTGAGGTAAAATTTTGTGTTTTTAACCACCTTTAAAAATATCAATTATTGTTATTTTTCGTATAGTTAAGTTTTTAAAAAATTTTTTTGGTAGTTTTAAATTTTCTTATTTAAATTTTTTTAATTTTTTTTAAATTTTTTTTTAATATGGCAAAACAACGTTTGCCGGGTCAGCTAGTAATAATATATGGGGGAACGAATAACACACGCGTATAAGCGCGTCGGCAGGTTAACGGAAGTATACAGACACGAAAAAAAATTAAGTGCTTTAAAGAAGAAAGTTTTTAGGCGTTATAGTTTTTCAACACTTATTTTTAAGTCAAGATTGTATATACACAAAAAGTATCATTTAATATCTTTGCTTTCTAATTACTTTTATGCAACCTACATTTTAACGTTAAAATCCACAATGATTATTTTCAGAAATAATAAGAGTCATTTAAAATTTGTGCTAGCAGATAAATATTTATTAGAAAGAAAAATTATTTGTATAATGTATTATCTAGATTTTTCCATGTGTAATTTTAAATTGACATTGCTACGCTTTCACAAAAAATGACTTCGCCGAGAATTGGGAACTGAATGTTAATGGCTTGCAACATTTCTTTGAATTGAAACAAATTTTTAATATTTTAATTAGCAATATTATGAGTAAAAAGTTTTCCCTCCATTATGTATATTTTTTAAATTGATAAAGATGGCCTAAATAGCCCGATGGCTATCAGAATGTCAAACTCCCTAATTTGAAGGCAAAATACACCAATACCAAGCGCATTGAAACTGTTGGTCATTTGCATTTGGGACGATTGTGCATATCTATACTTTAGGTTATTAAAACTAATTTTCATAGAGATGGATGCGATGAGTAACGAATTGCCACATCCATATGATATAATTTAAAATTTTTTGATGGAGAATTTAATAAATTGTTTTAAGGAATTGAAGGAATATAAAGCAACGGATGCGCTGACCAAATATTTTGAAAGTTTTTCAATCAAACAGATTAGTAATTTATTGGTTTTTGTAATAAAGCCTGCTTAGAAGATATAGTCGAATTACTATCTGGAACTGATCTAAACACACTCACAACTTGTTTATTGGAAATATTTGAGGATTTTTTAAAAAGATTTGTGTCTAATACAGCACAAGATAAAGTCTTTATAAAATGATATTTATACATTTGGCTTTTAGGATATTAAGCTTTTAAACTCATGTTGCTCTCTCCTGCAAGCTATTATTGAAATTCATTCTGAGAAAGATGTTATTTTTAAAATAACTGATTTAATTATAAAATTGGTATCAATGATTAATTATTCAAATTCAAATTTATCATTGGTTGAATTCAAGGACAACATTTTGATACTTGGATTTTTATGGATACTGAAAAGACATTACAGTAATGAGGCTATTGATATATTTTTTGTTCATAATCTTGTTTTGCCTTGTAAGTATATTTATGTATTTAACTTAAATAATTAATGTACAAATATGTTAATGTTAGAGTATGAAAAACTTGTTGTACCAATTTTATTTGGTTATATGAACAAATGCTTAAAATTGGGAGCAAAGGTTTTAGACTACCAAGTAATATTTATGTTAAGCAAATAAATTTTGATAGCATTTATGTGAGTTAAGAGACACATTAACCAAATTAGATATCACTTTGACACAAGATCAAATCAAATTGATCAAGAATTGTTTTTCAAATGAGCAATTATTAAGTTCAACAAATGGCAAATTTTTTTTATCAGCTTTACTTTCGTGGCAGATTGATGTCACACTACAATGCCATGAGACTATAAAGCAAAACTTTATGAATGCAGACATTCCTAAAATCAAAAGGCAAGTACACATTTAATTATGATAATTAACAAAAAAAATACTGACTAATTAAAGGCAATATTTGGAAATTTACATCATTGCCTTGATTTCATTTATATAGTTATAGTGAAATATATTATTTGGCCTGGGCCCGTCCATTGCAGTTGTCTCCTGCTGTAATAGAGATGGAATGTCTTGAATATTTAGTTTATGGAGCATTACATGTGAGTAGAAAGGTCAAAAAATTATCAAACAAACCATTTTCAGCCTCTAACAATATTCCTCTACATCACAAACTACGAATTTTAATACGTAATTATTTTATTTATACACTATCATGATATGATGAACATGATTTTTAAGAATAACTATGTACCTTGTGACATGTACTAGGGCCCCATTTATCATTTTAATCATTTATAATTATATTTTTTTTATATATATTTAATTATTGAAGTTATAGATATATTTTGTGTTTATAGATTCAATTTTGAAAAAAAGACGTACTCTTAAAAGTATTAGTGAAAATATGCTAGAAGATGATATTTTGACTCCCTCCTTAAGTACCAAATTGCTTGATCCTATATTGTGGAAGTCTTTGACAGTTCCCAATCAAGATGTTCGCTTGAATGCTGCATATATATTTTTTGACACTTTTCCAATACTAGATCAAGCACAATGTGATGATGCAAATGTGTTAGCACCCAAACTGCTTAAACAATACGATCTCATCAAAGTATCTTTTATACACGTATCTAATTATTATCGCACAAAAAATCAGTTAGAGTATTTATATTTTAAGTTAAAATTTAAAGTAAATATGTGTTTGAGATTAGTTTTAAGAGATTTATTAGCAGGAGCATTAGAGGTAATTTAATTGATAAAATTTTTGGAATAAGATTATTACCTAGACCTGTTGTTTTGAGATGTTAATATTTAGGTTGTTATCAACAATTTTAACATAATGAGTGTCATTTTGTTCTGCCACTTGTAATTTCTAAATTAATAACTTTCAACTCGGTTTGGTTATATGATTTTTTGCTTTGTAACCACAATTTTCTTCAATACGTACATCCATGGGCATAGCCAGCATTAGAGTTAAAGGGGATTTTAGCCATATTTTTAATGGATTTATAGGGGCAACCACTCCCCCCCCCCCCCCTCCGCATCTAACTTTGTTAAAAACAATTATGTTTTTGATTTCAGGTTGACATTTAATTTAAAATGTGACCTGATAAGAGTTAAAGGAAAACAATTTTTCTAACTTTTAAACATAATACATCTATAATGACTAAAATTAAGTCCTATATATACCTTTAATTAATTATCATCTTTTTAAACTAATAATTCCTGATTTTTAAAGGCTTTTAACTTAATGAAAAACATTTTGCATATGTTATAACAGGATCTCTTAAAAGATCCTCATCACATGGTAAGATTAGTAGCTATAACGGGAACGTGCAAAATAATGGCCCACCATTGGAATGCTATACCATCTTCGATAGCCTACTCCTTTTTGAAATACATCATCAAAGTTTGTGGTAATAGTTTATAAATATGTTGCTAATTATTTTTAAATAATGGAGTTTAATCTGAAATTTGTTTTTCTTTTTTATTCAATATATTAATTGTTATAAAAGTCTCTTTTAAGCACAGTGATTTGAGAACAACTGAAATAATATATTATGCTTTTATTTGAATATAATAATTTTACTAAACTCCTCAATATGATTTAGTTTGGGATATTAAATTTTTGGAAAATCGTATAATCGCACTGAATGGCTTGACTTACTTGCTCATCAAAAACGCTGGCTCGCACCGGATGCTAAAAATGTTACTGCCATCTGTAGAAGCGATTATTTTAGAAAATTCCGAAAAATTGAAGTTGACTTTGATCAACCTTCTTTTCGCCATCAAAAACTCCCCCAACGAACATAATCTTAAGTTTTGGGACGTCGTTCAAGTATGTGCATAACTCTTTTAAATTTTTTTATTGCTTAATTAAATATTGCTTTTTGTTATAAATTACTTACCCGACCTCATCACTTCTACAGAGAGAATAAAAGTGTAATAATACATATACTTCAAAAATTTTATGCTTTGTCCCACTAGTGGACACGACCTTCGATAATTTAATACCTGAGGGTAGTGAGTTCCTTAACAAATCATAAAATTTATTACCTCAATGATCCCAAAGAATTTTTCTATATTAGGGCAAAAAACCAAGGAAATTGTAAAATCCAATACAGTCTCGAATACACAATGATTTGGAAATAAGCCTTTGTTAAAAAATATATTTCTTAAATAATTTTTTGAAAAGATACCTTTATTGGTGCAACAACTGGGGATTGAACACGAAGCTAAGAAAGTAACCTCGGGCATAGTCCAACGCCTGGCCCAACTCCTATACCCGACCTTTCTGAGGACGCGAGAAATGAATGAACCCCTCCTGAGAGAATTGGTGGAAAGATGTATTGCACTCAACGATATTAACCACGAAAATGCCCTCATATTTTATAAGGTATTCTTGCCCGTGCTTTAGTCTTATTTTATCAATAAGTTAATATTTACAATATTTTAGAACGAGTTTCATTTAGTTTATCGTTTTGTGTAAAGCAGACGACTCTTTGAACAACTTTTTAAATTATTGCAATCATTCTATAAAATTCGTAAACATATATGTTGTAATATTAAAACACATCTTATTTCAACACTCAGTTGGTTGTTTTCTTTAAATTAGTGTTGTGCAAAAACCTGGGTTTTTGTTTGGTCGACGTTTTGTTTGATTAATACTAACGGCCAACTTCACAAGCACAGACCACAATCCTCTGATCTGTTTTTCAACTTTTGACCGAGCTTACAGGTCGCCTAAAAACAGATGAAAACCGTTTGTTTCGCCGACTAACGTCAACAAAGGTCGATTTAACCCAACCCAGGTCTTTTTTCAACATTTCCCTGAATTCCTAGTCCTGCAAGTCAATTAATTCCAACTCTAGTGATCATGAGCTCTTTGTGGTCCAAAACTTTTTCATTACTCCCGCTAACTCCAACTTCACATTAAATATATTGTGTTTTGTTGTCCTCCATGTTAATAGGAATGTTCGGATTCCTCTTCATTTTCCCTAGACGACAAATTACGAACGATTAACGTTTATTGGACCTGCATCCATCAAATATGCCTGAATATATCATTGGACGGTAGTAGTCTTGAAAAACTTTACGAGATGGAGCAAATGAATGAACCAGAATATAATGAGCCAGATGAAGAATTGGAAGAAGGGGAAGTCGTAATAGACCAAAATATATCTACGGACGATTCATTGCCTTATAACGTAATATTATAAAGTTTCTACATGATTTTTCCCTAAATCTTTAGAAATGTTATATATGTTAAACAATTTTGCGATATTTTTAAAATGTCTTTCGGTTTTTTTAAGGGCTATAAATCGCTTTGAGCGATAACTAAATTCGAGATAATCTTTGGGGAAATGTTTTATAAATAAATCTTTTCATTTTGCGCAGAATTTGAAGGTGTTACATCACCTATTGGCTCCGACACAAATTTTGTTAACCAGTTTGGAGGCTAAAGTCAACCAAATGCAATCCATCGAAAATCAGCTGACGACCGAACATAAAAGGGAATTCGATTCAGAGATACTCGATTTCACTCAAAAACTCAACGAGTTGCATTTTTACATGGCTCAGACCTTTAATACAATTTTCGAAGTAGACACATTTGCAAATACAAAGCTATTTTAAATTCGTTTTCTTATTCTTAAAAGTTTTAAACTTTTTAAGCCATTTCAAATGGAGTGCCATAAACTCCTTAAATTTTTTGAAAAATTAGAAGAAAGTAATAGATGTCGTTTTAATTATATATGTAAAATTAGAATTATTAAAATTGAACCAGAATTTCTAAATAACACTAACCTGTGTTTTTAAAAACAAACTTTTTAAACTTTGTTATAATATGTAACTTGCTGCACATATAGAGGTTGTGATTAAAAGATCTTCTTCCCTTTTTTACACTTGGACGATATTATAGTAAAATATATATTAGATAGGTAGGGGAGTAAGCAATAATAATTAATTAATAAAACTGTTGAATTATATTTTTGTCAATTAAAGGTGTTGGATAACACATCACTCCTGATAATTCTTATAATGATTGCTGGATACTTACCTATGGAATTGATTCCCGACGCACGCACTCGGATATATGAAAAGTTGCTTGAAGAAAAGGTTAGTTTTAATCATTTAGTGCTTATGAAACACGTTAAAGATAACAATTTGATGATGGGTCATTGAGGAGTGGCTGCACTTTGTGAAATAGGTTTTAATGCCTTTCCATTAATTTTGAGAGTTTTTGTCAAATTATTTCGATAAAGATCTTTTTTAGGAACACAAGAAGAGACTAGTGCCGATAATTTCAAAAATATGTCTAAAATTGAAGAATTAATGAAAAGCACTCGAGCGTGATTTTAGCTCTTTCAACGTCCATAACTTAAAAATTATACACCTAAATGAGCTCAAATTTGAGAAATTTATATGATACCTACACCCTCATCAGAAATTTAAATCTGAGATGGTCGGGCGAAATTCCTCTTTTTTGAAGATTCGACATAATTTTTATACACTCAACTGTGGTGTTTTAAATATGTGCAATTGGCTTTGAATTTATAATTTGTGCTGGCAAATTACGAAGCAACTAGTTAGGATTTTAAACAAATTTAATTTTATTTGTAGAACCTTACCTAGTTTCTTAAAAATTATGTATTAAAACACAGAATACAAAATCGGAATCACATCGATCGCTCTTGGACCAATGCATTATATTAACATTTTATCACTGGGGCGATTCAACCTCTATTTTCAAGCATGCCCATCTCTTTCTCGACAAACACACCTCAATTAGCACTCAATCTTCACCCTCGCCGAACAAAAACTACAAAAGGTTTACTTAGCTCAATATTAAAAAAACACTTTAAAATGAATAAATTTAGTAATAACTTACTTTTAATAGCAATTCTGTTTAGATTATGACTTAAATACTTATAGTTTTGTTTATTAATTTTTTTTAAATTTAATCAATTTATCGAGTTGGTGTAAAAAAATTACATTCACGACTAAAAAACTATAAAAACGCGCTATAACTAAACGATTAGCATTGATCCGTGTATGGAAAGCGTGTTGGATTTAACGATTTTCATTGTGATCTTTAGCCTGATAAAAAAGTACCCTTTCAAATGAGACGTTAGAGATCGCTTTTCCAATTTGTTTCTAGAGAGCGAGAGCTTCTATAATTTATTAACAATCTTTCCATATAAGTTTCAACACATCAATATAAAATTACTATTTAATTAATTAACCGTCACATACTCGTGAGTTGAAATTGTATTGGATTTGTCACTCACTCATAATTTCCTCCTTAATTTGAAAAGTTTGGTATTCGAGTCTGATTGCTGTGATGGATAAATTAGAATATTTGTTTAAGGAATTAGCTACCCTTGCTTGGGTCAGTCCTAAGTTGTCCCAAAATGAAATTGTTGAGGTAGAAGTTACAAGATCCGGGGGGGGGGGTGAAATAGCAAATATATCCACCGTAAATTGGAAATTTTATTTATGTGTTTTGGTTCACTTTGATATTAGGAAGAAAAAGGTGAAAGATGTTGTGCCATTTCAACCCCCACCGGATTTGGGACTTACTGTGAGAGTGATAACGCAATTTCAGCATCTCGTTACCTACATCATAGCTTACGATGACCCCACAAACCTGGATCCTAATGTAGTGGGCGAGTTGGAAAGAAGCATAGATTACTTTTCCCAAATCATCAAAAGTTTTATCGAGGTTTGTGTGGTGGGTGATGTACTTTAATTAATGCCTAATTAGTTTTAACATTTGAATATATACATGTTTTATTGTTTTAGCTTGACTTTATTTTAGAAGAATTTACAAGAGTAGACTGACGAACAACTGTTAGTTATTAAATAAGGGTGTACGCCGCCATGTTAGAGTAGTATATTAACAACCTAAACGCCATTCTGGAAACCTTAAACTTATTATTATTTAACTCATAACTTTTGCAATCTTTCACCGCACAAGTGCGCATATTACAAAAAATCTCACCAAAAATGGCGGCCTTAGTTATTTAATGATTTTTAACGAAAAATCAGCTGTGCGCCGTCAATTCATCATATTATATGGATGATTTGAATCCCCGTCAAAGTAGCAGAACGTTAAAAAAGTAGCAAAAATGTTGTTTACAAATACTAAACAAACAATGAATCACCCCTTCTCTTTTTCTAAAAACAATATCTACTTATATGAAATATAGAGAAAGAGACTTAACGTTGAATAACTTAATGATATGTATATTGGTATAAATTTTATAAATATGAATAAATACAAAACTTAAATTGAAACTCGGGCCTTCGGCTCTCGTGGGAAGGGGGAAGGGGAGGGGAGAAAGGGGGGAGGGAGGTGCGGGAGGGAAGAGGGAACGAAACTCATCTATACTCCGTCTATGCAATTTATGGGGGAGAAAGGTGGGAGGGGCGAGAATGCCACAGGGGAGTTTATAATGCAAAATGATTAGTTAATTATTTATACTAATTTTTAAAAAGTTAAATTTTTGTAAAATCTGCTATTATTAAGGGATAAGTTTTCTTTCATTTATTCTTATTTATCATTTCTAAATTAATCAAAATGACGAAAGGAACGCAAATAGAGGGTATGACCTCGGAAAACCCAATAGTCATCCTTCCAAAACGTACAACTTTCAATTTAGAGTTTTTTTGATACTGTATAAATTTAAACAATTTGGTGTAGGCGACCCATAATTTGAATTATGATTATAGACTATTCAAATCATGCGCATATGTATGATATAAACAAGATATTAAAAAAACGAAAAAAAATTTCCAATCAGACCTTGGTCATTTTTTTCATCACTTTGGCCAGTGGTCTTTTTTTTAATGGTTAGCAGACAGCCAAATAACTAGCCTATAATTATAATATAGAAAAAAAATAGATTTTAATCATGTTTTGGCCAGTGGTCATTTTCTCCATTGGTCAATAACCAGCAGACTGCCAAATACTGGCCAATAACTATAAGCTAGAGAAAAAATTTGATCTTAATCTCACTTTGGCCAGTAGTCATTTTTTTTATTGGTCAGTAGCCAGCAAACGGCCAAATAGCCTATATTTAAAATATAAAAAAAAAATTTTGCTACACTTTGGCAAATGGTCATTTTTTTAATTAGTAGCCAGGACACGGACAAAAAGGATATAAATAAATAATAGACGAAAAAAAATTTCGATTTATACTTTGGCTAATGGTCATTTTTTTTCATTGGTCAGTAGCCAGGACACGGTCAAAAAGGATATAAATACATAAGAGACGAAAAAAAACGAAACAAAAAATTTCGATTTATACTTTGGCCAATGGTCATTTTTTATTGGTCAGTAGCCAGGACACGGTTAAAAAGGATATAAATACATAAGAGATGAAAAAAAAATTTCGATTTATACTTTGGCTAATGGTCATTTTTTTTATTGGTCAGTAGCCAGGACACGGTCTAAAGAATATAAATACATTAAAGACGAAAAAAAACGAAAAAAAAATTTCGATTTATACTTTGGCCAATGGTAATTTTTTTCATTGGTCAGTAGCCAGGACACGGTCAAAAAAGATATAAATACATAAGACGAAAAATTTTCGATTTATACTTTGGCCAATGGTCATTTTTTTCATTTGTCAGTAGCCAGGACACGGTCAAAAAGTCATATTATCAATGGTATTAACAAGAACAATATATTAACTTAAAAAAAAATAAAAAATTTTTGCCCTCTCTGGGATTCGAACCAGCAATTAAGAATTTGCCCTCGCCTGGATTCGAACCCACATCAGTAGAGGCATAGGCTTTTGTAGAAGGGGGAGCACAGGGACCCATATCAGTAGAGGCATAGGCCCTTCTACGGGAGGGCATAGGGTAATTATCAATGTTAACCTAATATATCAATTCAAAAGCGAAAAAAAAAATTTCAAATCACAATTTGGCCAATGGTCATTTTTTTCATTGGTCAGTAGCCAGGACACGGTCAAAAAGTCAAATTATCAATGGTATTAACAAGAACATATATTGATTCAATTAAAAAAAATTTGCCCTCTCCGGGATTCGAACCAGCAATTAAGAATTTGCCCTCGCCTGGATTCGAACCCACATCAGTAGAGGCATAGACTTTTGTAGGAGGGGGGGGCACAGGGACCCATATCAGTAGAGGCATAGGCCCTAGGGGAGGGCATAGGGTTTATCAATGTTAATATAATATACCAATTCAAAAAACGCAAAAAAAAATTTTGAATCACAATTTGGCCAATGGTCATTTTTTTCATTGGTCAGTAGCCAGGACACGGTCAAAAAGTCATACTATCAATGGTATTAACAAGAACAATATATTAATTTAATTAAAAAAAAATTTGCCCTCTCCGTGTATCGAACCAGCAATTTAGAACGTTGGATAACGGACGGACGGACAACAAAAAGCGAGCTTATAAATTGCATAGCAATTAATTGTTGTAATATGATTTATCAATAATTTTAGTGACATAGTGTAAGGGCAAAAGAATATATTTATTATAAAATTAGTGAAGCCCTACTCAAAATTTATTTTTAACATATTCGTAGATAAAATATTATTTATAGTTAAATCCTGACGAATCTTGATAAATTCTGATGAGTTCTGACGAAAATAGTTGCTATGTCTCTTCTACTTTACCGGGTTCCGTTGAATTACATTGAGTTTGAAAAATTTGGAAGATATAATTAAGATTATTACATATGTTTATGTGGTCTTATTTGTGCCATTTTCGGTGATATTCATTGGCGAACAGTTAATTTTTGCGCCATATTTAGTATATATATAAACGCCCCTTGTGCAGTGATAAATTTCAAAATTTATGGAAGAAAGAATAATGAGAACATTAAAAGATTAACTTTTCATACGCTAAATTTGGCATTTGTTTAATAAAGTGTGAAAAGCGTTTACTTCGTCATGCCTACTTAATAATTAATTATTATCAGGTGTTGGCCAGCCTACTACGTGTAGGGGAGACCGGGGCTAGTCGTAACCCGGGGTTACTATTATCTTTCTAATTATTTTTTAAAATAATAATGATATTAAATCAAAATTTAAACCATATGTGTATTTTTCCATAAGGCATAAGTAAAAAATTTTTTAAGAAAAAATAGAACTTAAAATTTTTATTGAGAAAAAACGATTTTTCGGGGCTATTAGTAGCCTTTCCAAAAATTTTTATTTTGCACATAAAATTTTTTTGGCTGAATATTTTGGATTGATTTAACTTTTATCTTATAAAGGGAGATTTTTTATATAAAAACCGTCTAATGATTAAATTTTTATATGCAATATAACATCTTACATTTTTAATTGTTTATGAAAATAGGGGTCGGGGCTAGTCGGAGAGGGGCTAGTTCTAGCCATTTTTCATTGTGTCTTACAAATGACAAGATTTAATAAACAAAAATTTTTGTTTAATAATCTAACTTAGTGTTATTTGGAATAGAAATTGACTATGATTGTACATTACAAAACAACTAAAAGTTAGTTTCCATTGCTAAATCCGTCTTTTAAGTGTTCCTAAGTTAGATTGTCATTTTAACCCTTTTTTATTTGTTTTATAAAAAAAATCATATTACATTTGCATTTTCTACATTTTTTATAATGAAACAATATTTTTATTGATTTGAGTTAGCATACATTAATAAGAAGTGAAAACGTCAGAATAAATCTAACGGCTGTGACTAGTTCCGGGCATTTTTGTTTTGTTTTTAAACTTATTTGTGAGAAAACTATTACTTATTTCCCTTCACATTTTTTCCCTGTAAAAAAAAGACCTTAAAAATATATTCCAACAAAAAAATTGGAAAAATTGTTTTTAGTTTAATTTTTAAAACGCGATTTAATTTTTTATGGCTAAAGTAGCCCCGGTCTCCCCTATTATTAATCTATGATGACATTCTAATTTTATTCTTAGGCGAGTGAATGGGATCAATCAACCAGTCCCTCCTTCTACACTAATCCACGAATAATGGAGATCGTTTACGAAACGTACCTTAAAATTCTGCTGTACCAACACGTCGCCCAAATGTCGGCGTCAGCTGTTGAAATAACAGCTGTTTACCCCTTTGCCCAGTTAGAGGGGAGGGTTAAGAGCGGTAAAAAAAATGGTAGGGGGTCGGTTAAAAAGGAGGAAGTTAGGGATAATAAACTTATGGACAAATTCGTCTACACCTTTGTCCAATTGACTGATCGCCAATTTTCTTTAATTAAAATGCTTGGAGTGCAGGAGGGAGATCGAGGGGAAGAGGCGATAATTGAAGTTACCACAGCCTGTCTCAGAGTTATTAGCGATGCGTTAGCCCTGAATGTCTGTGAGTCTTTTTATTATTTTAAAATCAGGTCTTAAAAATATAGACTTCTTTTATTGACATATAAACAATTATTGCGACACGATAAAAAGGATTGCTTACGTTAACCGAGTTAAAGCTACGGTGAGGACGGTTTTAAAGCAAAAATAATAAGTATTGAACAAAAATTGATAAAGATCATATAGAACAGCCATCTAAAGTTTGGAATGCTTAAATAATTTGATCTGAACAACGGAGCCTATTAATTTTATAGTTAAGAAAAATAGATTTGTTTCGCTTAAAGTAGGAAGAATTTTTTTGAGCTCGCTCTTATTGAAATGATACGTAAAGATTATTCTTAAAACGAGGTGTTTAATGTTAATGAATAATCTATAAAAAATATATACTAAACATAATGATGTGTATATTTCATAACTTTAATATCAGTGAACCGTCCGCAATTTGAAGATTTCTGCCTCGTGTTATACAATTTGTACAGCGATATAGCTTGGGGTTACTTTCCTCAACCCCTAATCACCCTAATACACGGAGTAAGCCCCCCTTCAATTTTAATTATATTTGTATTCTGTGTTGTCTCCTCGTGGTGTTACAGATGTTTAGATACTGCATACGCATTTGGAAGGCCTTAAAAACAGCAACTTATGACTCCGATAAAGCAGGAAATATCGCTGAGGGAGACTCATGTCCAAGTGTGCAAAAAGGGAATCGTGGAAAAAAGGGGGGCAAAACAAATGTCGACTACTTTTTTTCGACGAAATTTCACGATTTTCGCATTATGCGCCGATGGGTGCTTAATCTATACGTTCACATGATAGAAGCGTGTTGTTATCGTTCCCAACTGTTGCCACAACCCTCTTCAGAAGTAAACAATTCCAGATGTTTTAAAGAGATTTGACTGCAATTAGTTTATTATTCATATAGGCTAACTAATGTTGTAACGGGTCCGCCTAGGGGTCTGCTAGGGATTGTTATGATGTGCATAAAATATCCATACCCACAGTAGTGGTGTTTCCTTTTATTTTGAGGACTTTCAATGTGAGTGTGTTGCAAACCGACGAGCATAGAGACTCGGTTGTGCCATTAAATACATGCTTAGGGGTTTCTGTGGTGTGGAGTCATGTGTAAGCTTCGGTAAATACGGCACTGTGGCGATGCTGTAAACTAACAACGCCCGCCTCATAAATTTTATCTAAGATTCGAATTATTTAAAAAAAGGAAGCTTACACTTGTGACGCGCTTCTCACGATAAACTCTTTTGATGGTTGTGGTATTAAGTCTATCCACTCCTGTCAACGCCATAGATCCAATAGGGCTCACTAATCAGCACACTAGTAATAACATCAGCTTGGATCGATGAAAAAATTGATGCTTTTTGTAATAACAATTTTTTGATGAGTTAATTACTAAATTAAATTAAGTAAGATATTAATCAAGTTATGGCTGTTCCAAGTTCAGGTCCTCTCTTTAGCATTCAAATCATTTTAAAGTTTAATTTATTTCTACTTTTAATTTTAAAAATTGCTAATCGAATGGATGGATATGGTCCATCAAGAATAATTTATTATTTTCGACTATATATCAATGGCTTGCTTGATACAGTTCAAAGTTTAAGATCTCATTATTCTTGGGACATTGAGTTAAAACCATGCGAGATTATAAAAAAATATTTTATTAACCTCAAAACTATTCTTAATAAATCTTCATAATTCACATGCTTTTTATTTAAAACTCCAGCAACTCACCGACGAGAATTATCATGAAAATTTGATATTTTACCCGTTGTGGCGCGATATACAACAATCTTGCCCCGATAATGATATGATGGATTCGGTTTTAGAGTTAACCTTCGACTTCGTCAGTGTTTACTTATTTCAGCATTATCGCCCTCGATATCCAAACCTTCGTGCTGACTCCAATTACTTGCAGGTTTCATATCAATTATTTATACTGGGAGTTTTAATTGCTATGCAATTTATGCCCTCGCTTTTCGTTGTGTTGAATGTCGTTTATATATTCTAATTTTTGCATAATTGCCGTGGAAACTTATAAGGGTTTTTAATGGCTGTGGACTTATGTTTCTGTAAATAACTTTTATTTTGCTTTAGCAAATACACTAGCTTAGGACCACTGGTTGGCTTTAATTTTTGACCTCGCCCGAGCCCAAATTCCATTATTGTTTATAGGCTTGACTGATTAGCTTTATACATACATTTCATATTGCAACTTGTATTATTTTGGTTTTTAAATCAAAGGCTACTAATGATAAAATTGACTGCGAACAACCGATTCTTGAATTAAGATGTAAATTAGGTCGCCACTGAAGTTTTTTCAATTTATTCTACAAAGTTAAGATACCCATAAATACCAATTTTTTATTTTTCCCCATAACAAATAATCAATATTAACGATATAATCGCTCGTCCTTATTTCGTTTTGACAGATTTACACCTTCCCCTACCTCCTACTTCAATACTTCTCCTGCCTGTCTAAGCCTCCCTTTTTCACCCTTTTTCTCGGAGGCTGTCTCAAAGCGATCCCCAGCGAAAGTGTTCCTTTCGATCTGGAGTCCATTTATACCGTCCTAGTCGTAACACAAATCTTAGTTGCCAATTTTAAAACCAAATTGAACGGTAACTCAATTAAGCTCGTTTAAGCGGTCTTTTTCTCTTCACAAAAATTTATTACATTTCTTATAAGTCAGACTAGAGACCTGCACGGCCCGGCCCGCGGGCCGGGCTTGGACGGGCTTCTGCTTAAAAATAAAACAACGGGCCGGGCCTGGACGGGCCGATAGATAATGTAACGGGCTCGGGCCGGGCCTAGTTATATTTAAGGCCCGTTAAAAAATTAATTAGATTTAGTATAAAAGAAGGTGTTTTTATAATGATCTAATTTGTAATTTTTCAATAATTGCCATGGAAACTTATACGGGTTTTTAATGACTGTGGATTTATGCTTCTGTGAAAGCCTTTTATTTAGTTGATCGCTGATTGGCTTTACCTTTTTCGACCTCGCCTAAGCTCAAATTTTCATTAATGTTTTTGTGCCTGATTGATAACCTTTATTAATAAATTTATTTTGGCAATTTGTCTAGGTTGTTAATTATAACGGATGAATGCGAAACTGGCTAAATAATTTCTTGCAAATTAATGCTGACCCTTGCTAACTTCTACTTTATCTGACCCCGGCCAAATGCCAAAATGTATATACTCATTATCATTAACAAATTTAAAAACAAATTTTAAAATTTATTTCCTCAAGTTACTTTTATCACTGTTTTCTCATTTTATATCAATAACCTAATTATTTAAAATGGTGGCAAATCAAAGAAGCTAAGTAGTTTTATTAAAACATTATAATCTTAATTAAGGGTTTTAAAAGTTTATTTGGCTTATATGGTTTTATGTATCCTGAAGTGCCACTTGTAAAAAAATTTTTCCATGCAGGTCGTTTCTTAAAAGATAGAAGATCTCGAGTGACCGGGAATTACCAGTTTTTTCTTTTTAAACTATTTTTATTAACATTTTTAACACAAACATATTGTTTGCCATATCGATAAAAAAAATAAACAAAAAAAATAAAAAAAAATTTACGGGCCCGGGGCGGGCTCGGGCTTCGTATAAAATTAACGGGCCGGGCTCGGGCTTATAATTTATTATTTTGACGGGCCCGGGCCGTGCCGGGCTTTTAAATTTTTCTTACGGGCGGGCCGACTGACCTAAACAGGCCCGTTGCAGGTCTCTAAGTCAGACTACTAATTTATCAATTTCAAATACAATAACATCATTTACCTTGTTTGTGTAAACTTTTAGTGACGGAAAAACAGGAGTTGACAAATGGCATCGAGAGACGCTTAATGACAACCACGCTACAAGATTCTCAGCTATACGAAGAAATTAAATTAATGCTCATAGAGATATAGGAAGGAATTAAATATTTAACGCTATCTGTCTATTATTTATATAAATTCAATACGATGTTAGATAGACAAACACCCACCATATAGCGAATAAAAATAAACTTTTATTTATGATTAAAGTAAAATAATATGCTGCCGGCTCCGTTGCAAACAAGCTAAAGACGGGTGCTATAAACTAAAAGGGATTTCATAACATCAGTTTTTGTATGGTTGACTGTGACACATCTTACCAAAAGGGTTCATGTGTACATAGAGTATAAAATATATAGAAAAAAGGTAGATTGCAGGAGATTGCTTTGCCTCCTTTTCAATCATAATAAACGAGGTAGTCTTGATGTGCACTTAAAGTTTTCTAGCGCAGTAAGAATGTTTCAGCTCCAATTTCGTAAGCCGTCAAGCTTACACAAATACCAGCTATAAAAATATTGAAGGCCGAGATTAAGGTTGAAGCCCACTGGTAAGCCAAATGTTGAGTGAGTAGTCCACCTAAGAAAGGACCGAGAAATGCCCCGAGTGCTAAGGCAGATGAATATAGACCCGAAACCAGACCACGGGTCTTGAGATCTATGCTACACTCCACCACTCTAACCCTTTTCATCATATCCGTAAACGGGAGAACGATTTGTGCGGCAAAGCCCACTCCTAATATTATTTGCGAAACAACGATCCAGACCAATAATGATTGACGTGAAAACAGTGGAGATGACGGGGACAATAAAACTTCCACTAATGGCGATGGTCCGGATAAGGCAAGTGCTAGAGCAGTAATAAGGCAAGCCAGAACGCAATATAATCGTGTGAGAGCGTAGTTACCAAATTTGGCTGTATCCAGTACCCGACCTAAGCCCAAAGAAATCAAAGTGTAAGGAGCTGCTAGGGCTAAAAACAAGGCTCCCACTTGTGGACTAGTTAAACCCAACCCTAATTCCCTGGTATGTGGTTCCAAGCTGGGATCTATGAAACCCACAGAAAATGTGCCTGCTATCACCACTAAATAATCTAGGGTAAGTGAGGTAGGATGAATAGTGAATAGAGTGAAAAAGGAGAATGCCTTGCTAAAAGAGTCTGTCGAATTAGGGTGTTGTGGGTTTAACCTATCTTCTTGCATGATAGCTTCATCATTAGCCTTAGGCCCTTTACAATTCAAAAGTGTATAAATAAAATAAGTTAAATCATATATGGGTGAACAGTAAACAAGTAGGAAATTTAGCTCAAGATGATTTATTAAACTTACAGCTATAAACTTAATCTAAGAATTATTTAATGTAAGTACTGATTGGTATTACTAAAATGTGTAATAAATTATTTATATAAAACATTAAATAAATTAAGTAGTTATATTTTTGTTGATTTAATACCCCTCTCGTGGTCATTAATTCCTTGAATATTTTGGTCAGCTACATTTAGAATACATTGAATGTCAGGGTCACCTTTTTTAAAATTAAAAAAAAATTAAAATTAAGGAAAGTAAAATATTTTTAATTAATAGTAGTTGTAAAATATGCTTTTCCTTACTGTCAAATTTGGGAATGGTAAAAAGGGATATAACAAACAGAACAAAGAGGCATAATGCCATTGTAATAAATGGAGTAATGTAGCCACCTACCTTTTCATTAAAACTAATTTATATTTTATTCCATTAGTGATATAATACAAATTGAACATTAAAATTTACTTGGTGCAAAAAACCTCCAAAGGCTGGTCCTATACTAAACCCCAATCCTCCACACATTTGAATAATACCCTGATCAAAAAATTGTAAGTAATGATTTTAATATACAAAAGTGGTCCCAATTTTTGTTGGATATAGATTTACTATCATAACATATGATGAAGTTAAAAAGGCAGCACATCCTAATCCTTGAATTAGTCTCAAGGCAAATGTACATAACATAAAAATTGTGTCCTTATAGCAAAAAGTGGTAAAGCCAAATAAAAAGCTAGCTACGGTGGTTAATCCTATACCAATAAGGTAGAGTTTTTTAACACCAACTTTATCTATCTACAATAAACAAATTAATATATGCTGCAACATCTCATACATATAATCCAAATATCGGGGAAACAAAAAATTGAATTCCTTGAAAAATTCCAAAAATTGTACCAATTTCAAAATTATTTAGACCTTTTTGTTCAGCCTTTTTAAGTAATTACGTTATAGACAGAGGTAGTACTTCTGCTGGAAAAAAAGAAGCAATTATGGCAAAACATGTAGATGCTAAAAAATCGACCAAACATATTGTAATCATTGTGATAGTTTTCATTTTTAGATAATTTTTAGTCTAGCTGTCATAAATTTAAAATTTCAAAATAGTCAGCTGTGTATTTGACACGAATCCAGCTCAACTCAATTAAACGCAGCCCACTTAAAGGACACAAATAAGACATCCATCTTAGATATTTAAAGTGAAAAATATAATTGAATAAAGTAATGCATTATATAGTAAGGTTATAAGAAATAGATATTATAAAATATTTCTTAATTATAATAATAGGTGAAATTATTTAAATCATGTAAAATTATAATAAAGTAAGTTATAGGTGAAATTATTTAAATCATATAATAATTGGCATTTTTTTAATAACTAAATGTGCTAATGTTATTTCATTATATATTTATATCTTTATATAACATATATTATATAACATATATAAATATTAAATACATTTTAAATTGTCAATATAATACGATATAGATTAGCAAGCGAATGAATTAAATTTTATATAAGATTTGTTATTAGCAAAAAAATTACCAATTGTAATTCAGTTTTCATATTCATATATGTATATATAATATATGTACTATTACGAATATATAAAAAAGATATGAATATTAAAAAAAGGCTTATACTTTTTAATGTGTTTAGTTATTAAATATTACATACACTACATGGAACAAACTTACTACCTATTTGATATTCTTTAATTCATACAATGTGCAGTAATAGTTTTTTGAGGAGAGGGGAAGGTAATCTATATAAGAATTTATAGAGATGAGAGTAAAGAAAAGAAGAGTGTCGTAATAAATTAATATAAATGATTTTTTAAGCGTTAGTGCTTGTTTATATACTGTCTAAAAGAGGTGGGACATTAAAATCAATGTTAAATGAACGCATAAATATTTATTTATAGATCTTGTCATTTATAAATGACAGGATTTGAAAAGTTTTTATTTTTTAATAAAGAGGATCATGAAAAATTACCTAAAATAGGTATATTTAGTTATATAAAATTAACCTTGTATAGAGTTTTAATTATCATAAATGGTTTTATTCAGCTTCAAGTTATCATAAATGGTTTTATTCAGTTTCAAGTGCTACTAGTGAAAACTTAACGGTGCGTTACTTGTTGGAAGATATAAAATTCTGTTTAAGACTAACATATTTATGATTAATATTGAGCATTTTCAACATGTGAAAAATTGGAAGGAGCTCTTAGCAATTTGCGTCTCTGAAGATATTTTTCACCAAATACCCATCACATATATTAAATTTATATAATTTTAATTAGTTTTTGTTTAATCAAAATTCTTTGTCACAAAATTGACCCCCCCCCCCTTAATTAGTGAAAATCCCTCCCTTGAAGCAATCCTGGCTACGCCTATGTCACAAGACTCTAGCTTTCCAAATATAATCATTGGCCTTATTACGCACAAGATTTTTATAAGTTGTTTAAATTATCATTAAGGTGAGTTATTAAATGTTGTAAAGTCACATTGTTCTTTTATTATATTATTATGTATATAGGCAAAATGTAAATTTAAAATATTTTCTAAAGTGGTACTTTGCTTTCAAATTATTAAGGGACAAAGCACAAATAACAAATTACCTTTCAACCCTATATCTAGTCTCAACATTTTGAAGGGGCAAAGCACAAATAATAAACTACCTTTCAACCCTATATCTAGTCTCAACATTTTGATTTATACTTCAATATTTTACATGATTACTAGGACACTAAATGATTATATCTAGCCTTAATAAACGGTTAATTATATTACTTAATATGATTTAAAAATCATTAAGGTAAAAAAATCAACAAATTACCATGTGACTTAACAATATGCATAGTTGTGTGCATTGTGATAACACAGCTCATAGTAATAGTAAAAAGTGTTAATTGCTTAATTATCCTTAAAAGCACTTTAACTTTTGTTAAAAGGGCACCTTTTACATATTTTAATATAATAATTTAATGTAAGGTTTGCATTATTGAAATTTAAACTGCTGCCCAAAAAAATATTATATATGAAATTATAAAACAGGCCATATCATAACAAAGTAATAAGGTTTAAACAAATAAGTAGCTAATGCAAAAATAATTACTTAATTTTTAACTTTATATTTTAAAACTGTAAAAGAAATATGGTTATTTTATTAGTATGACAACAAAAAAATAAAATTGTCTTATATAATTATAAAGGGATCATTCATTAATTAGTTAGATAATAAATAATTATTAAAAGAATTTAAAGCTAAATAAAATTCATAAAATATAAAACAGATCAAATAAATATATAAACCTTAAGCATAAAACACATTTTTTGGGATAAATTAAACAACTTTATTTGAAATATAGCAAATATGTACAAGGTACAGGAGTTGATTGACATGATTGCACCAGAAGTTTGACCTAAACAATCTATAACATCAAAAATAAGATATACTGTACTTGAAGGTAAGGGATTTCTGATTATGAAACCCCCAGAGACCCTAAAAGGTGGTTGAGTTAGAATGTTTGGTAGAGGGCTCGGCATGATAGCAGAAGATGTTTGACCTAAACATTCTATAACATCAAAAATAAGATATACTGTACTTGAAGGTAAGGGATTTCTGATTATGAAACCCCCAGAGACCCTAAAAGGTGGTTGAGTTAGAATGTTTGGTAGAGGGCTCGGCATGATAGCAGAAGATGTTTGACCTAAACATTCTATAACATCAAAAATAAGATATACTGTACTTGAAGGTAAGGGATTTCTGAATATGAAACCCCCAGAGACCCTAAAAGGTGGTTGAGTTAGAATGTTTGGTAGAGGGCTCGGCCTGATAGCAGAAGATGTTTGACCTAAACATTCTATAACATCAAAAATATAAAATACAGTACTTGAAGGTCTCATATTAGCAAACGGCACCGGAAAAATGTGCGATAATATAATTCGTTTTATTACATGGCGCAGTATTGCATTGGCAATTTCATTTTAGATTATATGTCGCATAACCCTAGTTGAGCTGCGTTTTAATCGAGATGAGCAGAAGCGCATAAACTTTGGCCACTGTTAAACAATCCTGAATTTTGGACTATATTTGCGATTTCTTATTCAGTCCAAAAAACAACGAAATGATGTTTATTATTTATTATAACGGAAAAAGCGAAAAATTGTTTAATATTCATAAGTTATCGTTTTTGTTATATAAACTTGCTATCTATATGATCAAATAATATACATTTTTAGTTCACAATTTAGCTTGTTAGAAATGAAGAAAAAAAATTTGAATTTACATAAATAATCTTAACTTTTAATTAATATAAAGTTATAACACATATAAAATAATAAAATTTTATTGCATCTTTATCTATTACATATTTATTATTAAACATAAGCAATAAACTTAGATATTTTATAATATAAACTTGTCAAAATTTGCAAGAATAATATTTCAATTCTTATACGTTCATTAATTTGCCTATTTGATCAAGTGGTTTAAGTTTTATGCCTATAATTAGAGCACTCTAATTTATTTTTTACAGCATTTTTAAACGACTTGAGGTCATTATAATTCCACCCGACCTACAAAGTGTTAATTAAATTTTCAAGATAAATAGCAAAATACCTTTAAACTTTTTGTAAGTTATTGTATTTTGTTTACAAAAATAATCTTAAAATCTGATTAATATAAAGCATATGAAATAATTAAACAGATTCATTTTCTACTTTTTTATTAAGGTTAAAATTGTATAAAGTTTATTGTAGTATTCATAAATTATATATATTAGGAAATATTTTTGTTGATTTCATATTGACAGTTGGTATGTTTTCTTTATCTAAAATATATTAATGATATTCCAATATAGGTTACCATTTATAAAAGTGTTCATTTGCCTATATAAAACTTGCTTTTAAGTTGTTGAGTCCTTCCATACTTCTGAATAAGTTTTGGTGGCATTAGTACATTGTTGAGATCTAAAAGATTTAAATAGTGAGTTATAAGACAAAATATGTGTTTCATCTAAAAATAAAAAATAAAATATTAATTACTTGATGTTAAGTCTATATTTGGTACATTAAGATCTTGTTCTTTTGTTTCAGTGGTAGACTTAAGGATGCCTATAAGATTGCAGGTTTATATGTTTAGTCATTACCTTTAAATTGGGGCATGGTAGTTGCCAATTCTGGCAAGTTTTGTTTACCCACAAGATCAATCAAAGACACAAGATGATCCTCCAACCTACAAAAAATTCTATCATTGATACTTGCTGACATAGTTGCAAGGTTTTCTCCCAAACTTTTGATTTTTTTGTATATAGCATTAGGATTCAATGGTTTTCTTCAAACTTTCTTTTGTACTTGAGGAACTGGAATTCAAACGAATGGTTTTTTCAATGCCGTGCTTTAGCCACCTTGGGGAACATAATAAAACATTATAAAGACTTAACCCTTGCATATCTCTTAATGCAAAAATATGTTGGCAGGGTAGCAAAACAGATGATTGATATCCACAATTGCAGGAGACAGATGTTATTGTTAGTAATTTATTTTCCAAAGAATAAATATTACTAAATGATGTAGGGTTTAGAATAGACTCAGTATGTAAATTCAATTGTTCAAGTACTAACTTAAATAAAAAATTAGTTAGAATGTTTTGATACAAAGCTTCTGGAGTGTTTGGACCATATTTGGATGTACTTATTTGACATCAATATCTTATCAATCAAATTGGAATATTTTTTGATAACCGTTTTTAATATTCTGTTATGACTTTCTAATCGATTGTTAGTATAGCTCATAAAATTTGTGCTTTGCCTTCAAAACCCCAAAGAAAATTCAGTTTTAATTGTGTGCCAATTTTTATCATAATATTTATTTACCTTATTTAAGTTTAAATTTTTTAGCAAAATATACAATTTCTAATAATGGCCAGGATTTTTTGCATAAACTATTTTTTTAAGAATATTTAAAACTAAAGCACATTGATCATCATCGATACATCTTTTTTTTGGAGTAATCTCCCTTTTAAATGTTTGCAAAACATGAAATATACAAACTTCAAGTTTGGCTTGTGGAAAAGATTCACTGTAGGCCCTTCTATCAGCAAAATCTTTGTCACTGATAATTGTTAAGGTCTTAGACCATGCTGGATTAAAAAATTTGAATTTTTCACAAAAATATTTGACATCCGTATAATCTGATCTGAGAAGAAAGCAAGCAACAATGTT
The DNA here is from genome assembly GCA_964036665.1 of Gordius sp. MW1. Taxonomy (NCBI): domain Eukaryota; kingdom Metazoa; phylum Nematomorpha; class Gordioida; order Gordea; family Gordiidae; genus Gordius; species Gordius sp. MW1. The sequence goes on from OZ038527.1 coordinate 27,949,493, forward strand.
ACTTAAACCATGATTATCAATTACCATAAACAAAAACACTGGAAATTGATAACAATTTAATTTGTAGGTTGCATCAATAAACAACACTTCTGGGTAATAGGCATATATATTATATTGATCTTGAGTTTGATAATATATGCACAAAATTCATTAATTACAATGGGGACATCAACAAAATTGCCATTAACATCTAATTCATTGATAAGTAAGGGCAATTTATTTACATTCTGTGGATTTTTATTGGATTTTGATATTTTAATATTGTATAAATCACGTAAGATGATAACTTTTCCTGATTTCTTTAAATTTTTTTTGTAATTTAAGCATATTGCCATCCATATTTAATGCATTTTCCACAATGATTTTTTGTTCATTATTATTCTGTTTTCGAATAAGATGATGAACACTTTGTATTTGTTCAGGATGGCTTTTAAGATATGAGGAATAGGAATAAGGGGAGATATTGAACGAGCTGCATAATAAAGGGGCACCCTCTTCCCATTTAGGAAGAGGGGTAAAATTATTCAACTCCTTTTTACTACATAGAATTTTACCTAATTTATTTTGTATCCGAGAATTAAATAATAATTAATCGAAATCACACAAGAATTAAAATTATTAATCGAAACGCGTATATCAAAATCACTGATGCGTGTTCATGTTGATAAACAATCAAATATGGGGAGAAATAAATAAATAAGTATAAGCGCGTCGGGGGGAGGGGGGTAAAGTCACACACGTACTGAAATTAAATAGAAAGTAAAAGTACCACTATGTACTTAAAGTTACAGGAAAAGGGGTTACTCAGTGAGTATGCCTCTGAAAGGCAGATGTACTTCTCGTATAAGATATAAGATCAAAAGATCCGACAATGTTACGAAATCTAACAATAAATGTTGTAATCAATCGAATGAGATACATTGTTTTACCAAGGGTTGGGGGAAATGGGGAATCCACGTATCAAGGGATACGATAATTATCTAACTTCCTTTGTTTAGGAAGATGATTAAAATATTCTTCATCTAAAAAAATAATTATTGTAAAAATTATAAATATACCTAATATATGATTATGGTCTGGAACATATTGGCTCAAGACAAATGCCAGAACATTGTTAGTGGGGATCAAACGGAATGAGAAGCAACTAGGGCATTCAATTTTTTTTGCTTTAGAGCTTCTCATTCCTTTAGACTGGCTTCTAAATTTTTTACCTCCTTTGATGCAGCTAAATTTGACACTTGAATATTTAAACACTGAAGATGTTGTTGGATCGTGTTTCTTCATGGATATTTTTGTAGAAGCAGATATCAAATAATTTATTGCTATGGATTTCTCTTTGGCTTCCACCAGTTCATCCCACTATTTGAATGTGTTTCTTAAAATTTCCGCCTTAAAAAATAAATATAAAACATTTAAAATCTAACCATTGTAGTATTATTAAATTTTGCAAATGTAATTGATTATAAATATCGTTTTGCAATTATGAAGATCGTAATTGTATATTGCCTCTTAATTTGCGCTAAAATAAAAATCACGTGGTCTCAGATAAAATAAATAATAAACATTACTTCGTTGTTTTTTGGACTGAATAAGAAATCGCAAATTTCAGATCGCAAAAATAGTCCAAAATTCAGGATTGTTTAACATCGGTCATAAACTTTTGTATTTATTTAGTAAAAATCGGGGTCAAACGTTATAAAGACACTAATTATAAAACACCTAAAACACCAAACCCAACCCTATTATAGAGTACCCTAATTATGAATTGATACCTTCAGATCTACCTATATTAAAAGCTTATATCATAATTTAAAAGCTTATATCATAATTTTTATAGAAATTTTTAGGTGTTTTATAATTAGTGTCTTTATAACGTTTGACTTGGTACCATATTAGACGCTCAGATCAAAAGGTATCGGAAAATAATTATTAATTTTTAGAATCGATCGTGACTTATTGACCTTGCAATGTTTGCACCTCGATTAGTTGATAGGGCTAGGTGAAGTTTACTTGCTGTAGTTTTAAAATTTTAAGCTTCTTAATTCCCCATTAAGCGTTATAGTCCACCTCCATTCTCCTCTTTAATCTTATACCATCATCGTGTTATGACGAGACATTAATTTGTTTTGTAATTTTGGGGCTTTTGTTGACGAAGTGAAATTGTACGGCTTTTAGCGTTATTAACTCATCTCTCCTTTCAAAAGTATTGTAGGTCAAATGACTAAGCTAAATGCAGAATATCTGATCCTTTTTCTAAACATTACGCCCCCATTCTTACCTCGACACAATCAAATAGCTAAAAGCGCTTTTATGAGTCTTGCTGACAAATTAGATCGCATAAAAATATATCTTGGTACACTTCCTTGAGGCTCCTAAGATTATTTCTATAATTATTTCTTTAAAACCTTTACTTTGAAGTTCCTTTAATAGTACTATACCAACATTATTTATATGGATTTCTCTCCTTTAAATGAGACCTTGTAGCCGTTACTTACGTTTACTGCTCTACTTGTCCTTTGAACTCAAGCGACATCAAATTTTCTCTTACTCCCTTCCGACCCTTGGTTATTATTTCACCAATTTTCATGACTCAATTTTTAATATACGCAAGCCTATGATTATGACTATAGTTTTTTGGTATGATAGTGGCAACCTTTGCTCAATTTTTATATAGATCTGGAGAAGAAAGCGTGTGTAGCCTTAGGACAGTAGCGTAGGTAGGAAATTGGGGGTAACCCCCCCCCCTTCCATTGACAAATTTTTTTAATTTTTTTTTAAATTATACAGAAAAACTTAATGATATTAATAGGAGTCTTGTTAGTGTTGCGCTTATAAAAATTATAAATTATCTTAATTAATTTGTTATTAAATTTTAGATGAGACCTACTAATTCTAATATTATTTATGCAAACATATTCTGTCCCGAGGTGTTTTCTAATAAGAAGAAATTTAATTCTTAATTATTTCTTTAAAAAACTATCTCAACCTTTAAAATTATCCTATCCCTTGATACGTGGATTCCCCATTTCCCCCAACCCCTCGTAAAACGGTGTATCTCATTCGATTAATTACAACATTTATTGTTAGATTTCTTAACATTGTCGGATCTTTTGATCTTATACGAGAAGTACATCTGCCTATCAGAGGCATACTCACTGACCCCTTTTCCTGTAACCTTAAGTTCATAGTAATACTTTTACTTTCTATTTAATTTTAAAACGTGTGTTACTTTACCCCCCCCCCCCCCCCACGCGCTTATACGTATTTGTTATTTCTTCCCCATTGATCAACATGAACACGCATCAGTGATTTTGATATACGCGTGTTATCGTATTGATAATATTGATATCATTAATTTATTCTTGGAGATGAAAAAAATATAGTACTATGTGAAGTTGCAAATTCAACTTTATTTATAGGCTTTAAGCCCGGCCACCTCCCATTATCTTCCCTCAATTATTAAAATAGATTCCTTCAAATTCTTAATTCATATCCCTTTAGGGATGTGATAAAAATAAACGAGGAAGATAATACATTTTTTCAAGTATATACCATTGTTATTTGAACTTACATTAGTTTCTTGTTTATAGAGATTGCGGATATTATACTACTAGAGAAGAGTATAATAATACAAATAATTAATACTTAATGTAAATGATAATTTTCACATGGTCTTAGGGGCCCCCCCCCAAATGGCAAAAAAAATTTAATGAAAAAACCCCTAAAATTTAAAAATTAATGTTTTGCCCCTTGTTATTTGAACTTTTAAAGGTTTCGCCCCCCCCCCCATTAATCCAAAACCTGGTTACGCCCATGGTTTTCCACATTTCATTTAGGCATGCTTCATTTTCAAATATATTATACTTCAAAATCTAATTATTTTAGTAATTTTGCATGCTAATTTTACAGTAAAAATTGATGTAAAAATTCAACTAAAAATTAATATTCCTCATCGTTTAGTAAATTAATTTTTTTAAGATTATTTTTTGATGAGGTATATATAGCTAACTTTCTAAAAGCAAATCCAGCTGGCACCGCCAAAGTCGGGCATGGATGGGCTTTTTGTTAAAAATTCCGGGCCGAGATTGGACGAGGGTGGTAATAAAACGGGCTCGGGACGGGCCTAGCCATGAGTATAGGCAAAACTTTTTATTTTTGTATATTAATAAATAAAAAGGGTGTTTTTATGATTTAAAATTGTATATTATTTAATTTATATTAATTTTTGTAAATTATTTATTTTTAAAACTTGTGAATTTTTTATAAGTGGATTCCAAGAGTTTTTATTTTTTAGCTAGCTGTGCCCGGCCAAGCGTTGCTTTGGCTCAGTCCTTAAGTGGTTAAATAAGTATAACCTATTAATAAGAATTATCTAAAATAGGGTCATATATGAAATAATTTATAATGTGAAAGGTCCGAATGCTAATGCAAATAAATATCCATAATATTCATTTAAAAGCGATATAAAATATTTATTAATAATAATTCATAAGAGTATATAAGCATTAAAATACAAAAAGCTTATAATAATGTATGGGTAATAAAGAGCTGTATGAAGATTTTGGCTGTATAATGTAAAAAATGATGTAAATAGTAAAATAAAATGCAAGGGAAAGTTGATGGATATAGGGTAAATCAATGATAGGTCTTATAAAGAATAAGGTAATACACGTACAGTATTATAGCTTCTTGTCAATGTCTCGTCAAATTTGGCTGTAATACTCTGGCGTAATAAAAAGGGAGAAATGCTAAAATAAATATAAAATTATAGAATTTAAAAGTATTATACGCGAGTAAAATTAATGGGCTTTAATGGTAATTGCTAAAAGTTATGAGTGGATAAATAGAAATAATACTAACTTTAATTATTCGTGCAGAAAAGTAGTGAGGCGTTATAAAGAGGGTTGTAGGTTCGGGTAAGAGATGCTTCGCAGCTTAACTTCTGCCTTAGAAAGGAACAAATTGCTATAATGTTCGGGGATAGACAATATTTTTGGTCATGTTATTTTCTGTGTAGATAAAGAGATTTAGTGGATTGCCGACGAGCGAACATGCAACATATATGACCATGTGAGAAACAATCTTTCTAAATCGATTCCACAAATTGCAAGAAAGCCTTGAGCTTTGTTAATGGTTATAGCAAATGCGAGTTTGAAAGGAAATTGCAATTTTTAAAATTCAAAGGGCATATCTGTTGGAATTAAAGGGATCAATGGTATGAAGACATCTTCTCCCGTGAAAGGTCCAGTCAAAATCGTGGCCTCAACAACGTTGCACATTAAGCGTTTAATAGCAAGACGTGTGCCATTGCAAAGTTTTGGCTGATTAATATTGCGCAACATGATAATCGGCACCCCAATTTTCAAATGCAAAACGTGTGGTGGTATGCCTGGAAGATCTAGCGAATTTAAAAATTCGATCGGATAATTAGCAGCGTCATCAGCACTAACAACAGTGTCAACCGACTTGTAGGTGACTGGACTGCTGTGAATTGTAGACAGAATGAGATTGTTAAGTTCGTGGACGTCTTTATTCTTTGGGGCGAGAATTGCCCGTTGACGGAGCCAAATTGGATCTAGATAATGGGTGTTACTATTTGGAAAAACGTTTTCCAACAAAGCTGTTTTGGACGGCACAAAATGGCAGAAGTTGGTAGGAAATGAAATCCGTCCTGAGTTTATATCAACGGGCACGGTTCCGTTTCCAATTTCTAGCAATTGATGGGAGAATAACTCACATGCTTGATCATTTTGTAACACTACACGCATATTAATAGTTAAATTTTGACGTAGGGCCACAAATTAGAATATTTAAGGCAAGCATTGATCTCGTCAGCAGGGGTTGATCGAGGAAGCATGGTAAAGATTGCCTAAAATCTCCTGCAAGCAATAAAAATGCGCCACCAAAAGGTCTGGAATCGCGCCGCAAATCTTGCAAAGAACGATCTAGAGCTTCGAGCGATTATTTATGGGCCATTGTGCATTCATCCCAAACGATAAGTTTGCACCTTTCTAATACTTTACCCATTCCAGATGCTCGTTAAACGTTGCACATGGGAGTTTCGCTATAATGAATGTTTGTTTAAAGGCAATTTTAAAGCAGAATGTGCAGTTTTACCACCAGGCAACAATGTCGCAGCTATTCCGGAAGATGCAAGAGTCACGTCTATTTCATTTTGGGATCGAATAGTTGCAAGAAGTAATGTCAATAGGAATGTTTTACCGGTTCCGGGAGCATCTAAGAAGAAAATTTCTCCAGAACCTTTATTAACAGCTAATAATTTTTTATCATAAATGGCTTTTTGTTGGAGTGTTAGCCTTGAAACATTGGAGCGCACATAACACAAAAGATCTTCCTGGTTAAAATTATGTTCACGATAAAATTCTGCATGGATTGGAGCGGCAGAAGAGCGAAATGGCGCAGGCATACCCAATTGTATTACAACTCTGTTCCCGATTTTTAAGCATAAATCTTCAAGAATAATTAAGGTTTGGTTATAATGTTGTGACATTTGAGGCATGTTAATGATTGGATGTGAAGTACTATTCCTATGAATATTATCTTCTGCCATGTGTGCTTTATATTTATCCCATAGAGATTTAGGATTTGATGGAGAGCAGGAAGTCAATAAAATCGCAAACAATGCTCGGATTTGTTTTGGATTAGAAGTATGACACGCCTCACTGATGCATTCATCCCAATAATTGTCGTGCTCTAATAAATGCATAGCTTGGCATGCACTGCGGAAAGTGGGATGTACTACGCCGTCGACCACTTTTAACTCCTGTAAACACGTAGGACCACGTACATTAATTAAAAGCATGCGAAGAAAGAAACATTCATCTTGATTGAAATGGATAGTATATAATCGACCTATCGCATTATCTTCGAATATGTAAGAGTGTCCAGTGACACTCTTTCCACGTTTGCGACGGTAAAAGGATCTGCTACGCGAATTCCATGTGTAGTAAATAGGTACCTCTGAATAGAGCAGCGTCTGCGCAAAAACATCATGTTGGCAAAGCTTGAAGAAAGCTGTTAGCGTTGTGTCGGAAAGGTTAGAGGCGATTTGTTGAACATTTGCATTTGTAAAATAAACGCGCTGTCCATTTTCTAGATGTACAGCTAAGTGAACCACAGCAGGACTATGGTCATGTATAGGGAAGGATAGAATACGCCACACAGCCTCATTACTGCTAATGTATCTTCCAGCCTGATACTGTGCGATTTCATCGGTGCGAAGGCTCCCTAATTGGGCTATGCTATCTGGTTGAACAGTGAAAACTGCCATATCACTGCCTTTGTTTACATATTTACAAATATATTTGATGGATTAAACGGGTTACAATATTCAACGTTGATGTGAGCTTTGTATAATTTTAAGAGCAGAGGACTATATGGAACAACCCATCGGTTATCCACCTCGACCGTTGCATTGTGCGTATGGGGATGGTTGCTACGTTACCACCATCTTCTATTGATCTTCTTTTGTACAAAGGGTATCCATCGTTGCCCTTAATTGTATTGCATACTAAGCTTCGAGGATATCGCTTAGAGCATTTGCCGTCTATCACGCATGGCGATCTTGGATTGAGTGTTCCGCAAGAGCCGTGTATCATATTTTTCGTAACAATTTGTTATCTAAGTTAGGGACGGGAATTTCAGCACATATTAAATCATCGATTTCGTTTGAAGTGATCTTGCTATATATATAGCCATATGAGTATATGGGCATTCAGCAAACCTCTCTTTTGCCATTCGACGGATAACATCCAGCAACGCACAGACCCAAATACCTCACGCTTAACAATGAGATTAATCAGTGATTTAAGTTTTTGGCGGACGCGGGCGGTAATGTCATGCCTATCGAGAGGTAATTGTCCAGGAAACAAAAGTATGTCGTCCCATGCTGGATTGCATGTAAAAGTTATGAATAGGTCCGGACGACCGTAGTTACGAACATAGGCAATTGAATCTTGAGCGTACTAATGCATATGGCGTTGACTTCTATATAGGATGAAGGCAAAATGGTTAATCTCCCAACGTTAATGGTATTAGCGTCGTTACGAACTGCATCGCGCAAATGGATATATTCTTCTGAGCGAAGTTGAGTCTGATTTAAGCGGATGAATTCCAAACGCTCCGTTTTCAATTTTGGCATCCATATCGACGATGTATAGGGGAAATAGTTGGCGGCATTTTAAAATATAATTGTCCCCGTCCGCTCGAACCATTATTCTGTATGAATAATAGTTCATAGCGCTGCATTTTGAGTTAGTAGCTGCGCCATTGACTGGATTTCTCATTTTAACGTTAAAATGATATCCGTCAGCACCATCCCAAAATAAAAGTGGATATTGGAGGGGGTCATAGCAGCGATGAGTGTCAGCAACATTTGTCAAAGCATCGTTTCTCCTGTGAAGCACAATGTCTCTAGATTGAATTTGATCCCAAACTATAACCATGGCGACTTCGTGTATAGATGGGGCATTAAATCTTCTCCCATGTTCACCGGGAGGAGTTTTGTCAGCATGGATGACTATTTTGTGGGTATCTGAAGGCATTATGTTCACTGCTGTTTTGAACAAACGCACTAAATTATTATTAGCATGAAGAAGCAACTGAAGTTGTGAAACGATGGATTTTTTTAACCCGCTAAAAATGCTAAGGTGTGCATCTAATTCTATCTCATCATCCCCGGTAAAATAGAGTTGTAGGTATTTATGTTGCCCTTCAGGCAATGGAAGGAGAGAGCCGGCTCTATGATAGATTTGGCCTTTTATAATGTTGGCATAAATTGTGTGGTTATAACATCAGCGCCAAACGACGTCATTTGGAAGCAGGAGTTAAATTTCCTGATGTTAGATAGAAATGTTTCGAATCGGTTGTATAACCAGCCAGCAATGTTTGTAATGGCTCAGGCGGTTCTGCAAGTTGAGGCAGTTTAACTTTCCCAGCTGCGCAACACATTCCAGTCGTTTCTCCAGCAAATTTGAGAGCTTTGCAATGAGGACACACAATAGTCATAGTACCAATGAGAACATGTCGACGTAAACTTTCAACATTAGATGGGTAAGAAAACGCTAGGCGGTTGCCTGCCGGTAATGGCTGAGCACGTGAAGGTGGCAGAGGCAGAGTTGCAGACTGTTGTAGTTCATTTTCAAGCCCAAGAGTACGCAATCGGCGCAATCGATCCGCATTTCGTGTACTACGTCCAATAGATGTTTTCTTGGCCGCTTTTTTATCAAAAAATTTGGCAAAAAAATCGACAAATTTCTGACCAAAACCAGCAAATTATAAAAAAGGGCAAACAATAATGTAAGAGTAGCGAAGGCATGTAAATGGTCAGGGAGGGAGTAAGTTGCATGCGAAGGAAGGAGAGAGAAAGGGCGTTCTTTTTTAAAAGCTTTGATTGATCCCCCTTTTCTCTCCTACTAGTGTGCGGGAGGGGAGTTAAGATGTTCAAACAAATAGAGAAACGCTGTATATCAATTGTTATCAATAAAATAACTACAATTAAACAAAACATATAAGTTGTTGGTTTGCTTATACTATTATTGAAAAATGCATTGGTATTAAAATGAATCATACCTTATAACTCTACATGTATTTGTACAATTATCCTGTCACAGATGCATAAAAAAATATAAACAGCAAATCACAATTAAAGATATACATTGAATTGCTTTGAGAAAAGAATCAACGCTCTGATGTTACATAATAACACTGAACAACAAATATTGACCTTGTGAAATCAACTGGAAAACGGGTAACAGATTCTGGTAGAGTTTTTTGTGGGGATCACGAATATGTTTTTCTTTTTTGTTATATACGAGAAGTTTTTGAAATAATTGGTCTCAAAGTTGTAAAAAAGGTCGTTTTTGACCCTTTTTGACGATGAATACTGCGAAGATGAATCGAGAAAGTTAAAAAGTTAAAGTTCTAAACGATATTACAATTCCATTTTGAAAATTAAAAAAAAAAATTTTTAATCTACCTGCAATAGTTTTAATTTTATGACGAAAATTCAATTACCCCCTTGTTAAATTCCCCTCCCTTATATGCATACATAACACTATACCGCAAGTGCATGTGCGTAGTGTGAAAGAGCTAAATAGTAGGTCACTACTCTTACTACTACTACTACGCCTCTATCCATCAATCAAAATCTCAACACCTCCTCCCGCTTACTCCTACTCTTGTTTAAAAACTAGATTTGATGCCATATAAAGGCTTTTATTAGAAGATGTTTAAATTTTTCATTATACCCTTCGCAAAATTTAATAAAAGAAAATTAGTAAAAAAATTGTTTATAAATTTATTCTTTAAAAGTTGAATTAAAAACAGTAAGATATGGCAGTAAAAATGGCAGTTCATTTCATGGGTGTAGCCAGCTTTCATAATGGGGGGGGGGCTGAGCAAAAAAAGGTCGCCAGGAAAAAATCCTATAGTTATAAATTAATAAAAAAATTTACATTTTTATTTTAAAATTAGGGGGGTGCAAATGAAACTAGGGGGGAGCGAAAAAAATTTATAGCATTTAAGTGGGGGCAAAACACAATTTTTTTTTAAATTTTATATCGAAAAATTAAAAAAAAATCATTTAGTGGGGGCCCTCCCTGCCTACGCCCATGGTTCATTTAAATTTTGCGAAGGGTATAATGAAAAATTTAAACATCTTTTAATAAAAGCCTTTATATGGCATCAAATCTAGTTTTTAAACAAGAGTAGAAGGAGTAAGCGGGAGGAGGTGTTGAGATTTTGATTGATGGATGGAGGCGTAGTAGTAGTAGTAAGAGTAGTGACCTACTATTTAGCTCTTTCACACTACGCACATGCACTTGCGGTATAGTGTTATGTATGCATATAAAGGAGGGGAATTTAACAAGGGGGTAATTGAATTTTCGTCATAAAATTAAAACTATTGCAGGTAGATTAAAATTTTTTTTTTAAATTTTTAAAATGGAATTGTAATATCGTTTAGAACTTTAACTTTTTAACTTTCTCGATTCATCTTCGCAGTATTCATCGTCAAAAAGGGTCAAAAACGACCTTTTTTACAACTTTGAGACCAATTATTTCAAAAACTTCTCGTATATAACAAAAAAGAAAAACATATTCGTGATCCCCACAAAAAACTCTACCAGAATCTGTTACCCGTTTTCCAGTTGATTTTTTTTGTAGACTAGTGTAATTATGTTCTAAATTTAAGATATTGTAAATTAGATTTTAAATAACCATATATATCAATTGTTATCATTAAAATAACTACAATAAAACAAAACATATAAGTTGTTGGTTTCCTTATACTATTAGTGAAAAATGCATTGGTGTTAAAATGAATTATACCTTAACTCTACATGTATTTGTACAATTATCCTGTCACAGATGCATAAAAAAATATAAACAGCAAATCCTAAATAAAGATATACATTGAATTGCTATGAGAAAAGAATCAACGCTTTGATGTTACATAATAATTATGTTCTAAATTTAAGATATTGTAAATTAGATTTTAAATAACCATATATACCAATTGTTATCAATAAAATAACTACAATAAAACAAAACATATAAGTTGTTGGTTTCCTTATACTATTATTGAAAAATGCATTGATATTAAAATGAATTATACCTTATAACTCTACATGTATTTGTAGAATTATCCTATCACAGATGCAATAAAAAATATAAACAGCAAATCACAAATAAAGATATACATTGAATTGCTATGAGAAAAGAATCAACGCCTTGATGTTACATAATAATTATGTTCTAAATTTAAACAATGATCAAATTTTGTTAAGTGAACATTACTCCGATTCGAACTTCATAAAAATAGAAAAAAAGCACGAAACGTCGGAATGTGCAAATATTATTTCGAACTTCGTAAAAATGGAAAAAAAGCACGAAACGTGGGAATGTTTCTAAAAGCGCGCGTTATATTTATTTAAGAAAATGGTGATGTTTTACGGTATCTAGAATATTTATTTATTACAGCTTTATATATTGTAGGAAAACGGGCGTAGTTGAGTAAAAAAATGAGACACAAATGAAAGCTATCGTGGAAAAAAGTTTAAGGCAAAAAGTAGGACCATAACGATAAAAAAGTACAAAAAACGTAGTATAAATATTCCGCTAGATGGCGGTATAGACTATTAAAAAACAGGGTTACGGCTGTCGCAGGTTGATAAAAAGTATCTATAAACCATCTACAATGCTAAGGCAATAATCTGGCCAAATTTGGTGGCAATCGGTTGAGAACTCTAAAAGTTATTAGCGTTTAAAAAAAGGGACAGAGATTTTTATTTATATAGATAAGGGGATCGCGAAAAGTTAACAAAAATAGGTATATTTAGTTATATAAAATTAATCTTGCATAGAGTTTCAATTATCAGAAATGGTTTTATGTAGCTTCAAGTGCTATTAGTGAAAATTTAACGGCACGTTACTTGGTGAAAAAAACAAAAGCCTGCTTGAGACTGATATCTTTAACATGATTAATATTGAACATTTTCAACATTTACTCACGGGAATATTTTTATCAGGCAAAAGATCACAATGGAAATCGTTAAATCCAACACGATTTCCATACACGGATCAATGCCATCCGTTTAGTTATAGCGCGTTTTTATATTTTTTATTCGTGTATATCATAATTATAATTATTTGTTTCTGAATAAAACTTTTAACACATATAAATAGATGATTGTTGCGGTATTGATAAAAAATGTTTAAAAAGCCACAGAATATATAAGAATTTTTTTGGGGTATAGTGAAGGCGGGGCCTGTGTATTGCAAAAAATTAGCGGGGTGAACTTGGGTCTATAATTTTAATTTAACGGTGCCGGAGTGGAACAGTTTTTGGTACTGGTGGGCAAATTTAGCCTAAAAGACCCATGCATGTGTTTAATTCAAACAATCGCTCTAATTAGAACAAACCGAAAAATTCGAAGGAGCTCCTGCCAATTTGCGTCCCTGAAGATATTATTAATGCATTTTTCACCAAAAACTGATCGTAGATATTGATAAATTTATATAATTTTAATTAGCTTTTGTTTATTCGAAATTTTTGACACAAAACTTATCCCCCCCCCCTTCAATTAGATAGTCCTGCCACCGCCACTACTGTATATAATCTCAATAAATTTTTGATTATAGAATTATTTATCAAATTTTTTAACCATCCCCCCTTTAAGCAATCCCTACGCCCCTGCCTGAGGAAAAACACTAGTTCGATACTCTTATACATACTTTTGCTAACTTAGAGGGAGTATATTAAAGATTTTCAAACAAACGGAACTTGCTTTACAGCTTATTTTATTAATAACCAATTCTTGGTTATTCCACACCTTCAAATAACCAAGAACAATTGTCAGTCCTGCACTATAACCATTGCACCAGGCGCGTAGCCAGGATTTTCACGAGGGGGGCGAAATCTGGCAAAAAATTAAACAACCGAAAAGTCGGGCTCGCTGCTGGGCCCACTCGGCTAAGGGGTCGGGCAGGCTACCGTTTTAAATTGAGATTTTTAAGTAAACCTGGGCGGGCACCATAATGATTTTTTATATAGTTTACTTTTTTTGTCACCGTTCTATTTATAAAAATTCTAGAATTATATCGATAATTTTTGATAATAAGACAAAATTAATTCTTTAAATTTAAAATCGTCATTTTGGGCCCGGCTGTTAGGACAGCATTAGTTAATGGGCAATTAAAGGGTTTTGGCTGGCCTTGGGCAATTTAGTCATCAAACCGTGATGTGTTCTAGCAGAGAATTTTAGACAAATATGGTAAATGATGAAAATATTAATATTATATAGAATGAGGAACATTATAATAATCGCTTAGTTATCTACTTCCTAAGGCGGTCTGATGTTTTCACGGGAAATAAATGTTCAACCAAGTTTATAGCATGTTTCACAAATTCGAAAATTTTACAACGCATTGTCTTAAATGAAATCGAAAAAATTAGATGTATATATTATGTTTCTAGGTTTTTATAAGTGTCTTAAAATCTTTGATGTAACTAAACTATAAATTTAACCCATTTAATTTAGTTATTAATCGAAAAACAAGGGGGGGGGGGAATTTCCCGTGATCCCCCCCCCCCCGCCACCTCATTTACGCCACTGCATTGCACTACTTCTTCTAAAAAAATTCAAAATTTAGCACATTTTGGCAGCTAGCTATTAAAGCTTCAACTGTTGCTTTACAGGAGCTCAACCATCATTTTACGGTATTTTGGGCATATAATAAACTTCAAACGGGATGAATCTGAATTTGAACAAATTCTGTGGATGGATAAACTCTTTACACTTCATAAAATAATTATCAATAACTTAAGTAATTCTTTATATAACTCCAGCCGAAAATTGTTAGTTTAAATAATAGCCCAGCTGCAGCTTAAATGTTCACATGTTATTAAACAAATATAGTATTTTAATAAATGATTCTAATAGTAATAGTAGAATACTGCAATATATACGACAACAAAGAAACCAAGGAAAATAAATGCAGTAGGACAGAAATCCACAGTAATTAAAAACGTGTTGTTCTAATAAAAGGGGTCAAGCCATGCGATTCGACTTTTTAGCATGAATTAGGTTGATAATTACTACAGTTATTTAAGTTAAGGATTATACGTTCTATATTATAATTGATTTAGGGAGCAATTCACGGCTTTACCTTAAGTTAGTTTCTACTACATACAAGGCTAAATCTTTGAGAGAAGCAGATGACTAATGGTGGAATAATCCGTCCAGGTGCAAATATTCTCAAAATTAATAAATTTGAGTTCACTTTTCTTTTCAAAAATATGAGTAAACTAACATATGTTATGTTACATATAATTCTATTTCCTTTCAATAAAGTCAAGTTCAAATTTTAAAACCATTAAGGATTAAAACAGATATTTCTATAAACAAATAGGTGTAGTCAGTGGCGTAGCTAGGGGGGGCCGGGCCCCCTCAGCAAAAACCGGGGCCCCCCAGCGAAAAATTTTGGGCCCATCCTGGGCCCCTTGAGCTATTTTTGTTTAATCTTATTTAAGAAACAATATAAAGATTATTATTATTGTTTCTGAATAAAAGTTTAAAGATGCCGTATAAGTCAATAAAGGGTGAAAAGTTTTATTATTTTGATTAAAATCATTTTAACTATCCCAATAACTTCATGTTCATGCGAAAGATCGTTCTCATTGCTAAAACGGATTAAAACTTATCTTCGTTCCACAATTGGACAAGATAGGTTATCTTCCTTAGCTTTATTGAGCTTAGAACATGACTTTATAAATGTTATTCCCCCGGATGATTTTAAAAATTCGTTTGCAACATTGAGTAAAAGGCGTAATGAACTACTATTAAAAGACTTGTTTTAATATTTAATGAAAAATTATCTGGGCTTTTAAACTAGTTTTAACACTTTCAAAATATATTAAAATATTATTAAATTTACGAAAATTCCATCCTGGATTCAATTTAATTGTCCATCTCACATGCTTATTGTTTAACAAATCTTGCATATTTTTATGTACCACATGCACATATAAAGCCAATGATTTTCCAAAAAATAGTACACCATTTTTTCCCCATCATAAGTTTGATAAATTAATATTAATAACCAAGTCCTGAATTTTATACAATTGTTAACGCATTCAAACTTTCAAGGGATAAAAATTCTAAAAAAATTCATTATATTTGTCTTTAAACGCAAGTTGTTCTGTGCATCTCACATCTCTAATTTCATCTAAAATTATTAAATAAATTTTTGATTCATCTAATTTTTACAGAATATTCAAGGTTCATATAGCCGTTAAATTTATTAGTTCATTTTAATTTTTAGGTGGTGTAAAGGGGGGGGGTTAATATATCTATAATATCAAGGAGCAATAACTTCTAAATACTAATTTTAATTTCATAATTAATTCTTATTATATTTTATGTTATAATTGCGCCTTTTGAGGATCTAACCTAAAAAAAGGCTTTTAAATGTTCTCATTGTTACTCTGATATAAATGCTGCCAATATTGCATGTGTAAAATTATAATTTTTTATATATGAGCAAGATTATTGGGGTTGTGGCAATAAAATATTTTTATAAAAACTTTGTTGAATAGTTTTTTACCTATTTGCATTATTTTTTAAAATGTCAAAGATCTCTTGTCAATATCCCCGTTCCACTTTGTACCCTTACAATTCATTTATACAAAACTTATTATACCATGTGAAATTTTCTATATTGTTTCAACTACATCACTTGGTTAATTCCTATGTAATTTATGGTTTTATTTATGAATAAATTTTATTTATTTTATGCCTTATAAACATGAGGGGACATATTAGTGTGATGTTAATAGAAAAAATACACAAAGTAGTAGCGGAATTTTAAGTTCGTCCAACGTTTATGAGGGAAAAAATTTTCAATTGCATTTGACCCATGGTCGTATTTGGGTTTTGGATTGGGGGGGGACAAAACATATATATTTTTTATTCTTAAGGGTGTGCGTAGGAGTTTTTTTTGACCCCCCCCCCTATTTGACCAGCTCAGCCCCCCCCCCCCAAGGCAAAAAGGCTAACTACGCCACTGGGTGTAGTGACAGTTATTTAGTTAATACGCTTTGTTATTTGTAACACTTGAAAATACATCGTATGCAAATTACTTATTTTGAATATATGATTTTTTGTCTGTTTGTATTACTCACAGTTATTGGTATAAAGGGTCATTCCATGTCGATTCGTCAAAAAAATACGATTTTCGACCGAGATCTTGGATCAGGATAATTTTTGGCGAGGGTGTAGGCCTCATTTATTAGAGTAATTTCTGAAAAATTTAGCGATTTTGGGCCAATACTTTTTAAGTTATTGACGTTTTGAGGGCCAAAATCACGTTCGGGAGCGTTTTATGGATTTTACAATTTTTAAAAGTAATTGCGTTATTCACTCAAATTTTGGTGCATTTAGTTTTTAAAAAAATTCTCTATCGCAATAATTTAACCAAAAACCTCAAACTTTTGCGGTTAATTTTTTGTAATCAAATAAGTAAAAATAAAAACATATTTACCCTTTATATGAAATCACCAATTTCACAATGTGCACTCCTTTGTGACCCATTATCATATTTCAAAAGTTTGGGAGCAGCTACAAGATGGTCAAAAATTTGAAAAATTACATTTCCCCTAAAAATATTTAGATGGCGGTATAATCAATTATCACAATAACATATTATAATGTTTGTTTATTATTAAATTGCAAATTTATAAAGAATATATGGTAAATAAATAATATTGGATTAAAAATCAACTTAATTTTTGAACTTTTATCTACGCCATGGACAAGTAACTGAGTTTGAAAATAAATTTAATTTTAATTAAAAATGGTCACAACTAGCAAGCAAAATTTTATAAAACAACTAATTCTGCATAAATTTGTTATATTTAGCATGGATTATCAGTAAAAAAATAAAAATATATGAGCAACTTTGCCATTATATTAGTAATTAATTTTTTCCAACCTCACATTAATTTTAGTCTACCCCTATATCATTTAAGTTAAAATTCAAGATCTAATTTTTAAACTCCGATAATAGCCAGAAAAAAAAGTTCAAAAATTAAGTTTATTTTTTTTCCAATATTAATTATTTTATATTCTTTATAAATTTGCATTTGATAATAAACAAACATTATAATATGTCATTGTGATAATTGATTATACCGCCGTCTATAAATATTAGGGGAAAGTAATTTTTCGAATTTTTGACCATCTCGTAGCCGCTCCCAAACTTTTTATGATTGAAATATGATAATGCGTCATAAATGAGTGCACATAGTGAAATTAGTGATTTCATTTAAAAGTAATGTTTTTAAAATTTTACTAATTTGCCCACAAAAAATTAACCTCAAATGTTTGAGGTTTTTAGTTAAATCATTTCGATAGAGAATTTTTTAGGCAAAATGCACCAAAATTTGTGTGAATAATGCAATTACTTTCAAAAATATGACAAAAATAGTAAAAATCCATAAGCTCCCGAACGTGATTTTGGCCCTTAAAACCTCCATAACTTAAAAAATATTGACCCAAAATTTCAGAAATTACTCTAATAAATGAGGCCTACACCCTCACCAAAAATCATCCTGATCTGAAATGATTGGTCGAAACGTTTTGATTTGGCATGGAATGACCCTAAAGTCGTTTTTATTGAATAAACTAGTCTCTTAGTTTGATTCTACCCTTGCCACTTCATTACAGTAGGCTAAACAATTCAGTAAATTTATTAAAATTTCATGTACATATTGTAATCATTTAACATGTAATTGCCCTAAAATCTTGATTCAAACATGCAATTTCAAAATCCTCACTCAAGGCTATATTTTTTTACAATTCAATCATTCATGCATAGAATCGCAATAACATGATAATAAAAGTATAAAATGAAAAAGGAATGTGGTCAACTTCAATAAGTTCCACTAGTTTTCTTTTCAGTAAAAAAATTTCGCAACACAATTATTTGACCAATTCCAATAATAAGAACTGCTAAGGTAAGACTCAATGAAAGTATCATAACTTTATTATTAAGTTCCTCAGCAAAAATGCGTCCAGAAGCTTCTGCTACCCTGTAATGAGTTTGATATTCCTCAACTTCATTAAAATTTTCATGGATAACTTCTGTGGAAGATTCCATCTAGGAACAATTTACAAAATGTCAAACAATACATCATAAAAGAAACTTTGCATAACATCTATATGTCAATTTGATAGGTATCATTATATGGTTATTAATTTAAAAGAAGTTTTAATAATTCATTTCAAGAAAGATTTAAGATCCAACAAAATTTAAGAAGTGCTAATGTAAAAACCCTTGTTAATGGATATTGACTCCTCATGGCTGGATCCAACACACGGCCTCCAAATTGATCATCATCACCTTCAGACCAATCAAAATATACAGTTTTTTGTTCAGAAGAAGAAAATTCATTGCTAAAACACACTTTGTGTGTACCATCAAGTGAAGATTCCCATTCATATGATTCAAATTGTTTTTGCTTAAAATGTTCTATGGGTTGAGCACTGTGTGGTGCAATTATAATGACATCTACATCATAATTGCCTCCAGTTATAACCTTGTATTATATATAAACTCAAGATTTAGATATTTCCAATGAGTCATATAAATGTTAAAAATATAAATAAAAAAAAAACATGTCCAATATCACTAATATTTATGCTTATAAAAGAGTTCAATTGATTATTTGACCTTAGCACCTGAAGTCAGAGATAAAAAATATGTAAATAATAATTCAATAATTGTAAGATTTAATGACATTAACATATAAATTTATACAAAATATAAAACGTAATAAAGCATTTAAGTAATGATAAAGTAGATATATTACAAGTTAGTGGCACTTTTTATTGTATTTTACTTGAAAATCTATCTTTGTTTTTGTTCCCTTTTCTAAAGTTTTAAAATAGCATGTTTCTGCGTTATTCAAATTAAAGGTAAATTCGGCGCAGAAATTGAAATACAGTTTAATTAAAAATAAAATTAATGAATAGCCCGTCCACATGTAAGAATTTAAACGTTGACCTAAAACGACGTCCAACTCCAATTCGGTACCTATCTCGAATGTATAATCATCGGCATATTAACTCATAACTTTTGCTTCATACATGGGCGTAGCTAAGGGGGGGGGGGGGTGGGCAGGGAAGGGCGGCTGCCCCCCTCTAAATCCAAAAATTTGTTAAAATTTATTAAAATTATGGCTAAAATTTCAAAAAATGATATTTTTGCCCCTACCTAAATCATCAGCCCCCCTCTAATTCCAATGCTGGCTACGCCCGTGGCTTCATATAAGCCCCATGGGCGTAGCCCGGGGTAGCAGGGATGGACAGCTGCCCCACATAAGTCTAATTTTTTAATTCAGTGTAATTATGGCTAAAATTATTAAGAAATTATTATTTTTCTACGCCCTAAATCGTTATTGACCCTTTCTAAACCATTCCTAGCTAGGCCCTTGATGCCCATTGTACAAAGTTAATGGTGATGCCTCGAGTGATATTTTAATTATCGATAATCGAATTTAAAGTATATTAACGCATGATTCTTGTGTTTACACCATTAATATTCTTTTAGTTTATATCGGAATACCCCGCTTATAATTCATTATAATGTTATATCGCTTACAACACTCGCTATAGGTTATTAATAAGTGTAAATTTACTGTTGGGAGAAAAATAATAGATTTCACTTAAATACCAGGCATGTGGTAAGTGTTAGGCCATTAAGATCAGGATATATTTTTAATTGTTATAAATAACACAAATATCTAAGACAAAGAATTTTTAACGACCTAAATATATTCTTTATAGTAAACCTAAGAATTTATAGGGAAACACGTTATCTAGGTAAATGATTCATTGTTAGGAAAGCAACATTTTATTTTTATTTTTTCCCCTGACGATGGGTTATAATAGCCAGAAATATCGCGATTCTACCTAAGTTATCAATCTAAGCTTCCCGATTTTATACAATGACATTCACATTAATGGATTCAAGTTTCTATATTATATTAACGTTAGCTCGCATAACTGAATTATTTTCTTTTTGTTTAGTCTATGTAAATACGTAAATATACAAAATATAAATAATTATAAAGTAAGCCACAAGGGCTTGTAGCAGATAATAAAATTTTAACGTGTCGTTTAACAAAGGTAAATCAATGCTTGCGATATATTGTATTTAATTTAGATAATTACAAAGCGGAGCTAGAACAAATCAAAACGATATTTTTAGATTTAAATCTGGTCCAATTACTATAATAGGATGATTAACTGAAACAGGTAATGCCTAGGATTGTAAATGATGCATATTGTTAGAGTAAGGATGCAATTTTTTAAGAATAAAGAGATGCCGCTGCAACCTCAACTTGCAACGGTTGATTTTAAATCGCTTCAGTTTAACTAAGTCAAAATTGATCTTCCAGTAAACTGTCATGAGCATGGCTAACAATTCTAAGGTCTTTCTAAAGGTGGGCCTCTACCTATAATGATTAATTATGAGGACGCCTCGTGTAAAAAGCGAATTCAACGTGTGTGTTTTATCTTTAGACATTTCCATAGCTACTAATAATTGTCTGATTTCAGCAATCATATGTTGAATTTTTATATGACAAAATAAACTTTTAAAAATTGGAACATTTTTGCTTTTGTGTGTTGATTTCCTATTAATCTTTATTTCTTGACTCTATTGACCCACCTTATCCGTCTGTTTCAACCAACAAATTTTTATAATAAAATCATTTGAACCAAACTTTATTTAAAGGTAAGGGGACGTTAATACAGTGATCATATTTTAATTCTAACACCAGCCCCAGCTCCTTACACACATTCCTTTATTTTACCTACCCTGGCATATATAGCATGTTTAATATTTATTAAACTTTCCCAAATAAAATAAATAAGCAAAAAGATAGTTAGGTATATATTATGCCAAAATAGCCTCTAATTTAAAATTGCAGTTATGGCATATAAAATAGAGGTAACACTTATTATATGATTCGCGATTTCACTCCTAAAATGGGTTATTTCTTTACAATTTACTTAACATGCCGAAATTGTTATAAACCCACACTTCCTCATTAACTATTAAGCATGAAATATAAATGCATAATATGGCTATGTTCCTTGTCTTTTATTTCTTCTTAGGAATATAATCTATTAATTTCAGCGTATAACAAGCGCAAACCATAATAATAATAATCCAACTACCGTAGTATATTTTATAATCGTTTAATGCCGCCTATAATTTTTATTGCGCGTTTGTGAAGATACTTGCCATTTGGGTATGATTACTAGAGACCTGCACGGCCCGGCCCGCGGGCCGGGCTTGGACGGGCTTCTGCTTAAAAATAAAACAACGGACCGGGCCTGGAGGGGCCGTAATTTAACTTAACGGGCACGGGCCGGGCCTTTATATATTTAAGGCCCGTTAAAAGCCCGTTCAAGAATTAATTAGATTTAGAATATAAGAAGGGGTTCTTATAATGTTCTAATTATATTATTTTATGTATACAAATTAACACGGAAAGTTAAATTTTATTCCCATCTTAGTTCATTAATTCATCAATATCTCAACCCGCATTATAAATGTTTAGATATTCATACACAATGCAATGATCCCATAGGCGTAGCCAATTTAAATTAGAGGGGGGCAGTTTAGGTAGGGCAAAAAATATTTTTTAGATTAAAAATTTTTGGCCCCTCCTTGCCTACCCATTTATACCCTCTAGCAATATTGAGCGAATTAATCTAATATTGTGTAATATATATATACTCATTAACAAAGTTTAAAGTTTATTTCCTTTAAATTGCTTTTTAAAATATCACTGTTTTTAATTTTTTATCAATAGCCTAAAAATTAAAAATGGTGGAAAAGCAAAGAAGCCAAGTAACTTTATTAAAAACATTATAACCTTAAATAATGGGTTTAAAAGTCTATTAAGCTTATATAGTCATATGCATCCCGAGGTGCCACTTGTAAAATAAAATTTTTCCCTGTAGGTCGTTTTTTAAAAGCTAGAAGATCTCGTCTGATCGGGAATTATAAATTTATTATTTATACAATATTTTTATTAACATTTTCAACACATACATATTGTTTGCCATGGGTAAAAGAAATTAACCAATAAATGAAAATAAAAACAATTTTACGGGCTCGGGCTTTGTATAAAATTAGCGGGCCGGGCCCGGGCTTATAATATTTAATTTTGACGGGCTCAGGCCGGGCTTTAAAATTTTAATTACGGGCGGGCCGACGGACCTAAACAGGCCGTTGCAGGTCTTTAATGCTTACATCGTTTTTAGACCACGGCTAGAAAAATAAAATCGAACTCCAATAAATTAAAGAAGATCCTCTCAAGGAGGGGGGGGGGGATAGAGGAAAAATTTAAATAATAAAATTGTAGAAAAGTGTTTAGATCTCGATCTCGTCTCGTCTCGACCAAAAAAATCTCGATCTCGTCTCGACGAGAAAGCTCGACTTGTCTCGATATTCAAATTCTTTTTAATACAATTTTAATTTTTCCTATTATTCCTACAAATAAATATATAAAAAAATTTAAGTCAAAATGTCGAAACATTTTTTTAGGCATAAACCTTTATAAACATGTCCTTAACATCTTTGAACTAGCTGGTACCATTAGTTAGAATTGGCAAAAATAAGTAATGCCTTTTAATAAATTAAGACAAGAGCTAGCCTTTTGTAACCGTCATCAGTTCGTTACTAAGAAATCTTTCGCATGTTTTATATTCATAACCAGGAAGTAGTAAGGAGGGGCGGCTGCCCCCCCCCTCTAATCAAAAAATTCTTCAAAATTTAATATAACTATAACTAAAATTACTAAAAATTATCATTTAGCCCCTCCATAAATCATTATTGCCCTCCCCTCAAAATCCAATCCTGGCTACGCCACGCCATGTTTACGATATTGCTATAGAAACCTGAAAGATATGAGTGGACACTTTTTATGTTATATATGTAACTAGCTGTGCCCGGCCAAGCGTTGCTTTGGCTCAGTCCTTAAGAGGTTAATTAAGTATGAGCTATTAATAAGACTTATCTAAAATGGGGTCATATATGAAATAATTTATAATGTGAAAGGTCCGAATGATTTTATGAACGCACTATTTTTAGTATATATTTATATAATAAGACAAACCAAATGCAAATTCTGTTTTAGTCATCAAATCCGACTAAAATTAAATGTTTTTGAAAAAATTGCTTATTAATGCTGTTACTTATTATACAATAATACCATTATTTTATTTTTCTAGTTAGCTGATTTATTTGAAATACAATTTTCTTTAATATAATAAAATAATTAATTGAAGGATGGATAATTATTAAAAATATGCTTCTATGATCGACCACGTGATAATAATGACAAAAACTGCATAATTTAAATTTTATTTATTTAATTTAAATAGTTTGTTAAACCCCAATAATTTTAACCGTATACTGTAACATTTTTATTATACTTTTAAATATCTAATTCGAGAAAACTTCAGCTTTGTATGTATGACGTCATTATTGTATATGCTGCTATAAATGAAACTGGACGGGAAATGTCAGATATTTTTAAAACAAAAAGGTATTTTAGGAATCTGAAAAAGCTATTTTACCCCTGGCCTATCTGGGCATCTTGGCTAAATTTTCGCTCAAATCGGATCTGAAGTTTCAGAATTTAGCCCTTTTTTAAAACCAAAAGGCCGAGAAATGTCCGATATTTTTAAAACTAAAAGGAATTTTAGCAATCTGAAAAAGCTATTTTACACCTGGCCGCCCTGAGAACCTACGGGTAAAGTTTCGCGCGAATCGGGCCGGTAGTTTCAGAATTTATTCTCATTTAAATATCTCATTTAATAAAAATTAATGATAGATAAATAATGACATTTATATATAAATAGCATTTACTCAGAATAATCAACGTTGGACTATTTTATATTACATTTAAATTATATATACTTTCATCTTTCTCATTTAAAATATCTCATTTGATGATAATGAGAAAAATTCATCTTCTTCACCTATATATTTTCTCAAATAATCTATAATTTTATTTATTTCAGGTTAATTCCTAAATTTTGTGTTGTCACCGTTAAGAAAAAATGACGTTTAAGAAATTTAATTCATAAATTTTATATTGTCACCGTTAAGAATAGATGACGTTTAGGAAATTTAATTCATAAATTTTATGTTGTCACCGTTAAGAAAAGATTACGTTTTACAAACTACTATAAGTGATACACTTTTACTACAGAACTGTCTGTATATTCAAATTTTCGACGAACGCGAGGAGGTGCGTTTGATTGACATTTTATTGAACGTCAAAACGCATAAAACCCAATATCTCAAAAACAAAAAGGAATTTTAAGATTCTGAAAAAGCTATTTTACCCCTGGCCGCCTTGGGAACCTAGGGGTAAATTTTCGCGCGAATCGGACCGGTAGTTTCAGAATTTAGCCCTTACATACATATATACATACACTTTACTTTATATATATAGATTAGTTGCACGCATTACAGCTTTGTGAAAAACGAAAAAAAGTAATATTATTACTGGAATAGGAATATGAGAGTTAGCTTTACAATGAATTGCCCATATATCGTTTTATAACAAATACTTTTAAATTAAAAATAAAAAGATCTTATTATAGCGTAGGAACTCATATTATATCCCATAAATTTACCTTGATCCATATTCTGAATAAATTAGCGCTAAAAACTTTATTAATAAAGCTTTGCTCGTATGAGTGTGGTGAAAAACATAGAGAGTTTAAAGAATTAGATTTTACCTGCCTACCCTATTTTATAGGTTAATGTAAATGACAAAACAAATGCATGTGATTTATGGCTCGATAATTTCAGCGGTGCACGTACTCAAGTTGAGCTAACGAACTTCTGATATACTTATGATTTAATCTCATGCTTTTAAAGGTAAATCGTTCGGCTAGGCCGCTGGGGTGCTCCAAAAGTATTTAGTTATCATCGTAGCCAAATTTATATAAATATCTTGATTAATTAACTAAGGGTTCAAAATATCATCACAGGCAGGATGATATAATTTTTTGCGAAATTTGAAAATGGGTATAGCCAGCATTGGGATTAGAGGGGGGGGGGGGCAATAATGAATTAGGGAGGGGTAAAATGATATTTTTTTGTAATTTTAGCCTTTATTATTGATTTTGAAATTTTTTTATTTTGTCAATTAATTACGCCCATGGGAAAATATTTAGATAAATCGCCTTCTTTTTTGAACATAATTATAGAGTGGATCTTGCATTTGTCGCTTGGAGTCTAAATTTGTTTTATACTATTGTGGAAACAAACTCAAATGCAATGTAGATTATATTGTTTAATAAGGGTTATATTGTAGACGTAGTCTCTCTGCGGTTAAAGGGAAGGGGGGGGGGAAGGTGCGCCTGGCTTAATTTTAAAATATTGAGTTTCAGGTTAATTTAATCAAAAATTTTAACTTCGTCGTCACAAAATTGTTTTTATATTATTTTGTAGTCATTAAATCTGTTATGCATAGCTAACGTTTAAATCTAACATTTTTTATAAAGAGGGCCCGATTTACGACGGGTGATAACCGCGAATTAAATAAGAATAACTTTAATTTATATGCCATCTAGGATACATTTAATTAGAGACTAATTTGACTAAACTAAATTATCCCTATTTCTATTAGAATGTGACTTGAAAATAAAAGCAGGCATATAACGTTTAAACTAAATTATCCCTATTTCTTTTAGAATGTGACTTGAAAATAAAAGCAGACATATAACGTTTTCGCTTAATTTAGTCAAATTAGTCTCTAATTTAAAAATGTGTCCTAGAGATGGCTTATAAATTAGAGTTATTCTTATTTGATTCGCGGTTAACACCCGTCGTAAATCGAGCCCTATTTATAAAAACCCGAACAGGAATCGTATTTATAATCTTTATTTCAACAATATATTATAACAAATCTAACATTGTCGGAAAATAAATACAGAAATTGAACTGCTAAATATTATATAGATTAAAATGAAGATTATCTTTATCGGCCCGTTGGTCTAGGGGTATGATTCTCGCTTTGGGTGCGAGAGGTCCCGGGTTCAAATCCCGGACGGGCCCATTTTTATACAGTTTTTATAACGAATTTTACTTTTTTTTATTGATATTAAAGCTAGATATCATTATAAGCAAAAATAATTTATAGCATTTTAATTTTGTTTTAATTATTTTTAAGACAGAATGAATCATCAGGATTACTAATTTTGCGAAAATTTATTTAAGACTTTAGGTTAGCCAATTCCTTAAACAAATATTAAATGTTATTACCGAATCACACACGACCCCTAAATTTTTTTTACATTAAGCATTAAAGGAGTGTGGAAAGTTTCAAATTTCTATCCATAGCTCTACCAGCTCTTAAATATATTTCAGCATGTATTTATTTATCTTATGATTCTAAAAGATAATCATTTAATAACATAAAATTGTTTGCTTTTATTCTTATAAATTATGAATTTTTTAATGCCTCCGAGCGCCTAATACCATGACTCAATTGCTACTTCCTCATCGGTTTTTCAAGAAGAAAAATTCACTTGCGATTTGCATTTGAAGGTTAGAAGAAATGCTAAAAGAATTTATTTGAATGCCAAATTGCCTATTATACGGATTTGTCATCAGATTTTTTAGTAAGTTTGAAACTTTCGCTTATTCAATTTACATATCATATTACTGTTGTTATTTGAAAATTATTTCCTTCCCAACATCATAGCAACTGCACATACTCAAATTCTGAATTATCTTCCAGCTCTTTGTAAATTCCATATCTCCCAGCAGAATATCTGGTAAAATGTATATAGTTAATACAAATATTTATGTGACTAAGTAAAAATTTGTGAAAATGATTATACATTTGTTTTAATATTAGTTCTTAGCATAAGTAAAGATTTTTCACCATTAATAAGCAGCCATATTATTAAGAAATATGCTTAGAAATAAACGCATTTTCACTCATGGGAACAAAAGTTTGATAATAATTAGGGAGGGGCAGAATAAAAATTTGGATATATTTTCACAATTATTCCGTTAATTTTTTGAGATTTGAAGGGCGGGGGCCTGCCTCCCCCTGGTATTACCGAGGGAAGTTGTTTCAAGATTTTAATAACCTAGTTTTAGGGGTGTAAAAGTCAATACAAGCCAACAATTTGGGTCGCGTTGCTTGAAAAATAATTATACCTTACAATTTGAAAATTAATAAAAATTATCTGGAAGTGCCAAAATGGCGACCTTTTATTTGTTTAATTTCAAAGTTCAAAAAAGCTTGTACCATTTTTGTGTGCTTTTAGCTAACAAAAATATTATTTATCAAGCCACTTAATATATTTTATTCACTTCTATACAAAAACGTTTTGACTGCAAAATAGTAAGTGTTCTTATATTATATAGTTTTAATTAAAAAAATTGTATATCAAAACATACAAACTTCATTTTAAACTTCGAATTTTATGATAATTATGTTAAAGGCTTTTCAGATTTAATACAATTTAATTTGCTCAATATAATTCAATATGAAATCTCATTATCCGATTAAATCCCCCTTCCATTTTCTTCTCAAAATACATGTTTAAATATTTAGAATTCTGTTTATGATATATGTTATCCCTAGAGATGCACCGATACCTCACCGATACCACTATTTTATGCCGATACCGATACCAGCCGATACTTAAGATTTTTTTGCCGATACCGATACCATGCCGATACTTATAATAAAAAAAAATTTTATACTAAAAAATATATGCAAATTAAATATTATAAATTAAGTCACATCCAAATTTTGGTAGATCAGAATTTTGACGATAAAACAATTGTAATTATAATTTATAATATAATATTAATTTATAATAATAAATTTTGTTATTAATTAATTCAAAAGTATTGTTATTAATAGATAAAAAAAAAATTTAAATTTTATTATGGTACATTTTATATTTTATTAATACATAAATTTATTTTATAAAAAAGTAAATAATGTTTGTTTTTGCCCCCACGACTTATTTTAGCTTTGCATAATTCACAGATTACAAATTTTTCATCTGCTGACACAACAAAATAACTCCATAGTGTATCTAAAGAATCCATCTAAGGCTTAATATATAATAATTTTTAAAATAAAACAATATTTACTTAAAAGCGCAGTTATTCGGAACAGATGGTCAATGAGTTTATTATACTCCACATAGAAATATTTATAGCCAATCAAATGAAACAATTTTCAAAAAATTTAAAAAGTCCTCTATTTTTTAATGGTAGGAGATACTATAAATATTATTTTTTGAGTTTCATATTGAAAAAGGTATCGGCTTGGTAATTGCCGATACTAGCAAAGTATCGGGCCGATTCTTTTGGCAAGGTATCGGCGCCGATACCATGCCGATACTTGGTATCGGTGCATCTCTAGTTATCCCCATAGTGTTTTATTTAAAAAGGATTTATGATTAAGTATGTATGCACCTAAAATATTAAGTTTAGGCTTGGTCCTTTCTCTCTCCAAAAACTCTTCTGGACGTTAAAAATGTTTACAACCAATTGATCAAGGTTGAATAAACTCTATACACTTAGCGTGATATTTTTTAGACTCATTTTTTGTTTCCATCATTGTTTCCTAAACCCCGCACTTGACCCGATATAGTAAAAACCTCTTTTCATTCTAAGTCTAACGTAACCCACTCTAATGTTCATTTTTATTTAGCGGGTCAAATTTGGGGTCACCCGTGCAGAACTCTGTAAGGAAAGGAGGGCCCTGTGTCGAATAAAATATTTGTCTCATAATGTGCATAGATTGATAAAAAAATTAGATGAATTAAATTCAACGTTTTTTCCTAGATGTATTCCTTTAATAACTTTCAAAAAGACACTCCTAACTTTTGTTAATTAATCTAATTACATCCAATTGAGCTAGATCAATGGAAAATAAAAATGAGTTATAATCGTCATCCTAAAACCTCGAACGGATACGTATAGCTAATGTCAACAAATGCCTCTGTCAATATACCTGTATTTACCATTTTGTATTTTCCTGTCGCATCATACATTAGATTTATTCAGGCTATTTACCACTCACTCTTTGATGATGGTATTGCGAAAAAGGCTTTTGAGCCTTATTATCTACATACTGATGATGACCACTTTTACATTTATCCTATTAAGTACTCGGCCTCCTCACACTTTCAAAATCGATATAAATCATTTCGTCACTAAACAGCACATCATAATAAGTAATGATTCAAAAAATGCGTTTCCAGGCTTAGCCATATACGTGCTGACTTATAAAAGGGCCAATTCTCTAAGCCGCTTGTTGAAATCCCTTATAAATGCCAATTATTCCGGTAAAACCGTAGTGGATTTGTACATTTGGGTAGATCGTGAACCGAACCGTGAAGGTTCAATCGATCATATGACGGTTGAGGTTATTCGTAACTTTTCGTGGCCATTCGGTTGCTTAAGTGTTCAATTACAAGAACGCAATGCTCACGTTGTAGGTCAATGGATTGAAACTTGGAAGCCCTATCCATTGTCTAGCACCGCTTCCAAAGGCAAAAAATGTTCAAACACAAATGCTCTTACCAATTCATCACTTCAAGTTAGTAATGTAAATATTTTCAATTTATATAGATTTATGAATAATTCAAATTATTATAGTAAAGAGATGTAAACATAACCAATGATTAGCATGGCACCTAAGGTTTTTCATGACTCGTGTCCTTTTCATTAGTAAAGATATTGTATAATTTTAATAACTTTGTATGGGATTAACCCGCTAAGAAATGTTAATATATTTGCTATTTTTTAGCTTAATTTAATAATTATATCAAACGCGCCTTTACGTCTCACCTCTAATGTTAAATGGTAATTAATAGTCGATCTATTAAAAAATGTAATGCCGGTGTAGTATAACAGAGACCAGCCGTGTTAAATATGAGCTGTCAATCAATCAAAGGTCAATTTTGCTATTTTAAACGTTATGTATATTCTTTTTAATAAACTAAGTTTAGACTAGCATTTTGGTTATAAATTTTAAGTTAAAAATTGCTTAAATTGTATTATATATATATTTATGAATTTTGATAAAGCTGGGATCTAACTTAGGGTGGTTTCTCCCCCTCCACCCCCCCCCCCCCCCCCCCCAAGCTGTAAAGGGAGCAATCCAAGAAATTTAGTATGCAAAAAAATAATAATGTGCTTTTTGGTGTAGTTTAAGTTTAATACATGGGTGGAATGATTTATAGCCTACTTAAAAACTCTCAGTAGTAACACGATGAAAGCTGGGTGTTCACACGAGCTAAAATTCTCTCAAAAAATCTCCTCTACCACGCCTCTGCTTAATCGCATTGAAGGGAGAGAGTGCGAAAAAGCAATTAATCATGCTTTTACCCAATCAAAAGGGGTGTTTGTAGTTAGCACGCTGACTGCTGACACCCTACACACCTCGCATGAGGCCAAATTCAATTCATGAAATATACATTTTAATTAATTTTTTTACAATTGATAAAATTTTTTATTTTTCAAATCTTTCTCCTATATGCCCTAACATTGTTATAAATTAACTTATTTTCAAATATTTTACTATACGCTTCAACATTGTTACTAATTAAAAGCAACTGTTTAAGCATAAATTAAGCCCAGTAAATTTTTGTTTATCGCGCTTAGCAGGCCATAGCCTGGTGCTTTGTTTTTATATTACTAGAGCCCTGCACGGACCGCCCGAAGCTCGATCTTCCTGTTACAACATTAGAAATAAGATAGATAGATATTTCAAAAGGATCTTTATTTGGAAATGTTAAAAATATATTTTAAAAAGTGAAATTTTTAGCTTTAAATGATTAGCTTAATAAATTGTAAGGAGTTAAAATTGATTTTTTTATTTTAAACTTATCCCCGTTGTAAACTACGAGTAATAACAATCTGATGTATTTTATATTTAGATGGTGAAATAATTTTCAAAAGTATAATTTTTCAAAAATTTTATTTGAAAAATTGGGTCGGGCCAAAAATAAATAAGTCTTTTGAGCTCGGGCCAGGCTCGGGCAAAATAAAAATTGAAAAGTCGGGCTGCCGGGCTCGCCGAAATTTCATTTTGCAGGGCTGTCCGCATGATATGCCCTCTGTTACCAAAAAAATGATTGATATGTAAATTATATTTCTTCTAACCCCTGTTTATTATTTGACCCTTTAGCTATTTCTTTCTATAAGGTATACAAATCCTGTTGTTTCTCAAATACTGAGCTCTTTGTAGATTAGTCATTATACATATAAATTATAAACAAGATATATGTATGATAGATATTTAGTCTAAGCCCGCTATAGACCCCACAGCATTTCGCCCCACTTTTAATAGCAATAATAACTTTCATGGGCGTAGCCAGGGGGAAGGGAGGCTACCCCCCCCCCCCCTTTAACTCCAAATTGTTGTTAAAATTTGTTGAAATTATGGCTAAAATTTCAAAGAATGATCATTTAGCCCTCCCTAAATCATTATTGCCCCCCTCTAATCTCACTGCTGGCTACGCCCATGGTTTACAATAACATTGACGGTAAGCAGCTTATAATTAAAAAGGGAGGCCGCCATCTTAATGCATATTTTAGAAATCTTAACTTTACTCATTTTTCATCAAGCTACTATAACATAATGAAAGTTCCCAACGAAAGAAAAAGAAAACTTTAAACTAATCTTTATCAAATCTATACATAACATAGATGCAATTTTATTATATTATTAAATACATGTGAAATAAGATTTTGTTTTTATTAAATTTATTATCTTTCTGTTATAAATTTTGCAGCTTTTGATGACACTATTGCTTATTTAAATCTAAAAGACCACATTCAAATAAAGGCCTTAGGCATGGGCGTACGCAGGTTTTGAATTAGAGGGGGGCAGATTAAAAAAAAATCTGAGAGCAAAAAAAAAAAAAAGGTCTCGACTATCCAAATCCAAAATTTTTCCTTACCAAAAATTTTACTGAGAGCAAAAAAAAAAAAAAAAGGTCTCGACTATTCGGAGGGGGGGGGGGAGCCACATTAGGGTGGGGCAGAGCCTAATGAGGGTGGGGCAGAGCAAAATTAGGGGGGGCAAAACAAATTTTTTTTTTAATTCCTGAGAGTTTTTGTATTGAAAAAAATCTTATTTTTAAAATTAGGGGGGGCAGCCGCCCCCCCTGCCCCCCCTGCGTACGCCCATGGCCTTAGGTACTTTTTACCTTTCATTGCTATGATAATATGTTTCCCAGTCTAAGGTATTATTATTCTATGGATTGTGCATCATTGGTACATTATAAGGTTTATTATTGTTTAATAGTAATCCAAGGTTTGTGTGCACTCTAAATATAAAGCGACACACTCTAATATGAAGCTGATTAATCATAGTGACTAATGTACACATGTATGAGAGTTATGTGGCAAAGATTATTCTAATATATATGCTTCTCTATATGTTTAATAACAATTAATGCATTTTGCTATAACTTTATATTAATTATTATTTTTAATATGATTGTAAAAAACATACACACGCCAATATATAAGACAACAATCCGATTGTTAATATGCAACATTACATATTGGAAAATGAATTACCGATTGTATTATATCTCTACAAGTTTTTCGCAACTTGATTACTCAGGCGCGTGGCCAAGGGGAGGGGAGGCAAAGCGGGAAATCTGAGCCAGTCTCCTAATTTTTTTTTTTAAATTTGGAAAAGGTATATCATATCATAATAAAGCTATCATTCCAGAATATTCGGCGAAGACTTTATATAGTTATTTTTCCTACTTTCTTTTAACACATATAAATTATATCCACCTACGTCACTATACTACTCATAAAAATTTAACTTTTAAATTAAACTAGTATAATTACCCATCATTTCTTACCACCAAATTTGTTTATATGGGCATTAGAAATTTTATTTACAAATTTAGCTATGTTTTTAGACAAATGCAACTAGTAATCTCATTAATATTTAATTTCATAAAAGTATGTAAATTTTTTTGTACACTTGCCGTTGCCTATAAGTTTCTATATTAATTAAAGTTAAGTCGAATTAGGGGGTAGTTAGGAAAAACATAATGTTTTTAGTTTTAAAGCTATTTGTAGTTTAAAAAAATTAGAGATTTAAATCACAGATTAAGTAGAATAGCAGAATTCGGATATAATATTCTATTAACGTTCGAAAATTTTAAATCTAATAAAGAGTAAGATGAAGCACCATATCTTATATAAAAAAAGATTTAAAAATAGAAAGCTCAAAAACCTATGGATAGGTAAAACATTTGCATAAATTTGGAACGAACAAATCAAATCTCCTAAATTAATTCAAGAGTCAAATGAGATACAATTTAAAAAAAACTTGTAATCTTAAATCTAATACATAGATCTAGAGCTCAAAAATGGTTGTATTTGTCTTTTAAATATGATTTTATCGCTAGGAAAAATATTACAATTAGTTAACCCGACAGGGACCACTAATTTTTGCACGGTTAATTTAGAAAAATATTACAATTAGATTCTGTGCACTGTTAATACTTACTTTTTTTTAATAAAAAGGACTATATGTAATCAATAAATTACCTTTTTGCCATAAGATATAATAAGGAACTTTTTATTTGAAGCAAAAAAAAGAATGTAATGGGAATTAATTATTATAAAAATGAATAATAGCCTAAATAAGGGAATAAAAAGGGCGAATTGCGAAATGGGGCAAAAAAGAATGGTATGAAAATTAATTATTATAGAAATTAGAAATTAGTAAAAGCGTAGATTAGGGAATAAAAAGGGGGAAGCTTTTTTAAACCAAATTTTATTTGTTAAAAAAATTAAATGAATTAGAATGAAATTTAACACTTATATGTGCATACATTTTGTGAAAATGGCATGACGCTTTGCTTTTGTTTTAAGTTTGTGATTGCGAACAATGAAAGGGCTACATAAATATAAATATTTCAATCCTTTTTATAAATGTAGCTAGGGATATGAAAGAAATGAAGTCAGGCCAAGATTAAAAAAATTACTTGGGAAGGTTATATTAAGGCACGTCGCTGGCTTGTTGTTTTCTTTAAAGCAAAATTTGCGGGTTTTTTCCTAAGGGGACTGCGCGGGGCCCGGTTGTGCAGGTCTCAAGGCGAAATTATTGGCCTTATATTTTTTTTATATATAATGAAAATGCATATATTGTAAAATAACAATGAAACTATGTAATTACCAAGATTATATTAAGGCTACATCAAACTGTATGGCGTATATGAGTTTGTACAATTCAATTAGAAAAATGGAAGAGGTATATTGACAAGAAAAAGACCAATTTTTTTAAAATGATACCATTGGTAAAATTATAGAGCGGCTGTTTTTATAACAATTTGGTATTTACCCAATCCCTAATAATAAACCATACATATTTGATTCAAGCTGCTGTAAGATTCAAATGCCCGCCTTTTTTCATTGCTTTTTAATAAATAACAAAGCGAATTTAATATAAATAAGTCACTAAACTCAATTTAATTTACTTGTTTAATTATTATTAAGTGAATTACGATATATTAAATAAAAAGTTTGGGAAGGTCAGAGGGACCAGGATTTTGCTCTTCCCCCCTAGCTATGCCAATCTACGTTTGACATTATTCTATTAAATGCATGCAAACGATGAATCTAATTTGGCCTTATATATATATGTACCTATCTCCTCGCTTAGAATGTGACTACAAATTAACTACGGTATACTGATGAGGAGCTCTAATAAGAGAAAAACATTATATGTCTAATACCATTTTCGAGTCACACGTTGAAAAGATAGGGATATAATATATAGCAAAATTGGTCTTTAATTAAAAATTGCCTCTAGAATAGAGTACACTTTTAATTTAATCGCGGCACTTCTATTTGGGGTAATTAATATCTTATCGAAAAAAGCAATCACTTATCTTAAATTATCGAGTCAAAATTTTATGATTTTATGAATATAGCTTGTAAAAAATCATTGTTATTTTATTTTTTTATTCTTATGAAAGTAGTATTACATTATTATTTAAGATTAAATAATAATACCGTTTGATTGATCCTAGGAATATTAACTTAACCACGTTTACTTTTAAAATAACCTAAGAAAAATCATTTAAACAAGTCAAATCATTAATAAAATTAAAGATATTAATTTAGCATTCCTATACTTTTCAAATAGAATCTGGCACATAAAAGAAGAATTTTAAATGATGTTTTGCAAAAAACTTATCAAGTGTAAATTATTAAATAAATGTAACAATTAGTTTAGTTACAAAGCTAAATTAAAGTTGGACCAGATATATTATTATGATCCAAAATGTATGCAACAAAAGAGGTCATTTGTAAAAAGGTTGGGTCAAAGCTAACAAAACATTTAGTTTGATAACACCTGCTTTTATAAAGGCTATTAATTAGTTTTTCTATTATACATATAGACAGGAGTAGGAAATCAAGCAAAGAATCAGTCGTTAGACGAGTTTTGTCAAAATACATTTTACCAAAACCCTCATGAATGGTTTCGAATGTGGAAGGAACAATACGGCAGTATCCCATACCCTCTGTTTTTGGAGGATGATATGGAGGTTGCTCCTAACTTTTATATTTGGTTGAAAGCTGTTATTCAAAAGCACAGTGGTGATCCACAAATTTACGGTTTTACTTTGGGGCGGCCTGGACTGAGACCATTATTAATCGACATCAATTCGTCTATCAATAACAATTCCTATCTTATTACTAATACAGTAAATCGGACACCGATAGATGTTAAAAATAATAATACACCCTTCGCCTACAAACTAGTCGGATCTTGGGGATTTTGTCCTAAACCTATAATTTGGAGCGAATTTGTTAATTGGTACACAAAATGCAAACCAGGAGCTCCAGGCTTAAAGACACCGTTTAAACCTTACGTTTCTAACTTGGTGACTACACTATGGTAAACCTATTGAGCAATGAAACTAATATATGTATATTTTATATAATAAGGTACAAAAGTTTTGAGATGAAAGGTCGCGAAAAATCTATGTGGACTCAATGGTTCATATATTTCACTTGGAAACGTGGGAATGCTTACACTCTCTATGCTAATCTTCCTGATGGGGCCACCTTAGGTGGAAATTGGAAAGAGCCGGGAGAACATTATTCCCATAGGTATGGTCCAAACAAGACTATTTTGAAGGGCGAGCTTGATAATCCTTTATTAGGCAGTGAATGGAAAAATGAATGGGCAGGAAAGGATGGTGACAAACTTATCAAATTGGGATATGATGGAGAAATCGAAAGAAATTCATCACATTTGAACACTAGTATTCCACAGACATTTTAAATAGAGCATATCGATTATACCAATGCTAAATATTGGTAAGAGGAGGCACTTAGCTATACATTTAATGTGGCACTGAAAAGGACCCATAATAGATTATCCAAGGCTCTTTAAACTAATATTTAGTCATACTTTATATTAATAATATAGTAAATGATGCTGTTTTAAATCATGAAATATTGCAATTCACATTAATTCTAATTTAATTGTACGAATCACAATTATAAGAGTTAAAAATTGGTTTTTAGGCAAATAGCTAACTATTTTCAATATACCTAATAATCATATTATGTTATATTTGTACTTTATTTTACGTTTTTATGAAGATTTGGTAATAAATACACAAGACAAAAATGAATAAATTTATTGTAGATCTCTAGATTGTATAAATTTAGGAAAGGAATTCTTGATTTTAGCGTCATTATGAAAATAAAATTTGATTTTAGGCGTTTACTAGATGAACCCGGCAAACGTTGTTTTGCCTTTTACCCGGGTGTATTAGCAGAATATATATCATCTTATAGATAAATTTCAATAGATTAAGAAGATATCAAATATAATTGGTAAGTGTTTATTATGCAAAAAATTTTAAACAAATAGTTAAAGAGGGTCCAAGGCTAAGGACCATCCAAGAGAGAAAACCTGGCCCCATGGCCCCTCCCCCCAAGGAAAAAATCAATGGCCCCTGGCCCTTCAAGCAATTTTTTTAATTTTTTGTAATTAAGAAACAATGTAATAATTATAATTATTTGTTTCTGAATAAAACTTTTATTCTGAACTTAATAACCGAAGAACTGAGATATATCAACATTTATTGGCACTTTGTTAAAAGTATTTTCCTTTTCCTCCTTATTTAACGCGCAAAAAATACAAAATGAGATTTTTTAATTTATTTAGCCACGCAGGAGGGGACACGACCGTCCTATAATAATAATAATTGACGTGAAAAATAAGCAAAAAAATGACTTTGATATTTAATGTTTCAAAGCGAAAAAAGTTTCGATTTTCCGCAGGACATGCCTATATTTATCACACAACCCCCCCCCCCACCAAGGAAAAAATCGTTGGCCCCCTGGCCTTTCAATCAATTTTTTTTTAATTTTTTGTAATTAAGAAACAATATCATTACTATAATTATTTGTTTCTGAATAAAACTTTTAATTCTGAACTTAATAATGGCCGAAGAACTGAGATATATCAACATTTATTGGCACTTTGTTAAAAGTATTTCATTTTTCTCCTTATTTAAGGCGCAAAAAATGAAAAAATTAGATTTTTTAATTTATTTAGCCACGCAAGAGGGCACACGACCGTCCTATAATAATAAAATAATTGACGTGAAAAATAAGCATAAAAATGACTTTGATATTTAATGTTTCAAAGCATAAAAAGTTTCTATTTTCCACAGCACATGCCTACATTTATCACACTACAAACGATAGATACGCAGTACGTCATAAGGTTGCCTTTGATTGACATTTAATTAAACGTCAAAAAGTATAAAACAAACTCGATCGAAAACTACTGGACCGATTTGACAAATCTTAAAACATGCTCAGGAGTGTGAGGAATAAACTGTGAAATTTTGAGCCAAATAGGTCCGGTAGTTTTTAAAAATTGGTGGCGGCATACACACAGACACACATATAGTTTCATTTTTATATATAAGATTAATTATTTATAACAATTTTCCATCATTTAATGTGTTTATGACATTATAAATTAAATTCATAATTCACTAAATGAGAGTGTATATATTTATCACGTTAAAACTTAGACATAAAATCATGAAATAGGCCAATAAATTGCATATTTTTATTCCAATAGTAGATTTCTCTCCCGCCACTTTTGGCAAGAATGCATTGGCCTTTTTTAAATCGATAGGAAAAAGATCCACTAAAGTCAAATACTCACCCAACTTTATTTTGGTTAAAAAAATCAGTATTTACTAGAAAAATATAATTACAAATTTTTATCTGACTCAATACCCTTGTTAACTCTTGACGAATCTGATGAATAGGTATTAATTTAAGGGCATTTTTTATATTTTATGCATCATTTTTGCCAAATAAAAGAAAATGATAATGTAAATAAGACATATGTAATTAGCAATTACATTTAAGCGAATCTGTAATGCCCAAAACCTAACATTTTATCAAATTAATTTTTCTTGAACACTGGGAAGTATTATCTAATTAGATCTTAAAAATCTATCTTAAAAATGTTAGAAAGATGATAATGTACATAAGTCATGTAATAATTGAATTTAAGCGTTTTAATCTATAATGCCCAAAACCCGCCATTTTATCAAATTAATTTTTCTTGAGCACTGGGAACTATTTTATGTCATTAGATATCAATAGGATATTTTAAAAGTGTAAGAAAGATGATAATGTATACAATTCATTTCAAATTAGCAATTACATTTGAGTTTTTTTTAATTAATCTGTAATGCCCATGACCCGAAATTCTATCATATTAATTTTTCGTGAACACTGAGAAGTATTTTATGTCATTAGATCTAAATAGTCTATCTCAAAAGTTTAGGAAAGATGATAATGTATATAATTCATTTTAAATTAGCAATTACATTTAAGTGTTTTTTAATTAATCTGTAAGGCCCAAAACCCGAAATTCTATTAAATTAATTTTTCTTGATGGGAAGTATTTTATGTCATTAGATCTCAATAGTATATTTTAAAAGTGTAAGAAAGATGCTAATGTAAATAATTCATTTTAAATTAGCAATTACATTTAAGTGTTTTTGAATTTATATTTAAGGCCCAAAACCCAACATATTTTCAAATTAGTTTTTCTTTAATACTAAGAAGTATTTTATGTCATTGGATCTCATTAGTCTATCTTAAAAGTGTAATAAAGATGATAATGTATATAATTCATTTTAAATTAGCAATTACATTTAAGTGTTTTTTAAATCAATCTGTAAGGCCATGACATGACATTCTATCAGATTAATTTTTCTTAATACTAGGAAGTATTTTATGTCATTGGATCTCAATAGTCTATCTTAAAATAGTAATAAAGATGATAATGTATATAATTCAATTTAAATTAGCAATTACATTTAAGTGTTTTATAATTAATCTGTAAGGCCCAAAACCCGACATATCAAATTAATTTTTCTTAAACACTGGGAAGTATTTTATGTCATTAGATCTCAATAGTCTATCTTAAAAGTGTAAGAAAGATTTGATGTATAATTCATTTTAAATTAGCAACTACATTTAAGTGTTTTTTAATTGGCCCGAAACCCGACATATTATCAAATTAATTTTTCTTAACACTGGGAAATAGTTTATGTCATTAGATCTCAATAGGATGTTTTAAAAATGTAAGAAAGATTATAATGTATATAATTCATTTTAAATTAACAATTAGATCTAAGTGTTTTTTAATTAATCTGTAAGGCCCAAAACCCGACATATTATCGAATTAATTTTTCTTCAGTACTGGGAAGTATTTAACGTCATTAGATCTCAATAGGATATTTTAAAAATGTAAGAAAGATTATAATGTATATAATTCATTTTAAATTAATAATTAGATTTAAGTTTTTTTTAATTAATCTCTAAGGCCCGAAACCCGAAATATTATCAAGTTAATTTTTCATCAATACTGGGTGCCATAGCAATCGATTTCCGATTTCTGGTTCAGCTAGGTAAGTAGGTCATTTGAACAATTTTCAAATCCGTTAGTTTCTAGGGACCTTTTCTTTAGCGCTTTTAAATTTATTTGTTTTTTAATTTTATGCTCACCTTTATTTAAAGGCCTGTCTTGTCCACCCTACGCTTATAATGGAATCTTTCTTGTTTAAGAATAAAAAATAAATAAGCGGCTGATTGACTTTAAGTTTTCTAATCACGGCCCGAGGCCAAAATTATATTTTATTATTGGGCCTGATAGTTAATCGCAATTAATTCTTTTCTTATTAAAATGTCCAACTAGATGTTTTACAAAGTCGAACTACGAATCTGGCTAAATAATCGACCAAAAATAAATATAAAAGCTGTTTGCATTTAATTAGTCGTAACTCGGCCAGAGGCCAAATTGTTTATTTTCTTAAATTTCAAGTGGTTCTTTTAAAAGCTTGTTTAGCTTGTTGGTTTATAATGGAGAACTACTAATCTGCCTAATATTTGCGTCCCCCACCAAATAAATAAATTGGGCCTTAATTGATTCTTAATGATATATAAGAAAACTACGAATATACCTAGATTTTTCCTGTCTTGTCCTGCCCTGCTCTTCTCCACCTTAAGTTATAATGGTAATTAAAATTATAGGAAATATTTTAACTACGAATAAAAAATGAATAACCGCTGATTAGTTTTAAGTTTCTAACTTCGGCCCGATGCCAAAATCATTTTTTATCTTTTAGGGTCTGATTACCTTTCTAAACTCAACCGATTCTTACCCTATCCACTTGTTGCTTTATAATGGAAAACTACGTATTCTGTCCAAAAAAATGCCCCAAAATAAATAATGGTCGCTGTTTTCATTTCATTTGTGTTACCACAGCCCTTAACCAAAATTGTTTTTTTGTAGCTTGTCCAACTTGTTGCTTCATAACTGCAAACTAAGAATCTGGCTAAATAAATGGCCAAAAATAAAACATGACTGCTGTTTGCATTTCATTTGTCTGACACCGGCCCTAAGTCAATTGTTTATTTAAATACAAATTCTTTTTAAAGCCTCCTTAACTTGTTGGTTTATATATGAAGAACAACTGGCTAAATTATATTTGTCGCCCTCCCCTAAAAAATTAATAAATTGGTACTCAATTGATTATTATCGTTATTTAATTAAATTAAGGAATCTACCTAAATTTCTGCCTGTATTGTCCTGCCCTACTCCTCTCCACCTTAAGTTTATAATGGTAATTAAAATTATAATATAAACTTTGTCTTTGATTAAAAAATCAATTAAATATTTTTAAACCTGTCCAGAGGCCAAAATCCTTTTTTATTTTTTGACCGATTTTTTTATAGCTTGTCCAACTTGTTGCTTTATAATGGAAAACTATGAATTCTAGCTAAATAAATGCCCCAAAATAAATAATGGACGCTGATTGCAACCGGCCCGAGGCCAATCATTGTTTTGTAAATTCCAATAATTCTTTTTAAAACTTGCTCAATTTGTTGGTTTATAATGAAAAACTTCTAATCTGGCTAAATATGTGTCCTCCCCCCCCCCCCCCTAAACAAAAAATTGGAACTCAGTTGATTAATAACGTTATTAATTTAAACTACGAATACCAAAATTTATTCTGTCTTGTCCTGTCCTGCTCTTCACCACCTTGTCTCCGAAAAAAATGAATAAAACGCTGATAGGCTTTAAGTTTTCTAATCCCGACCCGAGGTCAAAATTCTTTTTTATTTTATGGCCTGATAAACTTTGTAAATCTCACCCGAATTTTTTGTAGCTTGTCCAACTTGTTGCTTTATATTGGAAAACTATGAATTCTGGCTAAAAAATGCCCCAAAAATATATAATGGTCGCTGTTTGCATTTCATTTGTCTGACACCGCCCCGAGGCCAATTGTTTATTTTGTACATGTAAATAATTCTTTTTGAAGGATGCTCAACCTGGTTTATAATGAAGAACTACTAAGCTGACAAAATGTTTGTCCCCCGACAAAAAAATAATAAATTGGGACTTAATTGATTATTATTATCGTAACTAATCTAAACTACGAATATTTCTAAATTTCTGCCTGCTTGTCCTTACCTGCTCCTCTCCTGTCCATCTTAATATTATAATGGAAACTTACAATTTTAAAAATTTTTTTGTCTCCGAATAAAAAATATATAAGCCGCTTGATGGCTTTTAGTTTTCGAACCCCAGCGCGAGCCCAAACCCAAAATTATTTTTATTTCTGGGCAGCAACTGACTGCCTATGCTAATCTCAACCGATGGTTTTTAAAACTTGTTCGACTTGTTGCATTATAATGGAGAACTGCCAATCTGGCTAAATAATTGACTAAGAATAAAATATGACAGCTGTTTGCATTTAATATTTGTGACACCAATATGTTAAAATTGATAGATTTTTTAAATTCAACTGATTTTT
Source organism: Gordius sp. MW1 (assembly GCA_964036665.1). NCBI lineage: Eukaryota > Metazoa > Nematomorpha > Gordioida > Gordea > Gordiidae > Gordius > Gordius sp. MW1. The sequence goes on from OZ038527.1 coordinate 27,992,506, forward strand.
TTCGTAGCTTGTTTAACTTGCTTTTTAACGGATAACTAAGCATCTAGCTGAATAATAGCCCAAAAATAAATTCTAACCATGCTAACATTTTTGTCTGACCCCGGCTATGTACAGTGAAAATTAGTTCTGTTCACATTGTAATTTTTGGGCTGGTTGACCACCTTAACTCAATTCATTTTAACTAAATAGTTTGTTTTAGGTTCTCAACGCAACATAATTACCTTAAGCTTCGTTTAATTTTCACTTAATTTTATTTAGTTATTTAAATGCACAGTAATAAATTAAAAAATGCTCAGTAAAATGCGCTCAGTATTTTATTAAAGAGCCCAGGTAATAATTCAAAATTGCTCAGTAAATTAACTTTAAAATGCTCAAATTAATAATGCTCAGTATTTTTGCTAAAATTTTCAGTAATATAAAATGATAGTTGTATTATTAAATACCAACAAATTCTATTAATTAACAATTGAACAGGTAATTTATATTAAATATAAATCATCATAGATATTAAAATCTATATATTTTAATTGCTATGCAATTTATGGGATCGTTTTTTGGTGTCCGTCCGTCGTCCGTCGTCCGTCGTCCGTTACCCTCCCTATCTATTTGCATTGGGTATATTAGGTTATCGCTTTTTTTAAATTAATGGATGAGAAAGAGGTGCCCCACCCCTCATCTCTATCTCCCTCGCTGTGTTATTTTTTGAATTAATGCATAAGAGGTGCCCCACCCCTCATCTCTATCTCTCTCGGTGTGTTATATATAAGATTTGTTAAATTATCTATTATATAATAAACATAAATAAAAGTTGTTTACTTTTAATTGCTATGCAATTTAACTAGTTTTTGTTTTATATAATAAACATAGATAAAAGTTGTTTACTATTAATGCTATGCAATTTAACTAGTTATATAATAAACATAAATAAAAGTTGTTTACTTTTAATTGCTATGCAATTTAACTAGTTTTGGTTATATAATAAATATAGATAAAAGTTGTTTACTTTTAATGCTATGCAATTTAACTAGTTATATAATAAACATAAATAAAAGTTGTTTACTTTTAATTGCTATGCAATTTAACTAGTTTTGGGGTTGGAATCCCGGAGTTTTTTTTGACTCTTATGATTGTTCTTGTTACTATCATTGATAATAAGAATTTTTGGCCGTCCGCTGGCTGCTGACCAATGAAAAAAATGACCATTGGCCAAAATGTGAATCGAAATTATTTTTTTCGTTTTTTTTGACTATTATGATTGTTCCTGTTTCTACCATTGCTATTATGACTTTTTGGCCGTCCGCTGGCTGCTGACCAATGTTATATAATAAACATAAATAAAAGTTGTTTACTTTTAATTGCTATGCAATTTAACTAGTTTTTGGGTTAGAATCCCGGAGTTTTTTTTGACTTTTATGATTGTTCTTGTTACTATCATTGATAATAAGACTTTTTGGCCGTCCGTTGGCTGCTGACCAATGAAAAAAATGACCATTGGCCAAAATGTGAATCCGAGTTTATTTTTTCGTTTTTTTTGACTATTATGATTGTTCCTGTTACTACCATTGCTATTATGACTTTTTGGCCGTCCGCTGGCTCCTGACCGATGGAAAAAAATGACCATTGGCCAAAATGTGAATCGAAATTATTTTTTTCGTTTTTTTTGACTATTATGATTGTTCCTGTTCCTACCATTGCTATTATGACTTTTTGGCCGTCCGCTGGCTGCTGACCAATGAAATAAAATGACCATTGGCCAAAATGTGATTCGAAAACTTTTATTTCGTTTTTTTTGACTATTATGAATTTATATCCACTTTTATTGTGTCCTGGCTGCTGACCAATGGAAAAAAATGACCATTGGCCAAAATGTGATTCGAAAATATTTTTTTCGTTTTTTTTACTCTTGTGAATTTATATCCACTTTTACCGTGTGCTGGCTGCTGACCAATGGAAAAAAATGACCATTGGCCAAAATGTGAATCCGAGTTTATTTTTTCGTTTTTTTTGACTATTATGATTGTTCCTGTTACTACCATTGCTATTATGACTTTTTGGCCGTCCGCTGGCTCCTGACCGATGGAAAAAATGACCATTGGCCAAAATGTGATTCGAAAATTTTTTTTTTCGTTTTTTTTTGACTTATGAATTTATATCCACTTTTACCGTGTCCTGGCTGCTTACCAATGAAAAAAAATGACCATTGGCCAAATTTTATATATAACCTAAAAATTTATTATAGATGGTCTAACAGACAGCCAACTATGTAATATATATTTTTAACCTTATAAATGCATATATATTTTTTTATTGGGTTAATATATTTCATTTAATTAGATTGTGATTTCATAGAAAACCTAAAAAGTAATATTTAAAAAAATAATATAGGTATTAGATTCTAATTTACGATAAAATATATCGATAGAAACTAACACAAAATTCGAAACCTCCTTCAAAGGTATAAGCATAGCCCGTTATTTCTAATTAAATTGAATCTACTATTAAACTCAAACACGAATTGTACTTTATTAGATGGCGCGCGTAAGTTTATATAATTAGTAAAATTTTTCTACGTGTCATAGATATTACACCGCACGTGTGGCAGGGAAATGTCCGATATTTTTAAAATGAAAAGGTATTTTAGGAATCTGAAAAGGTTATTTTACCCCCGGCCGCCCTGGGCACCTACGGGTAAAGTTTCGAGCGAATCGGGCTGGTAGTTTAAGAATTTAGCCCTTTTTTAAAACTAAAAAAAACTTTTTTTTTAATTTTTTTTTTACATTAAATTAATATTTTGTTTTTGTTAATACCATTGATAATATGACTTTTTGACCGTCCGCTGGCTACTGACCGACGAAATATATTGATTTTCTAAACATAAAACACAACTTTATTATATCATCATCTATATAAATAACATAATAACTTCTACTATTTTAAAGCCAGCATGGTATAGTGGTTATAGCGCAGGCTTGTGAACTGGATGTGTAGGGTTCAAGTCAGGGAGGGGACAAATTTTTTTTTTAATTTTTTTAAATTAAATTAATATTTGTTCATGTTAATACCAATGATAATATGAATTTTTGACCGTCCGCTGGCTACTGACCCATAAAAAAATGACCATTAGCCAAATAAATCGAAATTTTTTTTCGTTTTTGAATTGGTTAACATTGATAATTACCCTATGTCCTCCCCTACAAGGGCCTATAACTAATTAACTAATTATTTTGCATCTAATACCCCCTATAGGCATTCTCGCCCCTTCCCACCTTTCTCGCCCATAAATTGCATAGCAAATATGCTACGTTTATACGGAGTATAGAAGAGTTCCCCCTTCCCCTCTTCCCTTCCCCTCTTCCCTTCCCCTACTCCCCTTCCCTTCTCCCCCTTCCCACGAGGGCCGAAGGCCCGAGTTTTATTAATTTATGATTAATCATGCTAAAATATTAACTTAAAGCATGATATAAGTAGCTAAACTTTCATTATCCGTTCCTAGATCTCCAACTCAAACTGAAGGATTCACCGAATTGCGAGATGTACGAATAATAAATTCTCAAGGATGTGTTGCATCAAAGGATAAAAAGGCTCCACCCAAACCACCTCCCCGAAATTGTAGCTTAAAAAGCGGAAACTATCTAGCTAATATGCCCCAAGCCAAAATGTGCTCGTACGAAGAATATGATACCTATGGTTTAGGGGATTGTTTTTATATAAAAATTTATTTTCTAGATTTTAACTATGAGTAATTGTATTCCGAAGATGCGCAAACGACCATCACAAACAAAGATACTTCTCAATATTTATGCTTTTAATACAACTCGAATTGTCCAGCCCTCCAATGTTGGAGTCCAATATCCTGAAATCGTCCGACAGTCGGCTCTCTTCGGAGAGATAAGCATATATACAGATGAAATGTAATTATGAATAGATGTATGTGAGTATGTGAGCATGTATGTATGTATGTATGTATGTATGTATGTATGTATGTATGTATGTATGTATGTATGTATGTATGTATGTATGTATGTATGTATGTATGTATGTATGTATGTATGTATGTATGTATGTATGTATGTATGTATGTATGTATGTATGTATGTATGTATGTATGTATGTATGTATGTATGTATGTATGTATGTATGTATGTATGTATGTATGTATGTATGTATGTATGTATGTATGTATGTATGTATGTATGTATGTATGTATGTATGTATGTATGTATGTATGTATGTATGTATGTATGTATGTATGTATGTATGTATGTATGTATGTATGTATGTATGTATGTATGTATGTATGTATGTATGTATGTATGTATGTATGTATGTATGTATGTATGTATGTATGTATGTATGTATGTATGTATGTATGTATGTATGTATGTATGTATGTATGTATGTATGTATGTATGTATGTATGTATGTATGTATGTATGTATGTATGTATGTATGTATGTATGTATGTATGTATGTATGTATGTATGTATGTATGTATGTATGTATGTATGTATGTATGTATGTATGTATGTATGTATGTATGTATGTATGTATGTATGTATGTATGTATGTATGTATGTATGTATGTATGTATGTATGTATGTATGTATGTATGTATGTATGTATGTATGTATGTATGTATGTATGTATGTATGTATGTATGTATGTATGTATGTATGTATGTATGTATGTATGTATGTATGTATGTATGTATGTATGTATGTATGTATGTATGTATGTATGTATGTATGTATGTATGTATGTATGTATGTATGTATGTATGTATGTATGTATGTATGTATGTATGTATGTATGTATGTATGTATGTATGTATGTATGTATGTATGTATGTATGTATGTATGTATGTATGTATGTATGTATGTATGTATGTATGTATGTATGTATGTATGTATGTATGTATGTATGTATGTATGTATGTATGTATGTATGTATGTATGTATGTATGTATGTATGTATGTATGTATGTATGTATGTATGTATGTATGTATGTATGTATGTATGTATGTATGTATGTATGTATGTATGTATGTATGTATGTATGTATGTATGTATGTATGTATGTATGTATGTATGTATGTATGTATGTATGTATGTATGTATGTATGTATGTATGTATGTATGTATGTATGTATGTATGTATGTATGTATGTATGTATGTATGTATGTATGTATGTATGTATGTATGTATGTATGTATGTATGTATGTATGTATGTATGTATGTATGTATGTATGTATGTATGTATGTATGTATGTATGTATGTATGTATGTATGTATGTATGTATGTATGTATGTATGTATGTATGTATGTATGTATGTATGTATGTATGTATGTATGTATGTATGTATGTATGTATGTATGTATGTATGTATGTATGTATGTATGTATGTATGTATGTATGTATGTATGTATGTATGATCCATACTCACATACATCTATTCAAAAATTTATTTAATGTTAAAATGCTTTTATTCGATAAAAAAATATACTATAAACGAGCTTAAAATAATATTATAAACACGGGCCTTCGGCCCTCGTGGGAAGGGGGAGAAGGGAAGGGAAGAGGGGGAGGGAAGGGGGGACGACTCATCTGTACTTCGTATAAATGTATCATATTTGCTATGCAATTTATGGGCGAGAAAGGTGGGAAGGGGCGAGAATGCCTATAGGGGGGTATTAAATGCCTAATGATTAATTAATTATTTATACAAATTTTCCATTATAGGCAAAATGTAATATAGGCAAAATGTAATATAGGCAAGGGTTAGGGTTAGATTTAGTGTTTGCTTCTAGTTGCGTATTACATTAGTTTTTATGGCCTTTAGTGATTATGGGTCTAACAAACATTAAATTATAAAACAACACAATGTTAAGAATTTGCAGAATTGTTGGGAGAAATTTTTTGTTGAATTTGAACAATTTTTAATTAAAAAAATCAAAAATTTGGCCAATGGTCACTTTTTCTCTATTGGTCAGTACCAACAGATACTCTATAAGTCAATGATAGCCAAAAAACGGAAAAAAAATTTTGATGCTCACTTTGGCCAATGGTCATTTTTTTCCATTGGTCAGCAGCCAGCACACGGTAAAAGTGGATATAAATTCATAAGAGTAAAAAAAACGAAAAAAAATTTTCGAATCACATTTTGGCCAATGGTCATTTTTTCCATTGGTCAACAGCCAGGACACGGTAAAAGTGGATATAGATTCATAATAGTCAAAAAAAAAAGTTTTCGAATCACATTTTGGCCAATGGTCATTTTATTCCATTGGTCAGCAGCCAGCGGACGGCCAATAAGTCATAATAGCAATGGTAGGAACAGGAACAATCATAATAGTCAAAAAAAACGAAAAAAATAATTTCGATTTACATTTTAGCCAATGGTCATTTTTTCCATCGGTCAGGAGCCAGCGGACGGCCAAAAAGTCATAATAGCAATGGTAGTAACAGGAACAATCATAATAGTAAAAAAAAACGAAAAAAAAACTCGGATTCACATTTTGGCCAATGGTCATTTTTTTCATTGGTCAGCAGCCAACGGACGGCCAAAAAGTCTTATTATCAATGATAGTAACAAGAACAATCATAAGAGTCAAAAAACTCCGGGATTCTAACCCAAAAACTAGTTAAATTGCATAGCAATTAAAAGTAAACAACTTTTATTTATGTTTATTATATAACATTGGTCAGCAGCCAGCGGACGGCCAAAAAGTCATAATAGCAATGGTAGAAACAGGAACAATCATAATAGTAAAAAAAACCGAAAAAAATAATTTCGATTCACATTTTGGCCAATGGTCATTTTTTTCATTGGTCAGCAGCCAGCGGACGGCCAAAAATTCTTATTATCAATGATAGTAACAAGAACAATCATAAGAGTCAAAAAAACTCCGGGATTCTAACCCCAAAACTAGTTAAATTGCATAGCAATTAAAAAGTAAACAACTTTTATTTATGTTTATTATATAACCAGTTAAATTGCATAGCATTAAAAGTAAACAACTTTTATCTATGTTTATTATATAATAGATAATTTAACAAATCTTATATATAACACACCGAGGGAGATAGAGATGAGGGGTGGGGCACCTCTTATGCATTAATATAAAAAATAACACAGCGAGGGAGATAGAGATGAGGGGTGGGGCACCTCTTTCTCATGCATTAATTTAAAAAAGCGATAACCTAATATACCCAATGCAAAAAGATAGGGAGGGTAACGGACAACGGACAACGGACAACGGACAACGGACAACGGACAACGGACAACGGACGGACGGACACCAAAAAACGAGCCCATAAATTGCATAGCAATTAAAATAAAAAAAATTATTCATCACATTTGTCAATAGCCAACACGGGCCATGTGTCAGATAAAGATTTATAATTATATTTAGCTATCAAAATGCCGATTTTTGGCGTAAAATAAAGCTGGGTGAGTATTTAGCTTTGGGGAATCTGTTTCCTATCGATTTAAAAAAAGCTAATGCTTTTTTGCCAAAAGTAGCCGAACAGGAAGCTACTATTGGAATAAAAATCTTAGAATGAGCAATGGCTCGGTATTTGAGTGTTTTACTATCTTCGGCACAGGAAAGTGGGTTATAATTATTATTAGTTGGTGCAAAGATATCGATGCAGGTAAAGTCCCATGCTCGGAAATTACCATCCTCCCAGGGGATCATAGAAGCTCCGTCGGGACGCATTCTACCTTCTAAAGAATGATCGGATGGTTCAAGGATGGAAGGAGTGCCGGCCTTTTTTAAAGCCGATTGAATTAAAAGGTTTATCTTTTGATGTCGGATAAAGCGATATTTGTTTAACTTGCAATGAAGTGGGTGATGAGTCCAGATATCTTTTTCTAGATTGCAGGGATATTATTTGGTAACTTTATTACCTAGGCAAAGAGCTATTGCATACGTAACTTCTGGATTTGAAAGCAAAAGTCCTGAGTGTTTACTTGGTACATTCAAGCCATTCGTGACCAGAGTCGGCCGTAAGTGACCTGAGATTAAAATGCTGCACAGTATCACAACTCGAAAGTAGGTAAGCGACGGAGCGCGACACTATACTGGCATCCCAATCTCGTTGTTTGGCCGACTCTGGAAGGCTGGTTCCTGGTATGGCGTTCTCATGCCAAGACAATATGGCCAATTCCGTTAAAAAATCATTTGATTATTGAGAGGCTAATTCAAAAACAAGATCCTTCACAGATTTAAAGGACGAGAGAAAAGCCACAAGGGAAATAGTGAGTGGGGACCTAATTCCTAAGCCCCCAAATTTGGTTGGAAGGGTGGCCTGAAGCCAGCTAGTATTATTAAAAGGTAGATTCAAAAATTTTTCAAGGAGATCTTTAATTGTAGATTCATATGCGCTTAAAATATATGTGTGTAAAAAAGCGGCATCTGATCTAAAAACAATGCTAAATTTTGGAGATGTTTAAAAAAAATTTATCATAAAAAAAGTCTTTCGAGCTCGGGCCGGGCTCGGATAAAATAAAAATTGAGAAGTGGGGCTCGGGCCGGTCTTTTGGGGCGGAAGAAATTTACACGTACGTATCTAGGCACAGGTCATTAACTAATCACAAGATTAAAATGTCTTCTTTCCTCACACCTTCAGGGAATTTGGAATTATCATCTGTCAAACATTTCCACGTAAAAGATTTTTAAAAAATAACTAATAACGCACTTCCCTAATATAATGACATACTTAAATTGCCTTAGTTAGGCTTAGGTAACCGAAACCAATAAAACCATACTCATATTAAATATATAAACAATTGGAACCCGGTCAAAGTAGCAGAAAAATTGGTCAGAATTCATCAAGATTGGTCAGGACTTAACATAGAATTTAAGTTTTAACCTAGTTAGGGTTAGGGTTATATTTAAAATACATCAGAAATTTCCTCCCCATTTGAGTTTAATTCTAATATCTTGATCATCTAAAAAAATATTTTTCTGCTACTTTTTCATTATTCTGCTACTTTGACGGGTATTCAAACAATTTGTGTCACCTCCTCGAAGGCAGGCTGCAAAAAAGTGGGCATCCCAAAATGCAATAAAAATACAGAATATGAAAGGATAAAATACTACTGAAATAGATAGAGCTTGATATAATCAAACGTTAATTCTTGTAACAAAAGTCTACATATTTAAGGGTGTAACATTGGACTTTAACGGTTCCTTCATCTAATGGATATGCAGACCAATACAACCAAACTTAGATCTGGTAAAAAGGTGTAGAAGCCAAGGGCCAAAATTTAGTCCAATTTTGTTACATAGAGTTTAAATCAATGTGTTTTTTAAGTTAACGTTCGAATATGGTTAAATATTTTAGGGTGTTTAATACACGTGCAATCATCATTTTAATTATATTGCCCTAAGGTTTTACAAAAAATGAGGTTATTATTCAAATAAATAAGCCTTTTTTCTAAAAGCGCATTAAATAAAATCTAGTCTGCATTTTCAAACATAATTTACGAGGGTAAAATCTTCTAGTCTGTATTGTTACTTCTTACCTAAATTCATCTCTTATTTGTTTTGCCCGTCATCGACCCACATAAATTTTTCAACACCGTACACTTTTAATCAAAAAATAAGAAGTTAGATGTAAAATATTCTACTCAGGGGCGTAGCCAGGATTTTCTCAAGGGGGTAGAAATTTTCCAATTTTTTAAAAACATTTTTATTTCAATAAATTATTTATAAGGCGGAGCCCCCGAGGAGAAGGGGGTCTGGGGACGAAGCCCCCAGCTACGCCCGAAGGGCTTATTTTTCTATTTACTAATATAATATTATTAACTAGATGAACCCGGCAAACGTTGTTTTGCCATTTACCCGGGTGTATTAAATTATGTTGGAATTTTAGGGCATATATGATGATAAAGCGGTTATTGAAGTAAAAATAAAGTTTGATGTCTATATGTTCTACTTCTATTGTTCTATTTCCGTATACAGTGCAAGGCGTACGAATACTCGAAAACTACTGGACCGATTTGCATTTGGCTCGAACAATCTTAAAACATGCTCCGGAGTGTCAGGAATAAACTGTGAAATTTTGAGCCAAATCGGATTGGTAGTTTTCCAAAAAAGTTGAGAATCAGGCGCTAAACTGTTCTCGAAAACTACTGGACCGATTTGGCTCAAACAAATCTTAAAACATGCTCCGGAGTGTCAGGAATAAACTATGAAATTTTGAGCCAAATCGGTCTGGTATTTTTCAAAATTGGTGGCGGCATACACACATAGTTTTATTTTTATATATAAGACTAGATGAACCCGGCAAACGTTGTTTTGCCATTTATTTTTGCATTTTGCAGTATCACTTTTTAAGTGTTTCTAATGGCTGTAGACTTACACTTTATGAATAATTGACTAAAAACATAAAATATTCATAACGCAGTACAGATATAACCCAAATAATTTATGGTAAAGTTTAGCATAAGCCTTAAAGAAATGTCACTGAGTTTTAAATGTAATTTAAGTTTCTTCTACAAAAAAACGCATAACCATGACATAAAATACTTTGTAGAATCTAATGTTTATATTCGTCTGGTTCATTCATATGGTAACGGGTCTGACCTGATTTAATATGAAAAAAATTTTTATGCAGCCATAAAACATTTAAGCTTCATATATTATACTGCATAGCATATGACGTCTTTATTAATTGCCAAAACGTATAAAACAAAAAAACGTGACCCTTCAAAAACTACTGGCCCGATTTGACTCAAACAAATCTTAAAACATGCTCCGGAGTATGGGGAATAAACTGTGAAACTTTGAGCCAAATCGGTCTGGTAGTTTTCCAAATTTGGTTTTATTAAGTGCCAAAACGTATAAAACAAATTAATTTTTGGCCAAGGGGGTAAACTATCCGTTTTTCTACCCCCTTGTCTACGCCCCTGATTCTACTAATATGCCCATAAAGGCTTTATTAATTTCCACATATAGCAGCACTCGTTATAAAAAAGGAGTATAACGATGGCTAAAATTTGAAACCAATAAGAAATTTCGTTCAAATATTGATCAATAAACAATTAATTGGAGACATGTTAAGTCAAGCAACAGATCTCTACAATGCCTTCTAATATGATTCCATGCAAGTTCACATTTTAAACAGGTCATGTGTTAATTAAAATGTTAAAATTCAACAGGCGTATATTAATGAACTCGCAAGGTTACAAATGAAACAAAAGTTTCAATGCATAAAAGGCTTAGGCACAACACAAATTAAAATGTGTGTCCATAAAGGCATTAAGCCCTGGCCTATGCATAATTAAAATTCCAATTCACCCCCCCCCCCGTTGGTCGAAACCAATAAGGTTTAGCTAGCGTCCTTTATTTATTTAAAAGCAATATGTTGGCAGAAATACTAAAAATTAAAATATATACAGATAAAAATAGAGGGGAGTGGGCCAGTGGCTGGTAAAATCCACTTTTAATAAATATCTACGCAGAATTTCATTTTTTTTGGGGGGGGGGGGTTGGGGTTTGGATTGTTTTTCAAATATTTAGGCAATATTGTATATGATAAAACAAAATTTTGCACCCTTTAAAAAAGATTTATATTATAGACCTGCATGGACTTAAATAGCAAGTTGAGTTCCATACCCGCACCAATATATATCTTGGCTCGCACCCAGCCCGTCGATTTGACTATGAAATTGAGCTGAACCAGACCCACACTAATTGAAAACAGACTCACATTTTTCAAGGATAGATTATCGGGATTTTTCGAGGGTGTTAAAAAACTATTATAATTATTATAATATTTCGTTTTCATAGAAAACATCTTTAGATAAGTAAAATAAAGTTAAATAAAATAGAATAAATATAAATAGAATATAAACTAAATGGTATGTTCTTTTGGTAGTGATAAATTTTTGTGTAACCAAGGGTAGAGGGGTACTCTTCCCATATCTTCATTTAGAGTGGGGTTAAGTCTTCTAATAAAGAAGGACTCTAACGTCTTCCTTTCAAAATATGATTTTGTAAAAAGTAGAATTGATTGTTTAAGTTTTGACGTGTGATTTTCCTTTAAAATGTGGTTAGATACTCCTGTTGGTACCACGTTAGGGCGATATAAGGCCGCCAATGTTCTCTGAGCCTAACTTTTAAGTCTCTTTATGTTTCCCCAATGTAAAATTGTTTGCAATCACTACAGGTAATTTTATAGACAACGTTATTTGTCTGTGAATCGGAATCATAGTTATTTTGTAAGATGGTTAAGAGTGATTCATTAGGTTTTTGCGTGATGATTATGTTTTTAATATCATTACTTTTTAATATTTTTTTAATGCTTTTTAAAAATTTTAATGGTAACGATGGGTGATGCGGGAAATGTACGAAAAATTTTTTATCTGCCCCCCTCCCCACCTGCATACGCCCATGGGTCTAGAGGCCCAACAACCTAAGGACAAGACGCTAATATATATGTGTGTTAAATCGCACGAGGGAATGGCTCAGTATAAGCGTCTTTAACAGTATTGATTCAAACATTTCTGGTCTTTTAGGTTTTCTCCATTAAAAACGTATAGATGGGTTCATTTAAGTGAACTGTTTTTGGTGAATTTTGTTTTTTTTAACGAATTCGCCACTTTTGTCTCAGCATTCTTGAACACACTTTTGACAGATGCACTAAATAAAAACGACATAAAAATATAGTAGAACGTTCACATTTTTTGACAAATATTAGTTAACGACATCCTTGATCTATTGATCTTTAATCTGGGATCAGTGGACCAATTCTAACGCGCCATTTTTATGTTAAATTTCTTGAAAGTATTCCATTTTGCACAACGGTTTCCCTAAATTGTACTAATTTTTTGTTCAGTATCGCCCTATCTAATGTTGCTGGCTGTGGCTTGTTTAAGTCTAAACCGTATTTCGTAACGCATAAAAAAGTAGAGGATGGGGTTGACTGCGCTATTGATGTAGGCGAACCACAGGAAAAGGGTGAACAAAAATTGTGTTACTTTCCCCGTCATGTCATATTTCACGTAAATCGGTCCGAGGGCTAAATGGATAAAAAATGGTAGCCAGCAGAGTATAAATATGAAAACCATAATAAATAGTAATATCATAGCACGACGCACTTTGGCGATTCTACGATTTTTAAGCTCTACTATATTGTTTGGATCGGCGAACAGTTGACGAGAATACTTTTTGAGCCGGATGAGGACTAAGAAGCAAAAAGTTATGACTACAGCCATATTGAGGAAAAATGAGGAACAGAATATTGCTATTTGAATGGGGCCTACGTTGAAGGGACAAATGGTCTTGCTTACCGCCACATTAATCTGTGTTTGTGTTCTGTTTAAATGTGTTAAATTCTTTATGACTACACTATAATTATAAAATGTTGCAGGATGATTAGATGGAACAGTGAAGCAATTTGTGCATGTGAGAAGTGTTGCTGAACTGTACGTGATCGAATAAATCCAAATCAAGCCAATAACTATGTTGTATATTTTGAGAAGTTTTTCATTTTTGGGAGCAGTTGGGGTAAAAGCGGACCTCAAGCTTATGTACTGATCTATGGTCAATAAGGCTAAATGTATAAAGCTGGCTGTGGAGAAGGCGACATCTAAGATATTCCAAATTTCACAAAATATGTGTGAGAAGGTCCAATCACCGGTCATAATGTAGGCTATGTCAAAAGTGACTATGACGATGGCGTACAAAAAATCAGCCAGGGCTAGGGAAAATATAATGCGAAAACGGGACAAGGCCCTAAGCTCTTTGGAACCTAGGTGTATGATTGATGTGGTCAAGTTGCCCAACAAAATGAGCATCCAAACAATCATCCCAACTAGTTTGAGGGTGCCCAAAGTCATAATTGGCAATTGTAATTAAAAGAATGAAACTAAAATATTGGCGATTTAGAAACTAATTTCAAATTGTATTATATCAAGTTAGTATCGATTTTGGCTGGAAATTATAAGATATATACGTCTGATTATTTACTGGAAAATCAAGGGTCCTGCTGAGCTAGGGTGCGTTAACGTCATGAATTATTAATGACTAGTTGAGAGAGGGAGCTCTTATTACAGTCACCTGTCCCTTATTGCTTTCTCAAAAATACCCTTTAACTAAATTCATAATATGGAGGATGGATTGAGGGTGAGGAATACGAATTTAAAATCCATAAAGATTTTCTGATAATTAGGCTTTTAGGTGTAGAAGGGGGCGGGGAGATGTTTCCCACCACCTTCTTTTTAAATATATTAATGCGTATTGACTTAATTAATGGCTTTAATATGACTTTTTAAATCCGTATCCATGTTTCTTGGAGAAAAAAATCTCTTAAAAATAACCAAGCCTAATTTGCCCGTTTGGCTATATGGAGTGAAATTGTAGTTTTCAGACTTTCATAAATAATGCTTGCATGACATGTTTTGACGAAGAAAAGCTTTTCAAATAAATGTGAGTAGAGTATAAAATCTACACTAAATCTCATCCAAGGGATATAAGGATGATTTAAATATAAAAATGGAGTTAAGAAAAATAATTCAGCCCACGTGCTTAGCAAATAATTTTAGTTGAACATCGGTTAAAATGCCACTTTCAATGTCCAATCTCGCTTTTAAATTTATTGAGTTGAAATTTGCACATTTACAATCTACCCGTATAAACTATGCCACCACAAGATAGTAATTTTCAACACCTTGTTGTTGTTATTTTAACATTTCATGAGTAGGTAAATAAATACATTAAAAGTAATATTTTACATCGTTGTGTAAAACAATAATCATCATTAGAAGCTTAGTTAGCTTTCTTGAGGACCCTACTTCATTCACTCCTCAAGGGAGAATAGGGTGAACGGCGTTTGGAGTTTTTCCCTATACCTGTTTGAGCAACCAAATAGCCAACATCTTAGGACTTCTATGCACACTTCGCTTTAATCTCTACCATTCAAGACCACATGACTAATGTGTTACCAATTTCTTAGGTCTTCTAACTAGCGTTACCTTCGAGTAGGCCACAAAATTTTGCCCTTAGCTAATTGTATTTTTTTTAAATTTATAATGAAAATAATATTATGTCAACAAGGGCTATAACAAATTAATTAATGTATAGAGTAACTCAAACAATTGAATTGTAAAAATACACGTGGAGCTCATATTAATTTTTTTTATGCATTAAATCAAAAAAACAATTTTCTTAATTATTTGGTGTTGCCATAATCCCCAAGAGTTCTCAAAATCAAATAAATCTAAGCCTCAAAAATTCTAACACTTAATTAAACCGTTATCAAAGAAAAAATGCTTATAGTTGGTTGATACAACTACAATTATATCAGGAAATCACAATCTTTTATTATTTTTTTTAACTTTTGAGAGTACTTAAGAGGTCTGAGAGGTCCCATGAAAGTGTTAATTGAATATAATTTACATAGTTTCAGATTTAGAACTTTTTTTTAAATATTTTAATAATTTAGCTAAAGCTCGCACTTATTTCCTAGTGTTAGTGGGAAGCAAGGACGACCTTAAGTCTGGGCATGAATGTAAAGTAGAGAAAGATAAGTTTATATCAAAAATATAATATATAGAGCTAAGGTAAAAAATATTTTAACAAACTCCTCTCCTCTTTATTCATGGGCGTGGCCGGGGGGGGGGCGGCTGCCTCTTCTAATTAGCCGGGGGGGGGGGGCAGGGGGCGCGGCTGCCCCCCCCCCCCCCCCCCATTTGAACTTAACTCAAATTATGCGTATTAGCGAATTTACACAAAATTATAAATTATTTTGGTAAAATGAAATTTAAATTATGGTCGCAGGAGTATTTTTGGATAATCAAGACCTTTTTTTATTTTTCTTTTTTAATCTGCCCCCCCCCCCTAATTCAAAACCTGGCTACGCCCATGTCTTTATTTATAAATCAAATTTATTAAACTAAATTTTACCCATAAATTTTCAAGTTATTGACGTTTGAAAAACGTTAAAATCGCTGTTTTTAGCGACATTCTCATTAAATATTAACAAATTTGACGTATATAATAGGGAAGAAACTGAGTTTCCCGTAAAATACTCTATTACAAACTGCAAACAGTTTATCGGTTGATTTGATAAATCCATTATTTGTTGACCTGTGTTGTTAGCTGCCTAAGATTTAAAACGAGTTAAGGTATAACATTTATTTATAAAATAAATTCTATATTATAATCATTATGATTAATATTTATTTATATTATTTACATTGGGTAAAAAATTTTAGCTTATGGGCGGGGGCAAAGCTGATAGAGAATATATCAAAAATTCCGCAATTTATACCAATGAATGATATAATGACTCAAATGAGGTAGTAACATAATTACGCGTCAATAACGGCCGATCACACAATAAGGAGACTTGGGCTATAAAATCATGATATCAATTTGATTTTTTAATTCGATTCGCCGGCTTCGAAAATAGATGTAATTAAATTAAATAAATTGCATAGCAATTAATATTAATTGCTATGTAATTTATGGGCTCGCTCTTTGTTTGTCCGTTGTCCGTCCGTCCAATTCGATAATCAAGATAGCCTATATATAATGCACGATATTTTGCATATTTATTTATGGTGTTTAAGAAAGATTGTGTCAAATTTATTTTATGGATCCTTAAATATGGTATACACAAATAAATATAAATCAATATTTTTTCATTTTACACATAATGTAACTTTTATCATTCGTCTTTATCTAACTATGAAGCTATAGGATGTCTTGTGTTACCTCTTTTATACCGCCATCTATTGTTTGTTTTAATTTAGATTGCCGAAACTTGCTGATGTATATCTTAATTTGCTGGTTCGATACCCGGAGAGGGCAAATTTTTTTTTTCTAATTAAAAAAATATATTGTTCTTGTTAATACCAGTGATAAGATGACTTTTTGGTCTTCCGCTGGCTACTGACCAATGAAAAAAAATGACCATTGGCCAAATTGTGAATTGAAATTTTTATAGTTTATTTGCAGTCCCCCACCCACACTGTATTCTTTAAGGTTGTTATTATTGCAAACTTCCCACCCCACATGTCTATGCCTGCATGCCATCCTCTATGAACAGATGTTTTTTTCTCCTCTTATCTAACAACGCTACAATAAATTTATTTAGCCAATTCCCTTATATTCAATTTAAAAAAGGTAACTACTGAGTTCGAATCCCGGCGAACGTTCTGAATTGCTGGTTCGATACCAGGAGAGGGCAAAAATTTTTTTTGAAATTAAATTAATATTTTGTTCTTGTTAATACCATTGATGATATGACTTTTTGACCGTGTCCTGGCTACTGACCAATGAAAAAATGACCATTATCCAAAGTATAAATCTAATTTTTTTTCGTTTTTATTCGTCTCTTATGTATTTATATCCTTTTTGACCGTGTCCTGGCTACTGACCAATGAAAAAAATGACCATTGGACAAAGTATAAATCGATTTTTTTTTTCGTTTTTTGAATTGCTATATTAGTTTAACATTGATAATAATTACCCTATGCCCCCCACCTACAAGGGCCTATGTTTCTACTGATATGGGTCCCTGTGGCCCCCCCCCCCCACAAAGGCTTATTTTTTAATTAAACTAATATATTGTTCTTGTTAATAGAAAAAATAACCAATGGCCAAGGTCTGATTGGAAATTTTTTTACATTTTTTAAATATCTTGTTTATACTATACATACGCGCATGATTTGAAAAAGTCTATATAGTCATAATTCAAATTACGGGTCGCCTACACCAAATTGTTTAAATTTATACAGTACCAAAAAACTCTAAATTGAAAGTTGTGCGTTTTGGAAGGATGACTATTGGCTTTTCCAAGGTCATACCCTCTATTTGCGTTCCTTTCGTCCTTTTGATTAATTTAGAAGTTGATAATTAAGAATGAATGAAAGAAAACCTATTCCTCAAAAATAGCAGGTTTTACAAAAATTTAACTTTTTAAATATTTGTATAAATAATTAACTAATCATTTTGCATTTTATACCCCCCTATAGGCATTCTCGCTCCTTCCCACCTTTCTCGCCCACAAATTGAATAGGAAATATGCTACGTTTATACGGAATATAGATGAGTTTCGTTCTCCCTTCCCTTCCCCTTCCCACGAGGGCCGAAGGCCCGAGTTTTATTTAAGTTTTCAATTAAATTCATATTGAGAGGTAAATAATAAGAAAAATTAGACAAAGAAGAGATATTCCACATACCATTAACTTTGATTACAATATACATCATCCAAGGTTAAGGCAATATTCATACAAGTATGGCATCCGCACCGTGCCAATATTCTCTATATCAATTAAAAATCTTTAGAAATACCACCTGACTCTGAAACACTTAAAAATTACAAAATAAAAAATTGTGAAATAACGTTTTCCCATTTTTGTGTGCGACAAATCAAAGTTTTTGAGGTAGAAACAAAGGAACTATAACAAATCTAGGTGGATTAATAAACTATCTACTATATGTTAGCAATAGCATGGCATGATCATAGCAAGTAAGTAGTTAATTTCATTTCCTTTGATTTTAATCAACGATTGGGGGGGAGGAATATAATATTTTAAATTTCCTCCTGCTTCTGGCAGCTAGGAAGGAACTTGCCATCACAATCCCACACCCCACCCCCTTCCCCTAACATTCCATCAATACACCAAACATATAGGGGAATTTAACTGATTTACAGCACAGAAACCTTCTATTTCAAAACTTATTTATTAATTTAGAAGTTAAGTCGTACCTTTTTCCAATGGTTACCCCCTTACCTCCCACAAATATGGATTTGTTATCATCACCATTGACACAAGTTAAACGCTTTTCGACGCTGGATTACGCTTTATTTGGGGCTTCCTTGCTCCTATCCTTAATCATAGGATCAGCTTATGCCTTTGTCGGCGGCAAGCAAAAAACAGCGAGGGAATTTTTGATGGGAAACAATGAAATGGGCATTTTCCCAGTTGGTGCTTCCTTGGTTGCTTCATTCGTATCCGCGATAGCTATATTGGGGACAGGAGTCGAAATATACCTTTACGGTACACAGTACTGGACCATAGTGATCTCTTATGGATTCGTGATAGGCGTTGCCAATTACTTTTACCTACCCGTTTTCTACAATCTCAAATTAACCTCCACCTACGAAGTGACATGATTCATAAACCCTTTTTTACCTTCATTTTTTAATTTGTGAAAAATTGTTTTCACGTAATTTCAATCTTATTTGATTAGAGATTCAAAAAAATTAGAATGCAATTTTAAAAATAAGATAATACTATCATAAATTCATACCTCTTAAAATTCAAATGATAGATTATAAATTCCAACAAATGTAAACTGAATGTCCTTACCATAAACAATAAAAACTATAATTTTAATATTTGAATAACATATCTTTCATTCAATTTCCTCTAAGTTTAAAAGCACATTTAATTTATCCTTTAGAAATTAAAAACCTTAATGGTAGGCCTAGCATGATTATCAAAAAATTTAATATTTAGAAATTCGTTATATGTTGAAATAAATTCTACAATGCAATTGCTACTTAATAAAAATCGAATTCTTTTTACCCTTACCTATTTACTTATCATTTAAGCAAAAAATGAATTTTAAAAACTTGTATCGTTAAAATTTCAATTGACATCCCTAATTTAATATCACATGAAATATTGAAATATATTCAAAGTGGATTGGGAATAGGGAAAAAATTAAATTTGATGTATTGGGATTATTAATGGACATTAAACTCATAAATATAAAACTTCGTTTAAGGGTTATTACAAAACAGGCATGAGATTTGGAAAAGATTTTTATTCATGGGTATGCGGACTAAAAATAATTATGATTTTTTAAATGAATCCAAAAGAAAAAATAAATTTATAAAGTGGCACTAGTCCGTCCCTGTTTTAATGATCTTTTATAATTCGGGAACTTATTAAAGACCTATGAACCTAATTTTGATTAAAAAATGAAATCAAACCCTAAAATAACACAGCACTCATGATAGCATTTCTAATTTTTAAAATCTCCTAGAGCTTGGGGCCACAATGGTTGTGCTTGTGACCTTGTTTGATTTTTAGCCTTAAAATTATAATAAATTGAAAACAAAAACTTAGGATTTGGTTTGATTATAAAAAGTAAAAATAGTTAAGCCATTTGCATGCAATAATTCGGAGCAGGACCTCTAATAAAAGACTCTAATTTACATTCAAAATATAGTATTTGGAACGGCGATTCCATCGTAATGTCAGAATTGCCGGAGCATTCACCTTCGTCCTTCAAATGGTAATTAGGAATAAACTTCGCAATCAAAAAAATTGATAACGCTATATTCCATTATTTGACAGATTTTTTACTTGTCTATCGTACTATATGCCCCTTGCTTGGCCCTTAACCAAGGTAATTTAATCATAATTTGATAAAATATTCCCTTTTTTTAAACCTTATTATTAATTTCGTATAATTTATTTTATTTTTAATTATAATTTAGTAACTGGTTTCTCCATAACTTGGGCCATTCTCGTCAGTGGAATCATATGCACTTTTTACACATCGATTGTAAGTTATGAAAAACAAACCAACCATTTCTAAGTTAAATTTGCCTCGAGCTATGCAACATAAACTTAATTTTGTTTTCAGGTTAACCATAACATAACTCTCAGTTGTCAATTTGATTTTTGGCTTTAGAATTCCTTTACTGCTAAATACATTTATTGAATTTTCTTCATTTGTAAGAAAAGGCAAGAAATGTTCAACTTGTAGTTAACAAATTGGCACATTACCAGTTTTATATGGTTAAAAAGTACTAATTTTAAGGAAGACATAGAAAAATCAGATAAATAGCCGTCTTAATTCAAAACTAAAACCTATATCCCGATACTCTTATATGGCATTTAAAATTATTGTTCTTCCAAAAAGTTAAAATACATAATAAAAAAGTTTACCCTTTATTTTTACATAAGAAATAATATAATTTTAAATTAGGGCGGTATCAAAGCTGTTATGTGGACGGATGCATTTCAAATCGTGATAATGTTTGCGGGTGTCATCGCTGTCATTATTCGAGGCATTTATGTGGTAGGTGGTATGGGTGTTATTTGGGAACGGAATTATCAAGGCGCCCGACTTCAGCAAATTGAGTAAACTTATTATACTTTAATTGTAAATCTATTTTGAAATTCGCATTATTTTAGCTTTAATTTTGATCCTTTCGTCCGTTATACATTTTGGACATTGGTGATCGGAGGATTTTTCACGTGGTTAGCAATATACGGAGTAAATCAAGCAAAAGTGCAAAGGTGTTTGTCTTGTCCCACCTTGTTGAAAGCTCAGTTGTGAGTTCTTAGAAACTAATTATTCTACTTTATTACAACTTAATTTATAAGGTCCTAAAATAGGATGTAAATATAAATGACCTAACATTTAGAGCACATTTGACAAACTAAATTTTATTCTAAAAAAACTTTACTATTTATTTTGAAGTTAATAATATAAAGAGCCATGTGAATAAATTTTCCATCTCTCGTTTTAATAATGTCATTGTGCTGTTATTCTGGCCTCGTCATGTACGCCCACTATTACAAATGCGACCCCATAACTTCGGGAAAAGTCAAAGCCCCCGATCAGGTTTTAACAATTGTCACCAATCTATCATTTTTATATTGATTTACGACAAATTAACAAAATTTTCTATTATCTTTCCCTTTTATTTCCTCACAGATTTTGCCATTATTTGTAATGGATGTTTTAAATTTTCCCGGCCTTCCCGGTCTATTCATATCTGCCTTATTTTGTGGAGCTTTAAGGTACTATGTTTAACTCTCGAGAGTATTCCTGAAAATCCCGAATGCGAGAGCATTCATGGGGTATATTTGGCCCCATTTTTTAACTTCTTATAAATATCGAACTATGAATTGAAATTATCTCAGATTTTAAATATATGTTTGTAAAGGACTCTTTATTGATGGTATAAATTTTGATAAAAATTTAAACAGATTACAAAAATTATTAACATTTTTCTGAAGTCATATTAATTTTTTTTAATTTCAATGCCTCGCCTCATTTTACCTCTTAACATCATAGACCATGAAATGAATCAAAATTAAAATGATTTAAAAGAAAGTCGGAAATGCATAAAAAATATAATAGTACAAACATATGATGATATAAAAATAAATACAAACATTTATTCGTGGGGTACACAGGACCCCCGTGGCCAAAAAGATGCTATATTTAAAAAGTAGTGGGCCAAAAGTTATAAAATTTTCCCAAAATTTAGTCTTGGTAAAATATAAGACTACTGAAAAGGCCAGATGATTTCGTCTTTAAACGCGTTTTAAACTATCGTCAGGTCGGTGGTGCTGGTGTCCCATGAATGCTCTCGAGATTAATGCACATTTATATACTACATTTAAAAACTTGTACTCATAATGGGGAAACCATATAATTCGCTGAACAGTCTAAATACAGATAAAGTTATTTTTTATTAGCTGCATTACTAGAGACAATTTTGTAAATTATTTATATACTCTACTTCTTTAATAAAGGTTTTGCACATTATATTAATAGCCATGAATTGGATAAAAGTTGTAGAAAGTTAAATTTAAATATGCCAAGAACAATGTTTTTCAATTATCGACGAGGGCGCTAACTATAACAAGTCTGATAAAAAAGGAATACTTAATTTTTAGTGCTTCCTATTGAGGCAATTTAGTTAGTTTAGAATTTGAGTCGAGCTTTTCTTCGAACAAATAGGTGAACTTTGTTTGTTCTAATCTATTCATATGTTAGCACCATGTCTTCGGGGATCAACGCTTTAGCTGCAGTAACCTTGGAAGATTTTGTCAAAATATTTATAAATCCCAACATTAGCGAAACCAAAGGTGCCATCGTTTTTAAATGTGTGGCTGCGGGCTTTGGGGCAATTCTCATTTCTTTGGCTTTCGTGGCCTCTTACTTAGGCGGAGTGCTTCAGGTTGTCATATTAAAATGCAATTCTTTAGCGACTTACATTTTTTTATTAGATCTTTTTACACAAACTTCAATGGCTTTTTTAACATGTTCATCAAATTAATCAATGACTTATTTAAATGATAAAAACGATCTCGAAATGTGTTGGACTATCCAATTTCCCAATAACGTTGTTGAAAAAATCTTATAGCTAGATGACTGAACTTTTTCTTTATTAATTGCTTGCCTATGAATAAAATTATCAGGTTAAAAAGTAATTTTGCTTTAATAATAAGCTTTCAATTAGAGCTCAATCTGATTTCTTCTTTTTATTAAACAAACTGGACTAGCTCCTCTTAGACTCTTGTTGGGAATTTAACTATTCTAAAGGACCCCAACAGCTATACATTCTAATGATATCTTGTAAAGATATAAGTGTTCAGCTTAAACTTTTTTAATGATATATTTGAATTTCAGTGGCGTAGCTAGGGGGGGGCCCAGGGGGCCCGGGCCCACCCAAGAGCAAAAACCGGGCCCCATGGGCCCCCCCAAGGGAAAAATCTTGGGCCCCCGGGCCCCTTCCGCCATTATTTTTTTTATCTTAATTAAAAAACAATATAAAGATTATTATAATTGTTTCTGAATAAAAGTTTTAATTAACGAGTTTCAAAGCCCTAATATTTGTTAATAAATGCAATTATAACGGTTAATAGCCTAATATTAACTTTAAATGATACTAGAAATATGGACCACTATCAAATTCTTTATAATAAGGCAAAAGATTTAGTTGCAATTTTGATTTATTACCTTCTAAACGTATTAAAAATCCAAAAATGTATGACACATTTTACTCTTTTGAATCTACTAGTTCATTAATTGATTTCAAAACTGATTTATGTTATCCTATCATCGATAGAATAATAGCAGAATTAAACATAAGATTTTCGGAAAATAATTGTAATTTATTTAAGTCCTTAGAAGGTTTAAACCCTTCATCCCCTTTTTTGCGATAAAGCTCTTTTATCAGAAATAATTAACCATTATGAATTAAAACTGGAAGACGGCGAAATAAAATGGCAAAAATTTTTGTAACACATTATAACTCTTTATCTTCAAATAAAATAAAATGCAATGATATTTTTTCACTTATTAAAATTTTGCCCTCAGTAGTGTTTCCAAATTTTATTATTTTGATTAAAATAATTTTAACTATCCCAATAACTTCGTGTTTATACGAAGGATCGTTCTCATTGCTAAAATGGATTAAAACTATCTTCGTTCCACAATTGGACAAGATAGGTTATCTTCCTTAGCTTTATTGAGCTTAGAACATGACTTTATAAATGTTATTCCCCATGATATTATAAATTCGTTTGCAACATCGAGTAAAAGGCGTAATGAACTACTATTAAAAGACTAATTTTAAAATTTAATAAAAAGTTATCTAAGCTTTCAAACTTGTTTTTAAACTTTTTAATTTTTCAAAATTTAAGTTTACCAAAATTCCATCCTGGATTCAATTTAATTGTCCATCTCACATGCTTATTGTTTAACATATCTTGCATATTTTTATGTACCACATGCACATATAAAGCCAATATTTTTCCAAAAATTGCTTGCACACAATTTTTCCCCTTTATTAGTGATATCCTATCATGAGTTTGATAATATTAATATTAATAACCAATCCCTGAATTTTATAGACAATTGTTAACGCATCAAAACTTTCAAGGGATAAAAATCCTAATAAAATTCATTATGTTTGTCTTTGGACGCTAAGTTGTTCTGTGCATCTCACATCTCTAATTTCAACTAAAATGATCAAATAAAATTTTGATTCATTATTTTTAAGGTTCATTTAGCCGTTAAATTTATTAGTTCATTTTAATTTTTAGGTGGTGAAGGGGGGGGGGGGGGTTGTGCAAATATATCTATAATATAAAGGGGCAATAACTTCTAAATAATAATTTTAATTTCATAATTAATTTTTTTATATCTTATATTATAATAGCGCCTTTTGAGGATCTAACCTAAAAAAGGCTTTTAAATGTTCTCATAGTTTTCCTGATCTAAATGCGCCTGAAAATGCTGCCAATATTGCATATGTAAAATTGAATTTTGTTATATATATTGCCAAGATTTTTGGGGTTGTGGCAATAATTTTTTATAAAAACTTTGTTATATAGTTTTTTAACTATTTGCATTATTTTTTAAAATGTCAACGATTTCTTGTCAATATCCCAGTTCCACTTTTACCCTTACAATAACTTATTATACCATGTGAAATTTTCTATTTTGTTTCAACTACATCACTTTGTTTTATTTATGAATAAATTTTATTTATTTTATGCCCTATAAACATGAGGGTACATATTAGTGTGATGTTAATAGAAAAAATACACAAAGTAGTAGCGAAATTTTAAGTTTGTCCAACGTTTATGAGGGAAAATTTTTTTAATTGCATTTGACCCATGGTCGTTTTAGGTTTTGGATTGGGGGCGGGGCAAAACATAAATATTTTTTATTCTTAAAGGCATGGGTAGGAAAATTTTTTGTCCCCCCCCATTTGACCAGCTCATTTCCCCCGAGGCAAAAAGGCTAGCTACGCCACTGTTGAATTTAAAAGTACATTTATATTTTTTAAATGTTATAAGAAATTAAACAGATATTGCTATTAAAATAAATATCTTATTTTTTTCTATATACAGGCAGCTTTGAGTATATTTGGTATGATTGGTGGCCCTTTGCTTGGACTCTTTACCCTGGGAATGTTTTTCCCCTGTGCTAATTCTATAGTAAATATACTATTTCTAAATATTGTTGTGACTAATGATTTTTATATCGTCATTATCGTTAGGGGTCCTTTATAGGATGAATTTTGGGTTTAATCTTTTCTTTTTGGGTTGGGATTGGATCCACTATACATAGACAGCCCATACCAAGACTCAAGCTTAACATAGATGGATGTTTCGATTTCAATATTACTCACTCATTCACTAATAATTCGTTATTCCCTAGAAGAAGCATAAATGAATCGTAAATTTTTTATAATTTAGAATTATCTTTTAATTTATTTTTGTTTTATTGATTATAAATAAATGTATTATCTTTCGCACGAAAACATTACAATTGTATTATTAACAACGCTTAATATATATTATATCATACCTAAAAATCAAATTACATTTTTTAAAATGATTTTTTTATAGGCTCGAAGCTTTTTCGAAAGGGAATACTACATTCAAGATATACCAATTATCTTACCTATACTTCAGTGTTTTATCCACACTATCAGTCGTTGTAATAGGTCTTGTTATGAGTCTTGTCGTCAAATTGATTTTTAAATGTAATTTTAATATAGCATAAAAATATCATTATAATTAATATATTTGTGAAAAAAGCTGAAAGAAATAAACGGCCAGACCCTTCTCTCATTTCACCGCCAATCAGAAAATTAATTTATTGGTTATCTAGTAGTCAGTCCTACGAATTAAACAACGCAATTCCTGAAGTACAAAAAAATTCGCTGGTATACTATATTTTGAACAAATCAACGAATACTAATTAAATAATTTGTAAAATCTCTTTTTTACAAAAGAAAGATATTACTTATTTAATTTATCTGACCGAGCGATGTTTCATAAATATTTATACCATTATTGTTGCTGAATTTAGATTTATATTGACATTTTTAATAAGCGATGAAACAAAAAAAGTGACGTAAGAGGATAAAAGGCACGAATTAAAATCCGAACACAATATATATAATATAGATGTTTTATGCAAAACTCTACACTTTATAACATCTGCATAATTTTATTATAACATTGTATAGACTCGGTGTAAATAGTCCGCTATATTTATGTTGAAAAATGTATCTTAATGCAGAAAATAGTAATAAAATGTGTATAAAAATTTGCGATGACTTTTAATTTTGTTTATGATGAATATCTTTTAAATGAGATCAAAATAGTTTGTGAATAAATCGATTACCATAACACTATTTTTCCATTTTAAATAACTCTAAAATGTAAAGGCAATTTAAAATAGTTTTTGAATTATAAAATAATTTTTTATTAAATTCTTTTATTTATTATTGGATTTAAAAAAACACTTAATTAGACAAACAATACCCACTAACATGGGTGTAACCAGCATTGGAATTAGAGGTAAGTAATAATGATTTATGGAGAGGCAAAAAGATTAGCCATAATTTTAATAAAATTAAACCATGTTTGGATTTAGAGGGTAAGCCGCCCATCCCTACCCCCCTTGGCTACACCCTTGCACACCAACTTTTCATTATTCAATGTTAATAATAAAATTAAATTTTGTCTAGAAATGACTACTCTTAACCTTCAAAATCAATTAACATTGTATTGTGTTAAATTATATAAGAGTACATATAATTGTTGTTGTTAAATACATATTTGTATAAATAAATTTTTATTAAAGAATTAGATTATAGACTGTACATTTAGTCGTATTCTAAATCACTTTTACTATCTTGTACATTTCCACATTTCCTTTTACTTTTAGCCCTCCGGTTTTGGAACCAGGTTATAACTTGATTGGGATGCAAGTTTAATCTTTCCGACAATTCATCTCTATCCCTCGGTGACAAATATTTTTGAACAGTAAATTTTTCTTCCAGGGCATGTAACTGCGTAGATGTAAAAGCGGTTCTCATCTTGCGTCTCTTCTTAAACTTTTGATATGGGAAAGAACCTATAGGTAAATCCCCAGGCGATTGCATTGGGTAATTTGATTGTACGAACGGACTTATTCTACTTTCAATATTTCCCGCATGATTTTTAGGATAAAAGTTTAAATGAGATGTTTTATACGAGGTTGTGGCAAGACCAGAACAAGGCCAGTTATTGAAAGGATTTGCATTTGTGAATGTTTTAACTTGAAAGTAGCCTCCGAAATCAGCCTCAAAATTAATTTTTGGTAATACATAATGACTCCAAACAGAGTCATTTTGAAAGTCTCCTAGAACAGTGTTCCAACATGAATCGTATTTATGGTATTTGATTTCATACTTACCTATATAAAATAAATTAGTGGATTATTTTATAGATAGCTATAAATCACTTTTAGCGTTTCCCAGGCCTTTCATCGAGTTTAAAGAGGACTCTCCATATTTGTCATTGGAAATTGAGAGGACAGAGGGTTTCGAATTTTGATCTTTATTACCAGGCGGCTTAAAGAGCAAATTGTGAATGGAAAAGGCACAATTCATCAACTTTAAATGGTAGTTAAATAAAGTATTTAAAAAAAACTTTTTGGTTTAGGCATTGTAAAGGAGTCTTTATAATTGTGGATGGGGAGGGGAAGATAAAGGTGTAATTGGAAAGCACACCGGTGTTTAAGAAATCCCTTTAATTGTAGGATGCGGCATAGTAGCCTTTTAATCTCAATTATAGACGAGCCATTCTTTAATAACATAACGGCCCGATAATTGAGCGCGATGTCTCTTCTGTGTTGTTCCTTTAGCAATATAATTTAGATGAAACCGTATTGGCTTACGCAAATTAACACGTTGCCCACACAGATTGCCCCAATATGCATATCACAGATCAATCAACTAATCTCAGCGGGGAATCTCTAAGTTTTACCAAGTCCTCCAAAGTTTATAAATGTTTATGAGACGCTTTAATAATTTTCAGCATCCATTTTTTGTCTTGAAAGAGCTAACATGCTGTGTTAATTATTTTAGGGCATATGGTATATTTTGCTAACCGTTTATTTTAAATTCCATACCCATTTTATCATAGTTTGCTTAATATTAAATACTCGGACATTTACTATAGATTTTAGTGTACTCATAGACTTGACTAAGATCCATTGGTCAAGCAAAAGGTTTTCATACTTTTCCATAAGTTAAAAAAAGACATATAGCTAATTTTAAAGTCTCCCTATTTAAAAATTTTGATTAATTTAATAATTTATACTAAAAATTACTTTTTAACGACAACTTACGTGCTACATAATAAAAAAGCTAAAAAAGCAGTTATGGAGGAGTTTATCTAGTCCATTCATAGGTGTTGTCTAGGTCTTTTACGGTTAAAGCACGAGAACTTAAACCCATACATACACTAAAGAGTTAATGGCTCAATTACGATGGAGTAATTACTACTAACGCGCTGAAGCACCTTGAAATTGCTTTTCTTAATTTCGGTGTAGTAGTTGAATAAAGGAGAGAAATTCTGTAACGTGCAAATTGCTTAATAGTAATTATATTCGGGCCAATTGTGATAAAGGACCTTAATTTATCGTGCTTGCTTACCATATCATACTATCACTACATTAAATACAAGTATGTATCTTAAAGCCTCCACGGGTGATGATCCAAAGGTCGGATTTGGGCTAAAAAATATGGTCCTTTCTAGCACGCCATGAGATCATATGGTAAAAATTAATTTTTTTAACAAAATCTTAATAAATTATTTTACTGATGCTTCTCTGTTTACCATACTTATCGTTTTCAATTTCGCTAATTGATTATTGAGGTGACAGGGAGGGGTATTTGCTGCAGGGCTTGATACTACAAAATAATTGATGGGTCTCGTAAGGGCTAAAATTTAAGAAAGGCATTTTAGGTGGAAGCTTTACATGACTCTGCCTTTCCAATACCATTCTATCCCATAAGATTTTAGGGAATTTGTATTAGAAAATTACTCAATATGAATTTGTAATAATCATAGGTGGCTTATTTAGGTCGGTATTTAAAAATAAGCTTATGATAAATAATATTAATTCTACATAATCTTTGCTTTGATATTATTTGATAAATGCATCTCTCAACAAAGTTAAAAGACCATTTTTCACACCTTTTACTTAATTATTCAAAATCTCGACAACTTGGGTGAAAACTATAAACATATTATTGTTCAGATTAATATTCCCATCTTTAAATAAGCCTTAATTAAGATGAACATTTAAAGCAGTGGAATAAAAATTTAAAAATAAACTTTTAAGTAAAAAAATGGATTGTTAAAAATAAAATGAATGTATATATTAAAGGCTTAAAAGTCTAAATATAGCATTATAATTGAATGATTTTTTGTCAAGAGGCATTCAAAGCCACTCTTGTTCTACCAGAAACCGACCCAAATGCGTTTTAAATTTTTCAACCCTACCCGACTTAAAAGATTTTAAATTTTTTAAACGAAGCCGACCCGAAATTAGACAGATTATTTATTCAAAAGTGTCAGTTTTAAGAAAGTAATTAATGACGCGGATTTAAGTAGGCACTAAATTATTTAAACGACTAACTGAGTCCAGCAAGGCTTGTTTTGACTTAGTCTTCAATTCCCAAAATGATTAGTATATTTGTAAATGATGTATTGAATTTGGATTGCAAAAAAAGAATATAAATATTTGAAATTTAAAATACACTACAATTTAAATAAACATGATCATTAAAATTAAAATCGATTCTGGCGAGTTTTATTACGCTTATGGATTTTTAAGAGTTGAAGAAGGCATTTTAGCTTGCAAACACATAATATAACTATTAACATTCTTACGATAAACGTTCCTTATTTTTTACCTTATGTAATTTAAGGATGCTCGAGGCTATGAAGCGCAGTTAAGATTTGTTTGAATTATTCTGCCTTCACTTAGCTCCGTCTTATATTATAAATAAATTGTCCGCCCTGCCATGCCCGAATCATTAGAGCTGCCCGACCTGATCGAAATAACATATTTTCCCGTTAGGGCCAATTTTGGGATTATCAAATCACCTATTAAATAATCAGCATTATTTTGTTGGTATACTAGCAAGAGATGTGTGTCAAGGGGGGGGGGTGGCAAAGATTTAAAATCACCTCGGTGATGGGGGCTAAATGATTATTTTGTTGTGCTTTCAAAAAAATTTAATTTAATACGCGTTTCGGATAAGATCTACCGTTAATAAACATTTTAAAATCAAATGAAAAAGTGACTAATGATAGCCGAAAACAAATAAAATACTGTATATAACATATAAAACATTAAACCCAAATTGTTCTCAGGCCTGTCTAAAAATCTAATTTACGACAATTGACCGATCCTGCCTGCCCTGTGTAATAAAATAATATATATTGTGGTATTTCATGATTAGAATGAAGAAACCATCATTGGTATTATTGAATTTTGAGAGTTTTATCTCTTCAGTAATTTTCGATTTGCGGGGGTGTTATGATCAAAAATCCGTCTTTTACGACATCGGTTCCTGATGTTAAATTCAATTAAAATTGATTTACCCTTTAATCAAAATTTTGCCCTAACAATTGATCATCTGGCATAGGCCGAAACGGTGAAAATGCTATTTTCATTGATAGACAGCTCCAAACTATTTACATTTTAAAGCAAATGTTTTTGTTGTAACAAATTAAATGAAGATGAGAGTTAGGGCAACCATTAGAAAATGGTATAAAAACTATGTAGGTTTTATTAATTTCGACACCATTTAACTAAACAAAAATATATTATTGCTGTTTGAGCAATCTTATATTATAAATATCTATAATAATGATAATGACGTTGAATTAGCATACCATTTACCTCCTTCCTATTCCCCATTGATTTATAATTAAATAAATACATGGGCGTAGCCAGGGGGGGCAGGCCCCCTAAATGACAAAAACAATTTTTCAATGCAAAAACTAAAAAAATTATGTTTTACCCCCCTCTAATTGAACTTTTAAACGTTTTGCCCCCCCCCCTTTCTAATCCAAAACCTGGCTACGCCCATGAATAGGTAGTGTTTTAATATATATAAATTTTAGTGAGATAAAGGGTAAATATGTTTAATATAAACTAGCAAAACATTACCTTTAAAAATATTAATGATGCCCCTTATTTGCATGCTTAATGCTTTTGTTATAAAGCAGAATTAGCAGCATATGAAGAAAACAAACCTTATAAACTAGTAGTTAAAGTGATTATGCAAAAATGATAAGTAACCAAGGAGAAAAAGCTTTGGCTCTCTTACACATTTTGTTCTACAATTTTATGAAGCTTTTGGGAGGGGGTATTTATTTTGGGTAAAAAAAGAGAGGGAAAAGATGAATTAGTCCAATGTAAGCCTAAGTTATCGCTTATATAATGATGTAGAGAAGCTAATTTGAATAAGTGAGCTTATTGTTCATATACCGCGAGTTATTCGCGAACTAATGTATACAGTTAATTCAATTAACATATATTTTAATAGTTCCTACAAGTACAAAGTATAGCATATTTGTGGGTTAAAAAACATTAAGCTTTTGAAATGAAAAACTGCAATTATATCTTAACACCTGAATAAGGAAAACTTTTTGAAAGAAAAAAATAATTAAATAATTCCGTTTATTAGTGTTATTGTTAACCATGCAGGAAAAACTTAGAAGCATCAAATATTTTTATTTACCCATAGCATATTGACTATGTGATATAGTTGAACATGAAAAGTAATGGGTAACCAAATTATGAATTAATAAGATTATCGATATAAGAATATATAAAATATTGAGTTTTATAAAAACATGATTTTATTATTATGTTTGTAAATAGAAAAAGCATTAGCAGTTAAAATTTTTAATTTTGTGACTAATTGGTCCTTTTCCCAAGGACTTAATTTGCAATCCGTCATTTTTCTATATATGCCAATTAATGTTGTGTTTAAACTAGAGATACAGAGCCTTTTAGGCTTAGTAGCGCATTATTAGGAAAAAATTTACGAACCCGTGCTTGGCCCTGTTAAGAAGACATATCATATTATAGGTCCTACCCCTGCCTGTTATTTTTTATACAAAGCATGGGCTAAGCCTGCGCCTTTTCCTAAAATATTTTTTTGCTACTTTAAAATGAATTATTTTAATATTAAAACAATCATTTATATATATGTATAAAATGTTCAAAAACAAACATGTTAAAAATGCATCAGTCCATGGGCGTACGCAGGTTTTGAATTAAGGGGGGGGGGGCAGATTAAAATATTCCTGCGACCAAAAAAAAATCCAAATTATTTTGAGAGCAAAATAAAAAACGGACAACGTAAAATCAAAAACGAGCCCATATAAAAAACGAGCCCATAAATTGCATAGCAATTAAAAAAATCACGACTATCTAAAAATTTTTCTGAGAGCAAAAAAAAAAAATACTGTCCAAAAATTTTCCTGAGAGCAAAAAAACAAAACAAAAAAGTCTCAACTATCCAAAAAATTTTTTCTCAGGGCAAAAAAAATACTATCCAAATTTTCCTGAGAGCAAAAAAAAAGGTCTCGACTAAAAACCCCCCCTTTCCCCCCCCCCCTGCGTACGCCCATGCGTCAGTCTCAAACGAGTTTTTATTTCTTTCAACAAGCTACCCACCGTTTCACTTTCACTAGTAACTTGTCTGCATGGGCGTAGCCAGGGCCCCCCCACCTAAATGACGAAAAAAAAATTTTTAATCCAAAAACCCTTCAAAATCAAAAAAAAATTATGTTTTGCCCCTGCCATTTATTGAACTTTTAAACGTTTCGTCTCCCACCCCCTAATCCAAACCTAGCTACGCCGTCTGCATAAAATATTTATGTTAAGTACTATTGGAAACTATTACATAAGATTTAATAAAAAACCTAACCTAGTTCTTTAAGTTTTAATTTTATTAATAATCAAAACTTTAGGGATTCACACATTGGTAAATCACAAGTTCTATGAATAAACAATGAGGGAAAATTAATTTAAATAAATCGTTATTAAAAATTTTATAGAATTTTAAAATTAGAAAAAGATCGCACACCATTTCTTATATCTTGTTCTTTATCAATCATTTTGTCCCACTATAGGGTTTGTTTTAATAAATTTCTTCCATTTTGACCGAGTGACTGCCATGTTTTGACTAATCTCTTCTGTTTTTATAACTTTATCGACTTGCCCTTTCCAAGTGACACGGGGTCGTCCTCTTCCTCTCTTCCCGGGTACCTACATGAGCAGTACTTTTTGTTAGTATATGCCCATACGACCTTAGCCGATTTTTGTTAATCATGTCCGCCATAGGTTGATTACCCTTTTTTTGGTTAAAAAGTTTATTTTTACGAAACAAAGTTACATAAATAAGCGTTATACAAAAATAAAGACATATTGGTTAAATACAAAGATCTATATCATTATCTTCTAAAATAGGTCATGAGTCAGCAAAGGATTTAAAGTTGTATCGTACAACAAGAATCCCGAGTTGTTTCCTGAGTAAAAAGGACGCAGAAAATTTAGATTTCGGTGAGCGTTTTCCAATTTCTTTAAAAATTCCATTGCCTGTTTACCAAAGGAACAGGAGCACGAGGCAATGACAGGGATAAAAATATTGGAAGCCAAAAGGGCAGAGTAGTTTGTAGTTTTAGGCCCTTCTGCGGTAGCGATAGGGTCGTAATTAAAATGGGAAAGGGTATTTGAGGGATAGGCCATTTTGCCAGGGGACTAGAGAAGAGCCGTCAGGGCGCATCCTACCTTCAAGAGAGGGATATGACGGCTCAAGGTTTGAGGGAATTTTCTCCTTTTTAAGGACAGCTTGAATTAATAGAATTAGCTTTAGTGTGCCTAACATATTTATATTTGTTTGCTAGGCAGTGTAGAGGGTGACTAGCATGTTCATCTACAATGGTAAAACAATTTCGACAATTAAATTCTCTGGTGCAACTAATCCCCAACTTTGAAGCTATGGAATATGATAGCTCAAAATCTTCAAGCAGCATTCCCAAAAGTTTGCTGGAATAGGCTTCAAGAAGTCATTCGTCACATGGCCGAGTGTAATGTACCCCAAGCTCCACCGCATTATTCTCATCTATGTGGCTTGTAATAACTTTTCTTCCGTGGTGTTTAATGTTTATGTTTCACTTCCACATAGTAACACCGGTCATGCGATGGATTTGTAAGCTTTGCTCTTCAACCATATTGGCATTTTCTTGTCGCGCATTACACCGGCTATACTTCGCCATTTAAGCCATCCTTTTTGGATCCGGGCATTGACTTCTGTTGGGTAACCTCCCTCTTGGGGTATTAAATGCAAAATGATTAGTTAATTATTTATACAAAAATAGTCAAAAAAAACGAAAAAAAAACTTCGTTTCACAGTTTAGCCAATGGTCATTTTTCTATTGGTCAGCAGCAAGGATACGGTAAAAGTGGATATAAATTCATAAGAGTCAAAAAAAAACGAAAAAAAATTTTCGATTCACATTTTGGCTAATGGTTATTTTTTTCCATTGGTCAGCAGCCAACGGACGGCCAAAAAGCCATAATCAATGGTATTAATATTAACAAGAACAATCATAATAGTCAAAAAAAAACGAAGAAAAATTTTCGATTCACATATTGGCCAATGGTCATTTTATTCCATTGGTCAGCAGCCAACGGACGGCCAAAAAGTCTTATTATTAATGGTATTAACAAGAACAATATATTAATTTAATTTAAAAAAGAAAAAAATTCGTCCTCTCCTTGGCTTGATCCAGAACCTCCGGGTCATAAAGCTGGCGCCAATAACTTGGTGGACGACGGACGGACGGACAACCAAAAACGAGCCCATAAATTGCATAGCAATTAAAATAAATATATCTATACAGCATACCTTCTTTCAAACTCCAGCCTCCCTCCCCCTGTTTATAAATATTTTTCAATCAAATTGCAAATTTTATTTTTAAAATTTGTTATAAGTTAATTAAATTATTTATTGGAATGTCAAAATATTAGTTGATAAATTATAGCAATAGCAAATGGAATCGTTTCCAAACATATCTTTGTTGAAAAATGATTACAATTTTTTTATGTTTTTCTGTTAGAATAAAATGAATATTTCAAACTTGGCTAAATGTTTTCCTTTAAAATGAAATCAAGCCGGGCTTGGGTTTGGATCGGCCCAAAAAGACATAAAGCATTTCAGGTTCAAGACGGCTTGGGCAAATTAAAATGTAAGATTTTGGGCCGAGGCTGGCCCCGTAAAAAATTTATTTCGCAGGGCTCTAAATTTGACACCCTTGACCCCCTTAGCTACGCCACTTCTCCCAACTTTAGTTGATGTATAAATAATCAAAAACGTTTATATCTAGAGAATAAAATTTAAACTTTAATTTATCAATAATCAATTACCTGCTTATTTAATTTAGACAAATTTTACGCAAACAAAAACTGTATCATCATAAAAAATTTAAAATTGTCTATAAATTGTGGACCAATCATATTTATTATTAAAGAACCAATCAAAAATGTACACCACTTTTAAATGTCCATTGTTATTTGGTAGAACAAATATGTTCTAGAAGCCTTTTCATAACAAAAGATTTAAAACCTTTTTCAACCATTATTCAATTTTCTCTCCAAAAATGGTAAAATCATAATTTAATTATTTATATTTATTGTAGCACTTTAAATCTTTGATATTTTGGGATCGGAGTAAATGCAATGACTCAAGTCTCATGTTTTTGGTACTATTAGTGTGGAAAAATATTCAAGTATTCAAAAAAGATAAAGTAAGTTTACCAACAATTATTATTTTTATCTATAACATATAAATATAGGTGGATTCAATTCTTCACATGTTGACTCCATTATTTTTGGTCATGCCCGTTGTCTACATTAGATGGGGCTACGGAGATCGGGCATTTTTACGTCAATCGCCTTGTAAGTATTTTATTCTAATTTTTTATATTAAAGAATATAAGGTCAAATTCATACTTTTATACGTGAAAATTTTAAATTCTTTTAGATTATAAAGTTTAAAATTGATTACAAAATTTTGCCTTACCCTTTGCATGTATAGAAACACAAGTTATAACATTTTATTAAATAAAGCAGCGAATTTCAATTTAAAAATTATAACCATTGATTATTCAATATATTTCCTGCGCCATTGCTCTATGAAGTTTTAGGTTAGTATAAAGAATAATTTGCAATAAATGTAAATTTTGCATTTTTGAAAATATTAGTAGAGCGTGCTAAATATAAAAAACTCGATTGCGAAAGTATAAATTGTTAGTTAAAATCAATAAAAATAAATTTTATCTGAAAAACAAATATTTGTTGTAAAATAATTTGCAAATAAAAAATAGTCTTTAAACACATAATGTTTATTTGAAAGATTTTTTGCTCGTTATTAGCAAATTAATTTTTCCCTTTTAGAATAATTAATTTATTAAGTTATATATAAGCCAGTAGATAAAGGATTGTTGGTGGGTAGAACAAATATAAAAATAGAACGTCTGCGTTTTACAATCACGTGATTATTTTTTATAACAAAAAAGTATTAAATCTTCTGCGTTTTATAATCACGTGATTCTTTATTATAACAAAAAAGTATGAAATCGTCTGCGTTTTATAATTATAAAAAGAATTTTTAATCGCAACATATTTTCCGCTCAACAACTAACCCACAGATAGCAACTTATTATATAAAACGCAATTAAGAAGTGATATGGTAATTAAAAAGAAGTTTAATTTATAATTTTGTCTAAAATAAAATTTAAATTAGTTAACATTTGATGACTTATAAATGTTAGCACCTCGCATAAAACGTTTTCTTTCTATGAAATATTATTTAATTTCTCAAAAAGTTTTTACTTAACCGTAAAGATATAAATTTGATTATTTGATGTTAATAAAAATCTGATATGCTAAAACTAAAATAAAAAGCCAATAAACTTTCTCTGCCAGATGCCTAGAGGCACTTGCTTATGTTTAGCACGATTAAAATGATAACTAGATTTTTAGTTAATAGCATGAATATTAAAGACAAATACTATTATGGGCGCTTTCATCTTTGACATAATTTGCTACCATTCTTCTTTTTCTTTATCAGTTATTTGGTCCCACACGGAGTTTATTTTAATAAGTTTCTTCCAAATTGACCGGGTGAGTGCCATGTCTTTACTAATCCCTTTTGTTTTCATACTTTTCGATTTACGTAATATATATGCCCATACCACCTTATCCTATTTTTGTTAATGATGTCCGCTATAGGTTTAATACAAGTCATTCGTCATATGGTCCAGTAGTATACTCCAAGCTACACCGTGACATTTCATCTGTGTGGTTTGTAATAGCTTTCCTTCCGTGGTGTTTCTGCGTTTTATAATCACGTGATTCTTTATTATAACAAAAAAGTATTAAATCGTCTGCGTTTTATAATTATAAAAAGAATTTTTACCGCTCAACAACTAACCCACAGATAGCAACTTATTATATAAAACGCAATTAAGAAGTGATATGGTAATTAAAAAGAAGTTTAATTTATAATTTTGTCTAAAATAAAATTTAAATTAGTTAACATTTGATGACTTATAAATGTTAGCACCTCGCATAAAACGTTTTCTTTCTATGAAATATTATTTAATTTCTCAAAAAGTTTTTACTTAACCTTTGTAAAGATACACATTTGATTATTATTTGATGTTATTAAAAATCTGATATTTTATTAGGCTAAAAAAAGATTAAACTTTATCTGCCATATACCTATAGGCACTTTTAAGCTTATATTTACACGATTAAGATAATAACTAGATTTTTAGTTATTTAAATAGCATATATAAGACACAATTACTGTTATGGGCGCTTACATTGCTACCATTCTTGTTCTTCTTATCCGTTATTTAGTCCCACATGGGGTTTGTATTAATAAGTTTCTTCCATCTTGACAGGGTGAGTACTAGAGACCTGCAACGGGCCTGTTTAGGTCAGTCGGCGCCCGTAATAAAAATTTAAAAGCCCGGGCTTATCAAAATATTAAATTATAATGGCCCGGCCCGCTAATTTTATAAAAAGCCCCGGGCCCGTAAAATATTTTTATTTTTTTTGTTTAATTTTTATTATCAATATGGTAAAAGATATGTATATGTTAAAATTGTTAATAAAAATATTGTAAGAATAATAAATTGGTAATTCCCGGTCACTCGAGCACTTCTATTTTTTAAGAAACGACCTACATGGAAAATTTTTTAGCTCCGAGTGCACTTCAGGATACATGAAACCATATAAGCCGAATAAACTTTTAAAACCCTTATTTGGTTATAATGTTGTTAATAAAGTTAATTAGCGTCTTTGCTTTTTCACCCTTTCAAATAATTAAGTTATTGATATAAAATGAAAAAACAGTAATAAAAGTACCTTGAAGAAATAAATTTTAGAATTTGTTTTAAATTTGTTAATGATAATGAGATATTTTTGCATTTGGCCGGTGTCAGATAAAGTAGAAGTTAGGAACGGTCAGCATATTTGCAGGGAATTACTTTGCCAGTTTCGCAATCATTCCTTATAAATTAACAACCTAGACAAATTGCCCAAAAGAAATTCACAAAGCAGCAAATATAAATAGCAATTAACCAGAATTGTGGCTTCTGGTCGGGTCAGATAATTAAATGTAAGCAACGGTCAGCATTAATATGCAGGGAATTATAGCCACTTTTTCAATTGTCCAATATACGCCTCTGGGAAATATTCGATTCGAGATTCGATTCGAATTCGGATTCGATTCGAAATATCGAATCGAATTCGAATCCATACGTCTAAGTTTCGATCGAATATTCGCGCTGCTAAGATTCGAAAATCCGAATCGAATCCTTGAAAAATCGAATTTTATTTTTTGTAAGTTTAATTTATATGGACGAGACTCAAAATATTCGGCTATTTTTATCTTACCGCATTTTATTTTTCCTGCTCCAGTTTAAATAAGTTTAATTAAAAAATTTTAAAACTTACAAAAGTTATGGAGAACGAGGATCACAATTTAATTGAATTATGGACTTTGATAAAAACTGCAAAACAGCCCAAAGATATTTCACGATTAAAGGCTATATGTAAAGAATTTGACCCACCAATTAATTACATAAAGGCAAAACTTGACATGGAAGTCAGATGGAACAGCAGATCATGCTAACAAAATGGCCAAACAGAAAATTGAAGATATATAGCATTCAATAAGAAGACAGTCTTATAAGCGAGTGTGGTCGATTTAAGGCTCAATATTTGAGTGCTTATCACCAGTACATGGCATATGGTATAGAAAAATTAAAGATGAATTGGAAACTGCTATAAGAAGTCAGCCCAGTTTTGTATCAACTAGCGAGGTATCAACACTGGATCGTCTATTAAGAGCGACATGATTTTTGCACATTGAATGTTGAGCCTTTACAATGGTGGAAATCGAATCAACGTCGTTTTCCAACCATTCAAAAATTGGCATAAAATCTTTTCTCTATACCTGGATTAATTACCCCGTGCGAAATAATATTTTCGACCGGAACCAATTTATTGACCAAACACAAGCAATCGTTTAATGATGAGTGTTAGGAAGATAATTTACCTTAAAAGTTGGCTAAAAACGGTTCTTGATTGTCCTACACATATCGCCATCGATTTTTGTTCGCTTTTAATATTTTTATTTTCGATGTGTGTATTTTTAAAAAAAAAAATTAATTAAATTTTAAATGTATATGCAAATTGAAAATCATAGTAGTCTTTTTGTGTTTTTTAATACTAATAAAAATAACTCGAATCTTCATTTTAATATTCGACGAATCTCGAATCAAATATTTTTAAAAAAAAATTCGAATCCGAATCGAATACCAGAAATATTCAATTCTATTTGAAATCCAGAGGCATAGTCCAATGCATAGCAACAACCTAGATAAGTTGCCCAAAGAATCTCATTAATAAGGGTAACTTGTCGGTCACAAAAACAATAATGGTATTTGAGTTTGGAGAGGTCGAAAAAAGTAAAGCCAATTAGCGGTCAGCAAAATAAAAAAAAGTCTTTTACAAAAGTATAAGTCCACAGCCATTAAAAATCCGTATCACGGCAATTATTAGAAAATTACAAGTTAGACAGGACAGGATGGACAGAACGGATAGCCAAAAGAGAGCCATTAAATTGCATAGCAATTAATATAAATAATCTTTAATAATACTAAATTAATTCACTCAATATTGCTAGAGGGTATAAATGGGGAGGCAAGGATGGGCAGCTGCCAAAAATTCTTGGTGGAAAAAACATTTTTTTACTCTATCTAAACTGCCCCCGCTCTAATTTAGATTGGCTCCGCTCATGGGATTACGTATATAAATTATCTTTAACATTTATAATGCGGGTTGAGATTGATGTATTAATGAACTAGGATGGAAAAAGAATTTAACTTTCCTTGTTAATTTATATAACATAAAATAATTATAAATTAGAACATTATAAAAACACTTTATTTTAAACTAAATCTAATTAATTTTTTAAGGGGCCTTAAGTATAACTAGGCCCGGCCCGAGCCCGTTAAGTTGTATATCGCCCCGTCCAAGCCCGGCCCGTGATTTATTTTTAAACAGAAGCCCGTCCAAGCCCGGCCCGGGCTTTTAGGCCCGTCCGCGGCCGGGCCTTGCAGGTCTCTAGTGAGTACCATGTCTTGACTAATCTCTTTTGTTTTCATAACTTACGTGACACGAAGTCGTCCTCCTCCTCTTCCCAGGTACCTCCATTTCTAGCACTTTTTGATTAACGTCATTTAGATGCCCATACCACCTTAGCCGACTTTTGTTAATGATGTCCGCCATAGGTTTAATACAAGTCATTTGTCATATGGTCCAGCTTAGTATACCCCAAGCTCCACCCTGACATTTCATCTGTGTGGCTTTTAATAGCTTTCCTTCCGTGGTGTTTAATGCCCATGTTACTTCCATAGAGTAACACCGATTTTACGATGGGTTTGTTTCTAAGCGAATCGTTCAAGGACAAGGTGGTGCAAGTCAAGCGATGTTCAGACAGGTCAATGTGATGAATATTCAAAATCAATAGTATTTACTAAGCGTTAGCGCCTGTGCTTCCCAAATTGAGTGAATGTTCTCAGAGAAAGGCACATTCATGGATTCATTGGCAAAGGAAATACATAGAATATGACTGGAGTAGATGTTAATTATTGGGCGGATTTCAACGCTCACGTAGGAAAAGATCGCCTCGGGTATGAACATAATCATGAAAATTTTGGGCACGGTCTGACGAAAGAAGAAAAAAACATATCCAAGTATCCCAAGCATACGACATAACGATTGTTGACACCTATTTTCAAAAACGCGAAGATCATCTCATAGATGTGGGAATCATTTAAGTCAAATTGAATATATGCTCATATGGCGAAAAGACTTATGGAGTATCAAGGATTGCAAAGTAATACCGAGAGAAGAAATCGTCAAGCCACATCGTCCTCTTGTTATGGATCTTGAGAGAAGAGTATTTCCCGAAAGAAAAAAGGTCTATGAACCTCGAATTCGATACGAAAGGCTAAAGGATACGTCGACGAAGGAAGAAAACCATCAAAAAGCCTCCTCACTCTTGGGTCCAAGGAAGTTGCAAAGGGACGTAGACGACGATTGGGAGACGCTATCTAAGGACATTAAGGAAACAGCGATTTATGTTCTAGGACAGACCAAAGGAGGCAAAACTATGAAAAGGGAACTATGGTGGTGGGATCAAAAGGTTAAAGATTTCATCGAAAGAAAGAAATCTATATAGACGGTGGCATAAATCAAAAAAGTCGGAGGATTATCAAGAATATAGGGACGCAAGGGCCGCAAAAAAGCCGTTGCAAATGCGAAGAATGCTGCGTACACCGAGATGGCAAACAAACTGGATCATAAAGGGGGCGATAGGCTTATGTACAAATTGGCCAAGATAAGGGAGAAGAAAAGTCGCGATGTCGGAGTTCTTAAAATAGTCAAAAACGAGGGTCAAACCTTATTCAAGCCGAAAGAAGTGATGGAAAGGTGGAAAGGATATTTTAAGAAACTTATGAATATTGCAAATGACAAGGATTCTCTTCCCAAAATTGAGCCAAATATAAGCATGGTCGGACACTTTCAGGAAGATAAAGTTAGGACACAAATGAACAAGATGCAAAAAGGAAAAGCAAATGGCCCAGATGGAATACCTATGGAAGCATCGCTCGGATGTCGTGAAGAAGGAGTCACCACCATGACGAACCTCCTTAACAAGATATTGGTTGAAGAGCGAATTCCTAATCAATGGAGAGCTAGCACGATTATACCCTTATTTAAACGAGAAGAAGACCCTCAGGACTGTGGCAATTACAGAGGTATCAAGCTAACTTGCCACTCCTTGAAGCTTATGGAAAGGATCTAGTAACAAGGCTGAAAAACGAGGTGGAAATATCGTAATCAATTCGGATATGTGGGCAGCAAATCCACAATCGACCCAATCTTCGCCCTAAGACAAATGATGATAAGTATGGTGAAAAGAGGAAAGACCTACATAGGTTTTTATCGACTTAGAGAAAGCTTATGACACGGTCCCCCGCGATTTAATATGGTGGTGCCTGATAGAACAAAATATCCCTGACGCATATATACGGCTTATAAAAAATATGTATGGAGCCTCAAACTCTTGCGTTAGGACGACAGTTGGAGACACTAAACCTTTTCGGGTTAATATTGGATTACATCAAGGCTCTGCTTTAAGTGCCTTTTTATTTAATATAATTCTAGACACAATAACGAGGGACATTCAAAAGCCATCGCCATGGTGTATGCTATATGCCGATGATATAGTACTATGCGAGGAAAAAAGGGAGAAAGTATTCGAAGAGCCGAAAAGTGGTCAAAGCGCTTAGCTGGATATGGCTTAAAGGATAACGATCGAAAAACGGTATACATGGAAATGAACGGTACAGGCACCCCATCCCTGGATGACCATCTAAAGTACCTAAAAGTAGACAGGTTTACATACCTCGGCTCGATGCTACATCAAGAGGGAGGTTGTGCAACGGAAGTCAATGCCCGGATCCAAAAAGGATGGCTTAAATGGCGAAGTATTTTTGGTGTAATGTGCGACAAGAAAATGCCAATATGGTTGAAGAGCAAAGCTAACAAATCCATCGTATGACCGGTGCTAGTGTATGGAAGTTAAACATAGCATACCACTGAAGATAAGTTAATACAAGCCACAGAGATGAGAATGATACGGTGGAGCTTGGGGTATACTAAGCTCTACCATATGACGAATGACTCTCATGATAAAATTGGGTATTCAACCTATGGCGGACA
Source organism: Gordius sp. MW1 (assembly GCA_964036665.1). Taxonomy (NCBI): domain Eukaryota; kingdom Metazoa; phylum Nematomorpha; class Gordioida; order Gordea; family Gordiidae; genus Gordius; species Gordius sp. MW1. The sequence goes on from OZ038527.1 coordinate 28,036,475, forward strand.
TGATTAACAAAAATCGGCTAAGGTTGTGTGGGCATATTCTAATAAGGAAGACGAATGATTTAAGTCTCGAAAAGTACTGGACATGGAATCCTGCGGAAGAAAGGAAGAGGACGACCTCGTGTCACGTGGAAAGGGCAAGTCGACCAAGTTGTGAAATCAAAAGAGATTAGTCAATACATGGCGGCACTTACCAGGTCAATATGGAAGAAACTTCTCAAAATAAACCCACGACTTTGAGACTAGATACTTGATAAAGAAGATGAGCTTAAAAAAATTTATCGTAGAATATATCTGCAAAATTTGGCTTATTTTTATCAAACACTTCTTTTGAATATAGATAATATTTTAGATGCCCGTGGGCTTCCAGTACTCCAACTTCCATAATATGAAATATTTCAATCTATTTTTAAATACAAAAACCCATTATCATAAGCTTATTTACTTAAATTATCTTGCGCACTTTGATTTTTCTATAAGTCTAATTTTGATCACTGCTTTTATAACTCTTCACCCAGAGATGATATAAGATAACATTATAATCAGTATCTCCAAAAATATTAAAAAATAGTTTAAGGAGTTTTTACTTTAAAATAGATATTATAAAAGAATAAAAATTTAGTAGACTAAAAAATCATAAAAATATAAAGTCTGTTTATAAAGTAACTTTATAAAAACTAAAATAATTGAATCTGACCCTTAGGAAATATCATTTTTTACACAAAATTTACTGATTTTATAGCTTTATAAAATTTCTTTTTAAACAACTTTTAGATTTTTTTCATATCCTTAAAACCTAGCCTTCTATGAAATATTTATTTCTAAAAATTAAAAAAGTTGAAAAACTGTAAAAAAAATGGATCAACAAAAATAGAATCTTTTATTAAAAATAAAGTGTCAAAACTCTTTATTTTTGTTTTAAGGTATTTTTCTGCCAATTCGCCAAAATTTATATGATCTTATTAATTAAACCATATAAAAATAAAGAAGTTATTTTGTTATGAGCCAAATTTTGACCAAATAACCAATATAATATTTTAATTTTAAAAATAAAAGCTAGAATATAAAGCTTGCAAATAAAAATTGATATTATAATACAACCAAGTTATAGCTATTTAAAGTTTGAGGTCTTCATGACCTGACCCCCTTTACCATCCGTGTCCGCATTTTTGACCTGCTGGGTGCCTAGATTAAATCTATTTTGTAAACATTTGTCCATTACCAGTTATTTATATAGCCAATTTTGTTTATTTAGTTTAAAATCATTCTTAAAATTTAAAACACCGTGATTATGTTACTACATGTTGCATATGCCGGATTTTATTTCGTGGGTTTTACATTTTTCTTTCGAATATTTGGTAAATTTTAGATGTGATAAAAGCAATAGCATAATTACACCTTTAAAAAAAGGTGTCGTGAATTTGTACACAGTCTAAATTACATAGTTTTACGTTATATTAACTCTGGTGTAACGGAAATGTAATGGAAGAGAATCGAAATAAAAATTAATTTGAAGATACTTACACAACACATTCTATTGTCAACTCTAAATCTCAATTTATGATTTTCATGCTTTGCCCTAAAAATCATCAAAACAATGTTATGTCCCCAACAATTTACAACTTTTAAAACTAACAAGAATTTCTTCAACAGATTAGTTTTCAGCTGTTTTACCTTTGCAACTCTTTAGTATTTGATGCTACATACATACATAGGTATAGGTTGACATTTATAAATAATTTGTAAAATTGTTATTATAACACCTGATCAGGGGCGTACGCAGGATTTTTCTGCGGGGAGGGTTTTTAAATCAGAATCATATTAATTTTACAATTTATTTAAATACAAACACTTTCACAAAAAGTATTTATTATAAACGTCATATCATATAATTTTATAAAAAAAATAGTAGGGAAAAAATTATTTGCGCGATTTAGATAAAAATTCATTGATTATATCTTGAGTGTCTGGAATTAAATCTCTATGAATATTCAACAAGGTCAAACCTATAAGCCTATATAAAATTAAGAGTTTGTAATAAAATGTATTTACCTCTCTTGCCCAGTTGTATTCCTCAAGTAAGTTTTAAGTCTTCTCAGCGTAGAAAAACTTCTTTCATTAGAACACGTTGTTACTGGGAGTGTTGCTAAAATCTGGTATAACACTCTTATATTTGGATATAGAAGCAGCTTGGAATTATAATCCGACAATGCTTTTAGTGCATTAAAAGGCAGGACTTCAGGGTTACAATCTTTAAAAGATTGATACCAGAGTTTAATCTCAGCCTCATAAATTTCTTGATTTCCATTCAAATCATCCCCATAAAAATTCGCTAAATTCAAAAAGTTCGCCAGTTTAACTTCAGATAGCTTTACAGGTGGTTGTAGTAGTAAAGAATGAAATCCCATGAGAATTTGTTTATTCTCAAGAAACCTTGTGTCCATTTCTACCAAAAATGTGTCTAAGAATGCATTATACAGAGTTATTCTATAATAAGCCTCTGGGGTTTGTTGGACATTTCCTCTGGGAATCGAAATATCAAAGTCATATTGTTTTCCCATCAATGTGACATCTTTAAAAATCCTGGAAAACTCTACCTGAGAATTATTTCTAATTAATTTAATAGCTTCCACAACGTTTTCGGCCGCATTTATTGCCTGTGATAAGTCCAGGTTAACGCTTTGCAAATGAATGCTAAGATTTAAAGTATAAGCAAAGATTTGCTTTAGTGTGTGTAATGATAACCAAAAATGACCAGTTTTAAGTGCTGATACCAATAGCATGGCACCCGAAGAGGAATCATTGTCTGCCCATTCACTAATCTGCTCAAGGGTTGTGATGATTGAATCTCTTAATTCAAAAAAGCGGTTTATTGCTTGATGCTTTTGAACCCATCTTGTTTCACAGAGAGTTTTTAATTTCAAATTTTTGGAATCTGAAGACTTTACAATTGAATCAAACAAATTGCCTTTTAGGCGTTGATAAAAAATCATTCACCTTTTTAACAATCCCTATAAATTGGAAAAAATTAGATATCAAAATTTAAAATATACCTATACAATTCCGGATATGTGAGATTTTGCAAGAATCGGCAATGCTTAAATTTAATACATGCGATGAACAGTGAATGTAGATTGCAGTAGGATAGACATTTCTTATGTGAGTTTGCAATCCATTTTTTACACCACTCATTGCTGGAGCACCATCGTAACCTTGTCCTCTCAATTTTGTTGTATTTATGTTCAATTCTTTTAAAGTCTTCAGGATCACTTCAGATAGGCCTTTTCCAGTCATATCATGTATATCAACATATAGCAAAAATTCCTCATTCACAACGATTGGTGTTGAATCCACATCTAAATATCTTACCACTAGAGCCATTTGTTCCCGAGTTGAGATATCTGTGGTTTCATCGACTAATATTGCAAAAAAGGGAGCAGCGTTTATTTTTTTTACAATCTGGGATTGTATCATATGTGATATTATAGAGATGATTTCATTTTGGATACGCGGGGAAAGATACGTTGCATTTTTAGGGCATTCTGTCAAAGCGTGGCATACTTTTTCGCTGTTTTCTGCTAAAAATATTAAAAGCTCACGGAAATTTCCTTCGTTCGGATTTTTCTTTCTTTGCATATGAAGTGGCAACACACCATAATCAATATGACCTTTTTAAAAATTTAATTAAATGTTTATATTATATATTACCTCTAAGGGCAATCCCTTGTTTCCCACAGAAAATGATTGTATCAATTATTATAGCGAGTGCCTCTCTTAATTTAAATTTGTTAATCCTATTTTCCTTTGATAATAGATCACCTATAGAATCCTTTTTGTTCGCGTATATATTTTCAAGTGAAGTGAACATCTCAATTGAATGTTTGTGGTATTTATTAGCAGAATGACGTTTAAAATCTTCCAAAGCATTTTTCCATTTTTGAAATGGACTTGTAATGAAGGCTTTTAACTCCTGATGAGATCCATATCCACCGGTCCTTTTGCCCATTATAACACAAAATTTGCAAAAAGCACCATCTAGAGGCATAGAGTAGGCCAACCATGGCCATTGTTTGAACTATGTATAGTTAAATTTGAGATTCCGTTTGCCCTTGGGAAAATCAAATTTTATATCTGGCTTCCAGATTAAATTCATAAGTTTCATCTTCTGCATATCTTCTATATTTTTTTTTATAAAGTTTGATATATCATAATAATTAACATTGTTCATTAAAATATCAGGTGGTGATGTTGATGTACAAGAAGCTTGTTCCACATGAACTAAATCTAAAATTAAAATCTAACTATAATCATTTAAAAATCTTACCACTAGTACATCCTTTTTCCACATAAACTAAATCTAAAATTAACATATAACTATGCTCAGTTAAAAATCTTACCACTTGCAGATCCTTTTTCCACATGAACTAAATCTAAAATTAATATCTAACTATGATCAGTTAAAAATCTTACCACTAGTACATCCTTTTTCCCCATGAACTAAATCTAAAATTAACATCTAATATGATCAGTTAAAAATCTTACCACTTGCAGATCCTTTTTCCACATGAACTAAATCTAAAATTAACATCTAATATGATCAGTTAAAAATCTTACCACTTGCAGATCCTTTTTCCACATGAACTAAATCTAAAATTAACATCTAACTATGATCAGTTAAAAATCTTACCACTAGTACATCCTTTTTCCCCATGAACTAAATCTAAAATTAACATCTAATATGATCAGTTAAAAATCTACCACTTGCAGATCCTTTTTCCACATGAACTAAATCTAAAATTAACATCTAATATGATCAGTTAAAAATCTTACCACTTGCAGATCCTTTTTCCACATGAACTAAATCTAAAATTAACATCTAATATGATCAGTTAAAAATCTTACCACTTGCAGATCCTTTTTCCACATGAACTAAATCTAAAATTAACATCTAATATGATCAGTTAAAAATCTTACCACTTGCAGATCCTTTTCCCACATGAACTAAATCTAAAATTAACATCTGACTATGATCATTTAAAAATCTTACCACTAGCAAATCCTTTTTCCACATGATTAACTTTTTTGACACAATATTTAAATATCGCGCCTTTTCTTTTATTCAAATTGATAGAGGAATCCATATGAAATGCATACGTTTTATAACCACAAGGAAAATTTAGGAAAAATATATTAACGCCTAAAAATACTTAATGGTTGTTGAAAATAAGAGCTCTCCATAGTTAATTAAATAGCACTCATTTTATAATATTTACTATATAACGCTATATTAGAAAATAAAAAATATTTTTTCGAAATCCGCGGGGGGGGGGGGGGGGTTTGAACCCTAAAACCCCCCCCCCCCCCCCCCCCCTTGCGTACGCCACTGCACCTGATTATGCAAATGTACAGCTTTGCAAATTGCATTTCAACGGGGCAAGGAGAGGCGGCTGATCCCCCCTTAAATTCAAAAACTTTGTTGAAATTTGTTAAAATTATGGCTAAAATTTTAATAAATGATTAATTTGCCCCTCCCTAAATCATTACTGCCTCCCTCTAATCCCAATGCTGGCTACGCCCATGGCTCGGCCCTAGCCTATTGCTTTTATTTTTGTTTTGCCCAAGCCCGATAAAGAATATATTTTACGCCCTTGCAATTATTAATCATAGTTTGAATTTCAAATCTAATTATATAAAAGTAAATTGAATTATTAATTGATGAAGAACCAGAAACATTTCGACCAAAGAGTAGCTCAAAATTGAAAAATATGTTGTAATGATTACACCATCTATTATATTTTATGGTTTATTAAAATTGTTTATTTTGCTGTGAAATAATTAGGTTTTTTGCATTAATTAGTTATATATATATCACGCGGCTATTCTTTCCTTTAATTTCGTTCAAAAAACTAAACCCGCCCCCTGCATACGCCAATGCTACATTGCCTAACAAGCATAATGTGTTTACCATTGAAACATGGAAAATTAGTATTTTTTATAACACCCTATATAACATTAATATAATTGCTCAATTGATGTTAATATCAACTGATTAAAGTTAGATGAGTTATAAGGAATTTAATATTTTATTAATAGGTCATTACAGCCCCAAACCGTTATTATCAGCAGGTTTCCTCAATTTTTTCTACGGATACATCTGTAATTACAATAACACTTGCCATAATAAGCCAGTGGATGACCAAAACTTTTTCGTTGACGGCAAATCTGAGTATGTCTCACTCATTTTGTGTATAATGGCTATAATCGGCTCTTGAAAACACTTGTTGCCCTAATGACTTACTCAACGTTATAATGTCTGCTATCTTAATAATAATTCATACTTTGGCTGATAATTATATCAATATTATTAGATTTGCCCAGGCTTTTATAGCTATGGATAGATATCTTGGAAATCAAAGCGTGAAAGAAATTGCCATGGATATCACTAAATTACTCAAAGGTATTATAAATTCTATTTTTTAAACCTATACAATATTGATTTCCTTTCCAGTACCGAACATTAAGGACGAGGTAATATTAAGTTAACAATTTGTAACTCCTACTAGGTCGATTGGACAAGATTGAATAACTTAGCGAATGTTGTCTCCAATATTTCAACGGTTAGTTATTCTTATACAATTCTTAGTGGTTGATTAATTAAGTGCCTTAAAATTAAAATAGGTGTAATAAATGTAGCAAAATGCTCTTTTTAAATTCACATTTTTTCTTAATATAAAAAATTTCACAAAATTTTTATACAGGGTAAGACACTTAATAATAATTACGCTCATTCGATAATTTATTTATAAAAATTTAAATTCTAAGGATCATTTCTTTTTCATGAGTTTTTTAAAAAAATTATAGAAAGTACATGTCAAGAGATTTGTCCGACATTTGAAACCTTTATTTACGATGTTGATTGAATGGAGTAATAATAATCGGACCTATACACCTAAAGAATATTCGATTTCACTAATGGCTGGACTCAGATCCTTATGTGGCATGGATTATTCAGCCATACAAGACGAATATTTGAAGGAAATTAGCTTAAAAGAATTTTTCCAAGATATTCTCTATGAATCCTTGTCAACTTTTGACAAAACTCCATACACATCAAGTACAATAATTGTACATTATCAGTACTTATTACCATAATATTAGGATTAAAAAATATAAGATTCAAATTCTATGTTACTTTAAAAACGTCCATTTTAGCTTTCGCTTATTGACCAATTCCATTTCAATAATTTATTAATTTAAACTATAGCACACATTTGGCTGATAATTTAAGGTGATACCATTGTAGCTTTTTTGCCAATCATAATCCAATATTTTTAATATGATTGTTTTAAATACCCACCAATATTATCGAGATACGAGGATGTTTTTTATATAAAAATTTTAGGAAGGGGGAAGGAAGGGGGGTTATGTGCAGTGTTAAGGGAGAGTTTGTAGCGGAGGTGATGTCTGAAATTTGAAGTCTAAACAAAGGTAAAGTTTGGAAACAAAGCGTGTGAAGTATATATCTATATATATAAAGTAAAGTGTTTGTATATATGTATGTAAGGGCTAATCTCTGAAACTACCGGCCCGATTCGCGCGAAAATTTACCCCTAGGTTCCCAGGGCGGCCAGGGGTAAAATAGCTTTTTCAGAATCCTAAAATTTCTTTTAATTTTCGAGATATTGGGTTTTATGCGTTTTGACGTTCAATAAAATGTCAATCAAACGCACCTCCTCGCGTTCGTCGAAAATTTGAATATACAGACAGTTCTGTAGTAAAAGTGTATCACTTATAGTAGTTTGTAAAACGTAATCTTTTCTTAACGGTGACAACATAAAATTTATGAATTAAATTTCTTAAACGTCATCTTTTCTTAACGGTGACAACATAAAATTTATGAATTAAATTTCTTAAACGTCATCTTTTCTTAACGGTGACAACATAAAATTTATGAATTAACCTGAAATAAATAAAATTATAGATTATTTGAGAAAATATATAGGTGAAGAAGATGAATTTTTCTCATTATCATTAAATGAGATATTTTAAATGAGAAAGATGAAAGTATATATAATTTAAATGTAATATAAAATAGTCCAACGTTGATTATTCTGAGTAAATGCTATTTATATATAAATGTCATTATTTATCTATCATTAATTTTTATTCAATGAGATATTTAAATGAGAATAAATTCTGAAAGTACCTCCCGATTCGCGCGAAACTTTACCCGTAGGTTCTCAGGGCGGCCAGGTGTAAAATAGCTTTTTCAGATTGCTAAAATTCCTTTTAGTTTTAAAAATATCGGACATTTCTCGGCCTTTTGGTTTTAAAAAAGGGCTAAATTCTGAAACTTCAGATCCGTTTCGAGCGAAAATTTAGCCGTAGATGCCCAGATAGGCCAGGGGTTAAATAGCTTTTTCAGATTCCTAAAATACCTTTTTGTTTTAAAAATATCTGACATTTCCCGTCCAGTTTCATTTATAGCAGCATATACAATAATGACGTCATACATACAAAGCTGAAGTTTTCTCGAATTAGATATTTAAAAGTATAATAAAAATGTTACAGTAAACGGTCAAAATTATTGGGGTTTATCAGACTATTTAAATTAAATAAATAAAATTTAAATTATGCAGTTTTTGTCATTATTATCACGTGGTCGATCATAGAAGCATATTTTTAATAATTATCCATCCTTCAATTAATTATTTTATTATATTAAAGAAAATTGTGTTTCAAATAAATCAGCCAACTAGGAGAATAAAATAATGGTATTATTGTATAATAAGTAACAGCATTAATAAGCAATTTTTTCAAAAATGTTTAATTTTAGTCGGATTTGATGACTAAAACAGAATTTGCATTTGGGTTGTCTTATTATATAAATATATACTAAAAATAGTGGGTTCATAAAATCATTCGGACCTTTCACATTATAAATTATTTCATATATGACCCCATTTTAGATAAGTCTTATTAATAGCTTATACTTAATTAACCACTTAAGGACTGAGCCAAAGCAACGCTTGGCCGGGCACAGCTAGTTAAGGTATAAATGACAACTTCAAAACTAATTAAAAGGTGGGAGTTGGTGAGGGACGGTTTAGGGGAGTTGCACATAAAAGTAGAGCGTGAAGAGGGAGGGGGGGGGGGAGGTTCGTGTTACCTAGAAATGGGGCGGCATTTAAATCCAATCATTAAAGAAAAAGCGATCTTGATTTACAAAGATGTCGGACGGCCTTGGGTAGAGGCCACATAAATTAAGTACAGCGGTTTTCCGGATTGTAGTTTGTCATTTTAAACCAACAAGCTGCACACTACACTACACAACAATTTAAGTCTAAAGTGAGCCCATAAGTTGCATGGCAATTAATATATTTATAACCAAAAAAGGTCATATTATATTTGCAACAATTTTTAGTGATAAAAAAATGAAAATCGGTTATGTTTTATAGATATAATTACTGGCAAATATACCAGGAATTTATTGATGTCTATTTCTTAAAATCAATATTACCTGCATTCATTTACGTTCATTCCAAATTTAATCGTAAAAATATGTAGCTGGAGTTTTATGTTTGATATGTCTATTTACACTATTGATCTTTTTACTACTTTAAATTTGTTATATATTTATCTAAATTTTAAACGAGGCAAATAATGATTTAATAATGAAAACAGGTTACTGCCAGAACGTATTTTATGAATTGGAGCAATCGAGACTATTGACAAAAACTTGGAAGACCCTAAAACCACTATTTGTCAACAAGCTCTTATTTACACCTGTTAATTCTGGTGAGATAAATTATTATATATTTATAAAAATGCATTAAGTTACTTGGAAAATTATGGAGAATGTGAATAGGACATTTGAAAGGTTTTCTTTCTATCATCATTTATTGAAAGATATAATCCATAATATTTTGATAAATATTGAAATTATGGAAAGCAAATCGGGAAACAAGACAACTCCTCAGCAAAAGAGATATTTACCTATCATAACCATTTTGGATAAATTAATTACAAAGATATCCCAGACGCTAGATTGCATTTTGGTTGATAGAATAGAAGGTTTACCTAGCGAATTAGAGATGGAAAAATACAGTCAAACTTTAATGGACTCGGACAACTTTCTTGCTGGAATTGTATTTATAGATATGGTTAATGATAAGCATATGCACAAACCAATCGATGCATTGATTGAAGATTCGTCAAAATTTGTACGTTACAAAATACGTATGGATGCCGGAAAAATTGATTCTTTCAATACATTATACGATGAGCATTATATACATTCACCTTTGAGACATCCACTAACACACCACAAATACTACTACAATGGTTTTCTCATTCTTCAAGACCTTATCGACACTGCCATTATCGATGTTTTCACTAATAATACTCTTGAGAATGATTCTTATATACACAAACCAGGCTTGTACCTTCAGCAGACACCATATCCCTGCTATAATCGTGACGAGTAATCAATTAATATTTTGATAATTTTTGAAAATAAGTTGCAAAAAGTAATAAATTATTCTAGGTTTCTAAGGTCGATAAAAACGCCTATGAGTCATCATTTAAACTTATGTTGGTTACCATATGTAGCACTTATAATAATATCTATGGTAGAAGAGAAAGAGAACAAACGTAAAATGTATTACAAAATGTTTGGAGTGAGCCACACGCTTTGGACAATCTCTTGGATATTTACTTACTTATTTCCAGCCATAATAACTTCTATACTAATAACATCACTCCTATACTATGGGGGCATATTTACATACGCCGATAATTTGATCATATTCATCATTGTTTTTTTGCAAGGATTCACCAGCATCTCATTTGGCACCTTCATTGCAAGCTTGTTCATTAAAGCTAGATCAGCTGTTGTCACCGGTTTTTTCACCTATCTTCTCACGAGCATATTCCTCAACTACTTATCCTTACAAGAAATATATTTATATGTAAGACATTAAATTTTAGCTATAACTTAATAACTACCTTAAAAGAGGAATACCCCCAGGTTTTAGTCCGTCTGATTATTTACTTCTCTTTCCTAATGAGATTCTCTCGAGTCAATTTTTTTAAATAAAGACGTTTTTAATGCAATGCTAATTTAGAAAATATAATTATTTAGCATTTTAATTTATATGTTATTATTTTTTTAATTACACTAAAGATTTGATTTGAACTATATTAAGGTTCCTCTACCTGTCGCCTGCTATACGCAATTAATGGAATTAATTATAAGCAAAGAAATTGAACAAGATGGTTTGCAGTGGAATAATTGGACATCAAAAAATATTTTAAATGTCTTTGTTTTGTTCTTATATGCAGAAGTCTATATAGCATTAGGATTGTGCGTTGAGGCACTAACTAAAAAATTGAATTTCGGAAGATTTCAAAAAATATATGCTATTACATTACAGCGCATTAAGCGTATAATGGGAATAAAGAAAATAACGAATCCTGACATGGAAATTCCTGATAAACCTGATTCAAATATTTTTGAACCAGAGATTGGCAATGAATTTAAAAAAATACTTTCTTTCCAAAACGTGTATAAGGTTATTTAAAGAATTTATCATTTTAAACAAAATAATAATTATTATCAACCATGACTCAGGCTTTTTCTTAACTATTCTAATAAACACCATAGCCTTTAAGTCATAAATTCAATTAATTATTATTCACTGCTAACTTTACTTTTTATAGAAGACAAAAAATAACACTATGTTGTTGGAGAATATGACCTGCTCATTTTATCAAAATGAAATCACCTATTTATGTGCTGATTCACCGGCTACGATTGACACATTAGATGCTATTATTAAAGGAGAAGTAACACCTGATTCTGGTCAAATTTTGTTTGAATGCGACGACACAGAACCCACGAAAAGGTTACTTTATTATTAATGCATAATAATCAATATTGCAAAACATGGAATAGGACTAACATTGGATACGCGTCGGAGAGTGTTTGCTATTTTAAGGAATTAACTGTCGAGGAAAATTTATGGTTTTTTGTGAAACTCGCTAAAACCAAGAGTAACGTGCGCCACCAAGTAAAAGCAATAATTTGGATATTTTATTAATAATTACATATTAAAATACCTATTTTATTAAAAATATTAGTATATGTTTTTTTAGATGATAAGAGGTTAATTTAGGTTTTAAATTATTTATATAATATAAAAGTTTAATGTAGGTGCAGCTATACAAACTCGAACTAACACCTTTTTAAACTTCTTTTCTCTTCACAAAGATATCCTTAATAATTGTAAATACAACTATTATTTAAGGTAAATGAAGCTAATACTACATTTAAAACAATGGTAAATATGCAATATTTTTCCAAAAATTGGCATAAAATGTAAGTTTAGCTAGTTATATTCAATTGTTTTAATAACGAATATGTCGCTTTATGCAATTTTTATTCCATTTTCGATAAAACTTAATTTGTACGAGCCATACGATCAGTTATCTATTGTTTAATCGATCGTTCTTTTGTTTATTTTTATACCCTTATTATAACATGTTAAGGTTAAATGGGGATTTAAAAATTCATGTATATTAAATGTGAGTTTTCTCATTATAATTTGCAACTTGCTGAATTACTAAAATGTATTAAACTTTTAATTGAAAGTGACATTTTGATTATAGGACGTGCAAAATATTTTAAAAGTTTGTCAACTCTACGAATACCGCCATTGCAAAATATACGAATTGGCTCGTAACAAGAGAATTTTGGTAAATTTGGCAATAGCATTTGCTGGAGAATGTCGGGTTGTACTATTGAAAGAAGCCTTGAAAAATTTGGAATTTGGGTTTTATAACGATTTATGCTCTTTGCTTATAGACCAAAAACAAAGTATAATAATTGCCTATTTTTTAACCCTATATAATATTAGACAAAAGCATCATTATACTCACCTCACAACTTGTACCCGTAACCACAATATGTGATAGAATAGCCTTTGTCATGCAAGGAAAACTTCTTTGTTCTGGGTCAGAAACACAATTAAAATTGGCATTTACAAAAGGTTTGAAATTATACATCAGTATAAATGACATCATGGAATCTGAAAAGCTCGATGCCGTGGTAAATTAAAACTGTTTATTGTGTTTATGATACAAAATCACATCAAAAGAAATTGATCGAAATTTAATTTTTATTATAAAATAGAGCGAGACCCAAACTTTACCCGTTTTGCCTAAAGGTATTGTAACTTAGTTGTTTTTATATATTATGAAAAAAGATTTTAACTTTAATGGGCATTTTAAAATTGCATTTATATTATATTCCAGAATTTAAAAACGATTTACAAGCAATGATTTGGTAGACTTTTTTTTTATATATTGTCGCTTAATTTGTAAAATAATTTCTCTTATTATATTTTAAAATAATTTTACCTTTTCAAATTCAACTAGTAAGAGGAGAAGATTTTATTCCTGAAATATAAATATTTTACCATAAACATATGTACATATTAAATTAAGAGCGCTTGTAAGAAGTCATAAAAAATTATAACTTACAGTGTTTTTCTTTACTTTCGCTCTTATTCACTCTCCTCCCCCACACTAGTGGCAAATAAAAGATTAATCTTAGCTTTTGAAAAGAACGCACTTTCCCTCTTCTTATTTAGCATGCACTTTACTCCTTCCCTTAATATGTGTGTGTTTTCGCCACTCTTGCATTTGATTATGCACAATTTATATGAGATGATTTTGGTATATTTTGTTCCCTTTGAAATCATTGCTGTCAAAGTTGCTGAAAACATCGATTTAACGTTTACCTCATTAACTGCAAATTAATCAGTAAAATTTTAGTTTAATAAATTGTATTCATCCATATTAATTTAATAAGGATCAAAAATTAAATTGTAACATTTTAAACTCAAATCTTTGTTAATAGTTTATAAAACACAGATAAAAATCTATTTGATTCTGAAACTGGCTTTTAGCTGGCCTTAGGTATATCTAGGCCTGGCCAGAGCCCGTTAGGTTATAATACGGTCAGTTCAGGGTCTGCCCGTTTTTTTAATCAGAAGCCCGCCCAAGCCCGGTCCGCGCCTGTCTTCTGATCGGGCTAGGCCGTGCATGTCTCTAGTAATATTTGATAACAACAACACGCTATTCCTGTTGTTAAAGGGAAGAGAGAATGTTTTAAGTCTGGGGCAATTCGTCAAATTTTGAATATATCAAGTTGTAATTAAGCTATGGCTAATTTTTTTAATGGATTCTTCTCTTAATTTGTATATCAGATATTACCGATCAATTTACAAATTAATGATGTTTAAAAAACGTCAAAATTGCTGTTCTTAACAACTTTGACAGCAAATATTTTAAAAACTTCACATATAGGAAAATAGTAGAGATGCACCGATACCACTATTTTATGCCGATACCGATACCAGCCGATACTTAAGATTTTTTTGCCGATACCGATACCATGCCGATACTTATAATAAAAAAAATTTTTATACTAAAAAATATATGCAAATTAAATATTATAAATTAAGTCACATCCAAATTTTGGTAGATCACAATTTTGACGATAAAACAATTGTAAAGAAATATTTATAGCCAATCAAATGAAACAATTTTCAAAAAATTTAAAAAGTCCTCTATTTTTTAATGGTAGGAGATACTATAAATATTATTTTTTGAGTTTCATATTGAAAAAGGTATCGGCTTGGTAATTGCCGATACTAGCAAAGTATCGGGCCGATTCTTTTGGCAAGGTATCGGCGCCGATACCATGCCGATACTTGGTATCGGTGCATCTCTAGAAAATATATTAACAATTTATTTGTGTTCACCGTAAAAAACTCTAGCAATATATGCAAACAGTTTGCCGGTCGATTTATAATTCCATTATTTATTCCCAGTGTAATTCAAAAAAATTAAATTAGCCCAATTTAAATTTATTGAGTGATAAATTTCGGATTTGTTGATTTTATTTAAAGTTTAAAAATATAAAATTTTATACAAAATTGATTTACAAATTAGGATAACTATTTTCAAAGGTTATGTAAAAAAGTAATATAGTGAATATTTTATACGTTTTTTAACAATATCATATACAAAATTAGTAAAAAATTAGAAAGAACCGGTTTCAAAGGTTATTTACTAAATAATCTAGTTATAATTTTAATTTAAAACTTTAATAAAAAAATAAAAGAATTGAATAAAGCTTCATCCTATGATTTGGAAATTTTAGTTAGCTTTTTCTATGCCATCCAAAAATATAGCAGACAAATCGACACATTTCGGACAAAAACTACCAAATTATAAAATAGTTTGAGGCAAATGCAAGAGTAAAGAAAATGGTAAGGGAAGGAGTAAGTTGCATGCCATTGCGAAGTAAGGAGAGGGAAAGAGAGTTCTCAATCAAAAGCTATGATTCACTCTTTCTCTCCCAATAGTGTGCGGTACAGAGTGTAGAAGTACAGAAGTAAAGAAAAAGGCGGCGCTTGTTCAAAGAATTGCCAGCCTCCTTTTTTGATCTTGAGACAAACCAGCAGTTATGTATTGGTTTGGTACCACTTCTGCAAGGATATTTAAACCTTTGCTCTGCTTGTTATGCGACTAAGAAAAACAGACACCAAAAAATCTGTAGTTTGTTCATGTGTAGTCGACTAAAACCAAAGGTCGACCAAACGAAACCCCCAGCCCCGTTTTTACAACATTACTGCATTAGACCTAAGAAGCTATTGAAAGGATTAAACCATAGACAAATACCATCACTAGCAAAAATGCCTTTCTTAGGGCTTGTCTTAATATCGGATTCAGATTCGAAATGCGCGAATTTATTTTTGTCCATATATCGGATTCATGTTCATACTTCAATCTCGAATGTTAGCATTTAATTTACTTAGTTGATTATTAAAAACAAGTAGTAGAAAGAAAAATATGATAAATTTGGAGAATATAACCACATTTTTGATGATAATGATAGTAGTGAGCAAAATTTTTTTCAACTTGAATGTTTCCTTCAACATTCTATTACTTAGTAAAATTGTTAAAGATATATAGCATTATAAATCCAAAGTTAATCCACCAGTATAGTTTTAGATTTTCAAGGAGTGCAATAGCATTATTGAAGAAGTTTTGGGGCCATAGTTAAGGTCAATTCACATCATTGTGCAGTGTCAGATTGGATTAGAAGTATTTCCATTTAGATTTATAAAGTGTCAAAAAGCTGAGAAGAGGAGCATTCCTACACAATATACATATAGGCAAGTAGCAGATAGGTTGCACTCCTTTACAAGAGGCAAGATCACTTTCAAACACCTATTGAAAATTCCAAGCCAAGAAATTTATATTCAAATTATTTTAATTTGCCTTGATGTTTGTTATTTTTATGATTTGAATAAAATTTATGTTGTCTACTATTAATTTAAATGTGCAACAAGATAGACTTAATAAATTTTAATAGATTATTAAAATATTGGCTAATAATACGTATGTACAAACAAAGTATAAACATAACAAATTCTTTACATTCTTTTTTGTCATTACATCAAGATAATAAAAATCTGGCAAAATAGATTTAAATAATAATAAACAGGATCTTCTTCTTTTAAACATTTAGCCTCTTCTATATCAATCAGTCTATTAAGTTGATAAACAGATTTCTTTTGTTACAAAGTCTATTTTCTTTATTATCAAGATCATCTAAGGTACTTGTGGTGAGAGTTTCATCAAAAACCTTTTCCACAAACATGATGTCATTCATTTTAAAAGTTTTCCCCCTGTACTCCCTTATTTTAGTGTTTTCCACCTTGATTTGCAACTTATAAACAACTATATATAATTTAATGTTTAAATACCAGGCATATTACAAGCTTCATCTAAATTATCACAACATTTTTTCATCTCAAACTCAATCATACCTTCACACCATATAATTTTATCTTTTCAACGCTTTTGATCAAATATAAACTTTGCTAATACCTAAAACTCAAAATTCATATAACATTTAAGCTTACGAAAAATGTTGCATCCTACAAAATCGCTGTTATGTTATGCGTCTAAAATCGAAATCTGCTGTAAATCGGATATTAAGACACGGCTATGTTAAAACACGTATGACGATTTTTGCTGCGCGTTAAAATCCGATATTAAGACAAGCCCTTATAGTGTGTCGGCCTATTTTTATGATGATCCCCTCTGTAACGAAGTGGCCGGCCGGTATATAGCCTAAACTCCCGTATTCTAGGCTCCCGTATAACACTAACTCCGATTTTAAACCAAGAGACTAAGTCAAAAGACAAAGACTGTTTTATTAGGTGGATAAGGCTTTATAGACACATAGCGAAGGATATATATAAAAGTAGTAATCAAATAAGTGATAAAGTACGGGGTAAACTAAGGTGTATTCAAATGGCTACGCGTATATTCAAATATCTGTGACCGCGCTAAAGTATATGCAAATTAAGCTACACTACACCCTCCCCCTTATGGTCTTCTTAAATCTTTGTAGATAAAATTACTATAGGGCGATTGTTGTTAATTTAATAGCATCGCCACATGTGCCGGATTTTCTGGCTACCCTTCGCTTAGACTTAGACTATTAATACTTAGCTGCAAAGCACACAACTTGTTGTTGACAGTAACAAAATATTCGATTATTTATTGGTGTTGTAAAAAGACCTGGGTTTTTAGCCGACCTTTGGAGTAGACCTTTAGGCTTAGTCGAAATTTGAAAAACAGACCAAAGGTTGTTAGGGTATTTAATTTAGAAACCTTTAGGCCTAGTCATAAGAATTCACCTACGACCTTTGGCATGGTTTGGTTTGGAGTGGGGGAAAATAAATACTACGATTTGATATTTTGAGGATGTTTTTGTGACTTTGAAAATATGCAATATAGATACAGGGATCTTTTTAATTGCACTGATTTGATTCTAATAACTTTGAGGGTGATTTATAATATTGATACCTAGTGGTAAAATATAATTTAAAAAAATTATTTGCCAACTTAATTTGGTGACAATTGTCTTATATGAAGCATAATTAATTTTTTACAAAAATTGGTGGGATAGGGTGTCATAAAATTGTGCAAATATAGTATTTAAATCTGTTAACATATCTTGGTGATTGTGGTGTTTCCCCCTCCCTAAATTATTGTTACTTATTTTTATTACTTTACGCGTAACACACGATTGTTTATTAGCTTATTTATTTTTGTTGGTTTGTTTATCCCCCCCCCCCCCCCCCACACACACGGATATAATTATACGCTATTGTGCCAAATCCCTCTACGATTAAAATAGATTTTATACCCATTTTGATCGAGCACTTTTAATGGCGTTCGCGTTATATTAGTATAGAATCTAAAGCGTATTTTATTAATATGAATTTGCAAGCGCTTGTTATTATTTTATTCGGTTCTTTTAAACAGAAAAGCGCATTCATATTAATTTTTATCGTAGTGTTATTATAAAAAGAAGAAAGCACATTCATCATTATTCATATATAATTCATTATTCATTTATTCAATATAATTTTATTTTGTGTCGCGTAGTCATTAAATAAAATATTAAATGGGGACTTTAGAAATTCTCAAGTAGATATAGTCCTTCGCTTTTGGGGGAGGGCCAAAACCTTTGGATGGAAAGAAATTATTGTCGCGTCGTGTAATTAGAATAAAATAATAATAACCGTTCAAAAACAATTTTAATTTTTTCGCGCGCGAGTCGAAAGGATTTATTAGTGATAAATGTTATAATTGTCTTTTGGAAATCAAAATAAATTTTTCAAACGAAAATAGATGGTTCAAAGTGTCACAAAATTACTTTAAACATCAAAATTATATTTGTCAACCTAACTTGGTGACAGTTGTCAAAATCGGAGTTTACAGAGCTAACAGAATTCTTTTAACAAAAATTAATGGGTAAAGGTCTCACAAAGTTAATATGAATATAAAACCAACGGGTCGGGTCTCGGACGGCCCATGCAGGGCTGTACCTACAGGTTACACTGGTACCTGTCGAAATTAAATATTTTAACTATTTAGTCCTACTTCTGTGCATTTAAGTATTAAAATGTGAAAGGGATCTGAAAGAATTAGCATTTTACCTGCCCACTCATAGAACATAGTAGAAATAGAAATGTCTTTAATATTGAAGAATTATAAACATAAGTGTAAAATTATTTTTTTTTATTTTACTGAATAACTTGCTTTAATGTCACCAATGTCGATAGGCTGCCGTTGTGACAACTTTTTTTTCATAATCTCATCACTACGATAATTTTATGTAATTTATTATTTTTTTTGATATTATTTAGATGATTATCCTCTTGAGACAATAAAGCAAATGGTGTCTAAATTTATAGGAGGGATCGAATTGATTGGCCAAAGAAACAAAGTTTATGAATTTACTTTACCCTATGACTCTAAAGATTGCAACTGTATATCGACTAGCAAAGCTATACAAAAATTTGTGACCTATGTAGAAGAAAATCAAGATACTTTGGGGATACATAATATTGAGCTTTATGATTCTTGTATTACAGATGTAAGTAGTATAGTTTAAACATTAAATTATAATTACTTCGTCACAGGTTTTTGAAGTTTTAAAAGGCAGAATTATGGTACAAACTTCTCCAGGTAGTCGCGTGCAAAATAAGGAAACATACCTCGATCAAAGTTTATTTATACATATTTTATAACGTTGAAATTTATTGAAAAGATATTGTCAAAAGTCTGGCGAAAGGAGTTAAAAGCTTATGGATTCTTCAAAGCATTGACAGAGTTAAACATAAGTGTTTATATACACTACGCAGCAAATATTTTCTATACCAAATTATCCTTTTCATTTCAGTATTGACCTCTTCAACACACTTGCATAAACTGCATAACAATGAGCAAGAGAATATATATCCAATACCTTTAACTACTTTGATGCATTCAACTCATCGGAGTGTTTTTCAAAATAAGTACTACAACATTCGAACCTTGCTTTTAATTCTTAGTGGTAACCACTATACATAGATCTAGCGATTATAAATTGTGAGAGAGGAGGGGTGGGGAGAAGGATGGCACAAAGTTTGGAACTAATTTAGGCTCATATTGTTTTGATATTTAATCATAATGTTAAATATATGAGTGCTGTTTTATAATTCTACATATGATTTAAGTTAAAACCATCAACAATAGACGGCTCAATTGTCTTTTAAAAATTAATTCATTTTTTGTCATCTATCAAGATGGCTAGCAAAATGTTTATTATGCTCTGTATGTATATCTATTTCATATAGTAATAAAAATAATTTAACAATTTATAACAAAAATATAGGAATAATAATAGAATAATTCATAAATATACTCAACTTATTAAGCACTATCTACACTTAAACTTTAAAATACTTTTTGCTTAATTTTTCGGGTTTAAAGAACTCTTAAAATAACTATTAATTGTTATAACCTAGTATATGGTTATAACGTTCAAGCTAATTGACAAATACAATCCATCGCTATATATAGTTTAGGTTGATTATCAATACGGCGGTTAATTTTAGCAAAACTTATATCTTGAATATATAAACGTTGAGAAGTCTAACTGTGTATAATTGAAACATTATCTACAGAGCGACATCAACACATATATATATATATAATATATATAATTGATACTAAGTTTCAAATAATTATTCAGAATTAAAGAATCCCCTAATAAAACCATCGATAAAGACATTTTAAACGAGAGCAAAGAGTTTTTTGGAAAAAATACTATGGCAATACTTTATAAGTATCCTGATACTTTATATATCAAGAAATTAAATGAGTGTATATATCGCATTCCTCATAAATACGATAGCAAATGTCACCTATCTCAATCTATCAACTCCGAAATAAGCCCTTATGCGTCCAACATTAAATGTAGCGACTTATTTGATCAAATTTGTTATAAATCAAAGAAACCTAATCAGAAATTAGGTAGTAAACGTTCAATTTTGCCTAGTAAAAACACTAAGTGTATTTGCCTTAATAAAGATGGTCAAAATCAATGTTTTTCAAAACGTGGCTCTCAAGCATCTATCAAATCTTTGTCCAATTTAATTACTGCAGTCGATACTAAAAAATTAAGTAAATATTTTGTCAAGAATACAAACAATAAATTTGATATAATTGGAGGCTACGCTAAAATTTATCCACAAAATGTCACATTATCACTACAAGACAAGTATAAAAGTGCATTGGTTGTGCAAGAAATTTTAAGTAAAGCTCTGTCAAATTTAAAAAAACGAGAGACACTAAAGTTGCTGTTAACCAATACAAGGCATATACATTATTTGCAATATCTTACATATGCTGATATCGACTATGTTAAAATTTGGTATGATAACAGACTAAAAATTGGAATGGCATCCTTCCTAACTTTATTCGACACATCATATTACAGAACTCTCATTCGATTCAAATCCGAATCAACAAGCAATGATTCCCTTTCAACTGAGAATTACAAATATACCGCGAATATAAAGGTTTCAGATTACACAGACGAGATTAATATATATAATGGGGTTGATTATGGCATTCTTACCATAAATCATCCTATTTTTAACGAAAAGTCACACATAAGGTAATCTTTTTAAAATTAAACAAAAATAACCCCAACTTTATATTATAATGTTTAAATTAATATTTTTACATTGTGTATATTTTTAAATTCAAAATAGGAGACTAATGATTACCTATGGAACTCAAATAGCAATCATTCTTTTAACTTTAAACATTTTAAATGGGTTAATTAAAAGTAGCTCTTCCTATGAAGTAATGGAAAGACTTGAACCCTATCACGCCATTGGCTATACGATTGCTCATTTAATAAGCAACTCTATTATACAATTAGCATTATTGGCATCAGCCTTTATACTACAGACCATAATTGGGCAAGCTTATGATCCATTTGTCATACTATTTTTTGTTTCATTCAGGTATAAAACATATTAAGTATTATTTGGCTAAAACATTACAAACCACTTTTATTTACATAGCTTAGCGTATATTCCTTATATGGGTTTGCTCTGTCGTTTATTTAATTTCATTCGTCCCTCATTTATATGTAATGTTCTGATCACCATGTTATGCGTCTTGGCAGACTTAACATTAAAGATACTGCCAAGATATTTTAAAAAATGGAGTGCAGTTACAATATTGTTTCCTCCTTTTAGTTTTTTCAAGGGTTTGCTATTAGTGCACAAACATCATTTTCCGAAAGTTGAGAGGTAGTTTATATATTTCATCTTAGAAAATGTGTTATAGTGTTTCATATAGACACGCGATTTACGATGAATCTCAAGAAGTTGTCAGACAATCCTATTCATTTTTATTCTTTGCAATAGTCTATAGTGTCATTGAAATCGCAATATGGGTTAAAAAGCCGTGGCAAAATAAATTGTATTGGGGAAAAATCAAAACTAGGTTTGCAGCTTTAAAAAGTCTGATGAAAAAGCATTTACCTATGAAAAATAAAAGATCTGAAATAAATTCCGAAGATCCACTTCAAGATTCAGATAACTTAAGGAAAGATAATAATTCAATGGAATTCAAAATTTGGATGAAGGATGTAACCACTACCTTTTTAAAAAATATTAACATTCAAATACATAATAAAAAATGTTTTGGAATTCTGGACCTCAATAAAGCCAATTCAAGTATATAATTTTTATAAACAACAACATTATATATGTATCAAAATTATGATAATTTTTTAGATTGCAGAATCTTCTATGAATTATTAAGTGGAAAAGTGAAAAACTTCAAAGGAGATGTATATGTGCATGGTTATAATGTTCGAAAACCAAGGTGTAGTAGTTTCAAATTTATTGGCTATTATCCAACCAGTCAAATTAATAAATATTTAACTCCCAGAGAAACGCTAGTGTCATATGCCCATATGTTAGGGATGGATGATGTTCATCAGGTTAATTTATAACTTCACATAGGGCATAATTAGCTATGCGCACTTTATATTTTTAAATTATTACCCCAACCTTTGCAAGTTGTTTGCGCCTTTAAAAAAATTAATAATAAGTGCAAGCTTTACCGAGAGAACAATTTAATACAGTTGAGATTATAAGATCAATGTGTAATGAGGGAAATTAGAAGGTAGTGTGATTTCTTATTATACATAAAAATTTAACCATCTCATATTTGTTAATTATTTTAGCTTTGATATTTAAATTGTCTCCCTTAAATTCCATAAAAAGTTTAAGAGTTGGCCCACAAAACCAAGTATTTATTCTATTTTATACTGGATAGCTCTATATATGCTATAAAAGTTGATTTTAGATAATCTGTTAACTATAAGAGTTAAGAACTTGTACTTTAATACAGAGAATTTTAATTATAAAATAAACAATACACGACGTGTCGCATTTATAAATAATAGCATGATTTGGAACGTTGATAAAAAAACCTAATTGATATTTAATTCTGTAAAGTAGAATAAGTTACTAAACTTATAAATATATTTATTATATAGGATAAATTTACTTGAAGTCAAATATTTAGGTTTCCCGCCTCTATCACTTAGTATAGGATATAGGTTTTTCTCCCAAGTTAAATAACACTTTAAATTGCTAGTTAAACTAAAATCAAAAAACACCTCCTAGCAAGATTATTTTTACCAAGACTAAGTGAGTATTGATGAATGACAATGTGCACCATCATGAGTAGGAAGGTATCTCAAGATTTACAATAATAAGTAAGTTAAGGTAAACGATAAATCGGGTAATAACCATTTCCATAAAAACTGTAACATTGTTGTAATTAAAGGATTTAAAGTCAGAATTATTTTAATCCTTACAAAGATAACTAAATCGTTTTGTGAAGTTTAAATATAGTAAATTAACAATCCTGCTAGGTTTATCCATGTTAACAATATTTAGCAGGTAGAAAAATACTTGAGGGATTTCGAGATTGCGGAAGATACATGGATACATCATTGTACCAACGAAACTCGTAGAAAAGTGTGTATCGCTATAACACTCATGAGCAATTATAGGATAGTTCTATTGGAAGATCCTTTTGAAGGTGTGCCATTATTATTTTTTGTGTATATAACATTTAGTAATCTTATCATTACTAAATTAGTGTTTAGTATTATATTTTTAGAATATTTAAATTTTTCAAAGTGTCTAATATGTATAAAAACATTAAAATCTATGTCGTTAAAGGAATAATCGCCCATTATGATTTATTTCCCAACCAATTTTACATATTTACCATATTTGCCCAATTATTTAAACTATTTTAATAATATTATACAGGTTTAAACGGAAATATACGAAATGTCTTACGAGATTATATACTTCAGAAGATCAATCAAGATCATATTGTGTTAATATTTATTAGTAATTTGGAAAGCTATGATGTATTTTCCGAAATTGCAGTGTTAGTTAATGGACAACTTAAATTTAATGGATTGCACAAAGAATTATTATCAAGGTATTCGCCATATATCCGAATATGAAATTACATCTCTACATGTTTCCCTTGTTTACACCCCTGTTGTTTCATAATATTTGTTAGGTATTTAAGCCCCAGCCTTCGCACTTTTAAGTGCAGCTTTGATATAGAGTATGGCTTTGATAGATAGAGAGACAGTGTTTAATCAATTAAAATATTTTCTATTTTGCTGATAAAATTAAAAAGGTTCTATAAAATTGCCTATGGGTGACATTTCTATAATCTTTAAATCCGGGTGCCTTTGAAATCTACAATATTTATAAAAGAAAGATTAAGATTTATTTGGTTCAATTTTGTTGGTTAAAAGAGACGCGCTTATAGAATGATTGTCGAATAATATCTTACCTGTTATATGGTATGGCATATTATTATCTAAATCTCCCCAAAGTTTGTAATTGTCTCCTCATTATCGTTAATCACCGCTGTAATTCTGTTGTTGTATGAACATTATAAAATTTTCACCCTTGTTGTGAATGAATATCTATCAGGAGGAGGTGATAAAACCTTACATTGTTACATATAAATGATTGTCATTTATTATTTAACTCAGCTCAACAATTAGCCTTTGTTCCTTTTAGATTTTAGATAAGTTTATTAAAGTATCCTCATATATTTAAATATTTTATGAACTTAAATGTTTGTCGTTTAAATTTTATGGTATGGAGCAGTCATAAAATATAAAAATTGCAAAATAAACTGCCTCCAAAGTTGCAATTTATAGGTATTAAAAATTTTTATGCCTTTCAAAAACACCTAAATTTATTAGAGATGTAACTTTTATTTAACAAAATAAAATTTTTACAATTAATCCACGTTACACCTATAATTTAATAAGTATACTTTCTTATTTCCATCTTTTTATTATATCTTTTACATACTACTTAATCGGTAAAATTTTAACCTAAATATACATACACATTTCAATTAAAATACAAAATATATTTTTAATTTTTTGTAGTTATGAATTTGGGTATAAGCTGTTTATAAAATTGAATGCGAAGTCACAGAACAAGTTTCTTAACAAGATCCATGACTTATTGGCTCAAAGAATTACAGGATTTTATCCTTTAAGCAAATTTTTGATGGTCAACTCCTCATATATTCTAGTAAGTTAATATTGCATTTAGATTATAAAGATATCAATTATGAAAGTAACGTTTATTTTGAATTAGCAAATTTATTTTCAAATATTTTACTTTATATCTCTACGTTTTATTTATGATTTCACTTAAATTCGGGTAATTGTCTCTTCGGGTCTCTTTAGAGCTGAAAACGTTCTACTTTTTTTTTTTTTTTTTTTTAAAAGTTTATTTGTTAAAAATCCGCTGAGAGTAATATAATATAAATACATGAAATATAAAAGGCAAAATGCGCCGAATAAAATAATACACTATTCTGATATATCATCATCGAGGGGATCTTCCAAAATTGGCCAAGAATCCGCGAACGATTTAAAGTTGTACTTGGCTATAAGAATACCAAGTCTTTGTTTTAGTAAAAAGGGTACCGAATGTTTAGACGGGGGAGAACGTCTTCCAACCTCTTTAAAAAAAGCTAAGGCCTGTTTGCCAAAGGTGCCTGAACACGAAGCAACCAATGGAATAAAAATATTTGAGGATAATAGGGCTTCGTCATTTGCTTCTTAGTCGCTAGATTCCTCTTTTATTTAATACTAGATGAACCCGGCAAACGTTGTTTTGCCATTTACCCGGATGTATTAAATTATGTTGGAATTTTAGGGCATAATACATTAAAAATATTTTGACCATTATGCAAGGTGCCATGTAGAAACAATTAACACAATAACATTAATACTTCATCTTTGGAACTACGACCGATTTTAGTCGAACAAATCTTAAAATATGCTTAAACAAAAAAATATTACGATTATTTGTAGATTGTCGGGATGGAAAAAAATTACCCTTATTAAAGGCCTAGGGAATTCCGATTATTTGTATTGTTTCTGAATAAAAGCATTTTGCAGGTAGCTTATGATTAACATTTTATTAAGTTTGCAGTATCACTATATGACGTTATGAAGTTGCGTATGATTAACATTTTATTAAGCTATTACAGTATCTTGTATGACGTCATATGACGTCTTTATTAAGTGCCAAAACGTATAAAACAAAACTTGACCCCTCGAAAACCACTGGACCGATTTGGCTCGAACAAATCTTAAAACATACTCCGGAGTGTCAGGAATAAACCGTGAAATTTTGAGCCAAATCGGTCCGGTAGTTTTCCAAAATTGGTGGCGGCATACACACACGCATACACACAGAGTTTCATTTTTATATATAACACCAATAAGGAAGGGTGAACGGCAGGCGCGTAGCCAGGATTTTCTCTCCGGGGGGGGGGGGAAATTTCCAAAAATTTTTATAACATTTTTATTTCAACATTAAAATTATAAATTTCGGTATAAAACATAAAGAAAGTCATTATAAATAATTTAATAATTTCTTTTTCCCAGCGTCGTCTGGTGATGGCAATTTTAGAACTCTTTTAAGGCACCGTGCTACTACTTAGGTCCTCATTCAAAATGAGGTTATATCAATTTGTAATGACCTAATTGGTGTGCGCGATATATTGACTCATCTACTTCTACATTAACAATAAAAGAGGGCTAGGCGACTTAATTATAAAGAGCATAAAAGATCTCAATATAAATATAAATTTGTTAAGAGGCCAGGGATATGATGGAGCCAGAAATATGAGTTGAAATGTTGTCAGAAATGGAAGATAAACCAAATAAGGAGAAATTGAAGCAAGCTGGTATGATCACGATGTTGCAACAGAAGCTGCAACTTTAAAGCACCTAGATCTTCAGCAAGTTAGATAGTTAGCAGAAACTTTAGTATTAGTAGTCGAACCTAAGGCTAAGTTGTATGATTTTGAACTTAAGAAACAAGTTTTGGCAAATTTTTAAATATTATTACCTCTGAATCTTTGATTGTTTTGCCAGAAACGCGAATGAAAATAAATTATAGAAGGATTTCGTCCAACTCTTCTTTACCTATTAGCTTTTATATAAGAAATACTATGTCAAAAAATAGATGAAATAGATTGGCCCTTTTTTCCTTTTAACATTAAAATTAAATAAAGAAAGTCATCATTAAATAATTTTATATTTTCTTTTTCCCAGCGAAAATATCTCAAGAACATCATCTGGAGTGGGAGCTAATTCCCGATGAATCGCTAAAAGGGCCAATCCATTTAATCTATTTTTCGACATAGTATTTCTTATATACGTTTTAAGCCTCCTCAACGTTGAGAAACTTCTTTCATCGGTGAATGTAGTGATAGGAAGACAAGCTAATAGGTAAAGAAGAGTTGTGATGTTGGGTAAAGATTCCAATATTTTATAACCTGGAAATTCTTCTGACGTTTGAGACAACGCCATATACCATATAACAAATTCAGATTTAAGGTCTTCGTTTGTCCCCTTAAGATCATTGGAATAAAAGTCCCATAGAAAGTTTATTTTCATCCGCGTTTCTGGCGAAACAATCAAAGAATTCGAAGGAAATAATATTGGGAAATTTGCCAAAACTTGTTTCTTTTCCACGAACCGTTCTGAGTTGTAGAATGAACATATCGAGCAAAGGTATAAAAATAGTGATTTTGTAATAATCCTCAATGGATTCAGTTAAAATATTACTTCGACAAGTTTGCTTCTTTGCATATCGAGGTTTCTTAGGGTCAAAATCATACAAATTAGCCTTAGCTTCGGCTACTAAAAAAATTTTCCGAAACTCTTCATCAACTTTGTTTCTTATTAATTTCATTTACTAAAGCTTCTGCTAACTGTGTGACTTGCTGAAGATCTAGGTCCTTTTTTTGCAATTGCTTGCATAATATGGACGTATAGCCAAAGAGTTTATTTGGGCATAGAAGGGAAATAATATATTCACATTGTCGTAATGCAGTGAGCAAAGTTGCAGCTTCTGTTGCAACATCGTGATCATACCATGTAGATATCTTTTCCAATGCTGGATATATGGCATCTTGAAGCAAAATGTGTGTGGAAACAGCTTTGTGCCGTGATTCCCAACGGGTGACACACACTTGCTTCAATTTCCCCTTATTTGGTTTATCTTCCATTTCTGACAACATTTCAATTAAAACTTCATGACGTTTAGAATATTTAAACAGATCATATACTTTTGAAACAATACCCATGCAATTCCGTATAGTAGGAAGGGTACAGGCATCTGAAAGTGCCAAATTTAATGAATGTGAAGCGCAATGTGCATACAATGCCGTTGAGTATGTTTTCAAAATATAGGCCTCAATAATGGTTAATAGTCTTTTTGTCGAAATTTGATTCAAAAATAAAAAAAGTATATATCGGTATATATTTAATATAAATTGCATTGCATAGCAATTAATAAGTGTCTTACTTGGTCAGTTACGTTGCACAACTGTAAAATATAAACTTTAGATCTAAAATATTTTTTTCAAAAAAATTCTGCGGGGGTAAATTTCCCGTTCCCCCCCCCCCCCCCCCCCCCCCCCCCCTTATTTACGCCACTGGTGAACGGCGTTTAAAAATTCCATAGCCATTTGTCAAACTTAAGAATCAGTTAATTTCTATTTCAAAATTCACTTTTACTCTAACCTTTTTAAGTCCATATCAATATTATGTTCCCAAATCTTAGATCTTTCCTCTTTCGTTTACCTTCGACTTACACATGAGCATGCATATAAAGACCTGCAACGGGCCTTAAACCCTACGTCGGGTGCGGGCCCCCTTATTAAGTGCCAAAACGTATAAAACAAATAACTTGACCCCTCGAAAACTACTGGACCGATTTGGCTCGAACAAATCTTAAAACATGCTCCGGAGTGTCAGGAATAAACTGTGAAATTTTGAGCCAAATCGGTCCGGTAGTTTTCCAGGTGGCGGCATACACACACACACATAGTTTCATTTTTATATATAAGATTTATATTTTGATCATTTTAATTAATTTGATTAACTCTGCCATCCTTCTAAATTGTTTCGTGAACCAACCCCATTTAAAATATATTTTGGGCTTCATTGGGTTTGATTTTTTTATTCAAACTTTTTGTAAATTTCATATGCGATAAAAATAAATTTATCTTGATAAAGGATTTGTCGTGACCTTTTCCAGCTAAACTTAGATAGTTTTACATTTAATTGACGCTAGCACTGATCTCGTCGAAAAAATTTCATTTCCTCTCGTTTCGCCATTAAAATTCTCGTCTCGATATTGGGTCAGTTTTTCAGAATCTTGTATCGTCTCGAAACTCAGATTTTTATCTGTTATTTCCGCATCACCATATATAAAATGAAACAAAATCTTTTTATAATCATTGCGCTGATGTTAATATTTTAAACATATGATAAAATGAGTAATTATAACTATGTTATTATTTTTTTATTTTCTATATTGATAATTAACGTAAGCACAATCTGTGCTCGCTGTTAGGTGCACTAGGCAGAACAATAGCATATAAAAATGCTCGAGTAGCGAGTCGAAACAGCAAATTTTTTGAATGCAAAAACCCTTAAAAATTAAAAAAATTATATTTTACCCCTCCCTACCTAATCCAAAACCTGGTTACGCCCATGGCTAAATCTGTTCAAGCATTGAGCAGATTTAGAAACTTTAAATATTTGCTCATATTATATATCATAAATAAATTAAAGAATTTCGCCCCCCCCCCTTATTTTTTTCCGGTTGTTTTACCCCCCCCCCCCTTTTAACCCTCTTTTTTACCCGGGGGGGGGGGGGGGAGGGAGGGGCGGGGGTAATTTACCCCTTGCCCTCTTTTTTGCCCCGGTGATTTGCTACTCCCCCTCCCCAGGTGAAAAAGAGGGTAAAAATGAGGGCCCCCGGAGGAGGAAGAGGGCAGATGAAGGGGGGCAAAAGGGGAGGGGAGCGGTAGTGTTTAACAACTAATGTAATGGGTACACTTTCTCGAACAATATTAATATCTCTAGTGGTATTTCGGAAGGGAGAAGGGTTTTTGGCGACCTTTGTATTTAACTTAGAATTTATTAAAGACTAAGGAGTAATGAGAAATTTAACAGTAAAAAGGAAATAACTCGAGCCTTCGGCCCTCGTGGGAAGGGGAGTAGGGGAAGGGAAGGGGGGGGGGGCGACTCATCTATACTCCGTATAAACGTAGCATATTTGCTATGCAATTTATGGGCGAGAAAGGTAGTAAGGGGCGAGAATGCCTATAGGGGGGTATTAAATGCAAAATAATTAGTTATAGACCCTTGTAGAGGAGGGCATAGGGTAATTATCAATGTTAACCAATTCAAAAACGAAAAAAAATTTCGATTTATTTGGCTAATGGTCATTTTTTCCATTGGTCAGTAGCCTGCGGACGATCAAAAAGTCATATTATCAATGATATTAACAAGAACAAAATATTAATTTAATTAAAAAAAAAAAATTTGCCCTCTCCCGAGCTTGAACCCGGGATATCCAGGTCACCCTGTTTACAAGCCGTGCGCTAAAACCCGTCACACCATGCTGGTATTAAAATAGTAGAAGTTATTATGTTATTTATATAGATAATGAAATAATAAAGTTCTGTTTTTTGTTTAGAAAATCAATATATTTCATCAGTCAGTAGCCAGCGGACGGTCAAAAAGTCAAATTATCAATGGTATTAACAAGAACATAATATTAATTAAATTTTAAAGAAAAAAAACTAAAATAAAAATTCCTTTTAGTTTTAAAAAAGGGCTAAAAACTACCCGCCCGATTCGCTCAAAACTTTATCCGTAGGTGCCCAGGGCGGCCAGGGGTAAAATAGCCTTTTCAGATTCCTAAAATACCTTTTCGTTTTAAAAATATCGGACTTTTCCCGGCCACACGTGCGGTGTAATTTCTATAACACGTAGAAAATTTTACTAATTATATAAACTTACGCGCGCCATCTAATAAAGTACAATTCGTGTTTTAATAGTTTAATAGTAGATTGAATTTAATTAGAAAGAACGGGCTATGATTATACCTTTGAAGGGTTTCGAATTTTGTGTTAGTTTCTATCAATATATTATATCGTAAATTAGAATCCAGTACCTATATTTTTTTAACTATTACTTTTTAGGTTTTCTATGAAATCACAATCTAATTAAATTAAATATATTAACCCAATAAAAAAATATATATGCATTTATAAGGTTAAAAATATATATTACATAGTTGGCTGTCTGTTAGACCATCTATAATAAATTTTTAGGTTATATATAAAATTTGGCCAATGGTCATTTTTTTTCATTGGTCAGTACCAACAGATACTCTATAAGTCAATGATAGCCAAAAAAAAACGGGAAAAAATTTTTTGATGCTCACTTTGGCCAATGGTCATTTTATTCCATTGGTCAGCAGCCAGCGGACGGCCAAAAAGTCATATTAATAATGGTATTAACAGGAACAATCATAAGAGTCAAAAAAACGGAAAAAAAATTTTGATTTACAATTTGGCCAATGGTCATTTTTTTCCATTGGTCAGTAGCCAGGACACGGTAAAAATGTATATAAATTCATAAGAGTCAAAAAAAACGAAAAAAAAATTTTCGAATATTTTGGCCAATGGTCATTTTTTTCCATTGGTTAGCAGCCAGGACACGGTAAAAGTGGATTTAAATTCATAATAGTCAAAAAAAAAACGAAAAAAAAATTTTCGAATCACATTTTGGCCAATGGTCATTTTTTTCATTGGTCAGCAACCAACGGACGGCCAAAAAGTCATAATAGCAATGGTAGTAACAGGAAAAATCATAATAGTCAAAAAAAAACTGAAAAAAAACTTGGATTCACATTTTGGCCAATGGTCATTTTTTTCATTGGTCAGCACCCAACGGACGGCCAAAAAGTCTTTTTATCAATGGTAGTAACAAGAACAATCATAAGAGTCAAAAAAAACTCCGGGATTCGAACCCAAAAACTAGCTAAGTTAACAAAAATTAAGAGTAAACAACGAGACAAGACATTCTGTGCAAGACAAGACATTCGGTGCAAGACATCAATACATTCGGTGTAGCACGCCGAAAAGGCGGACAAACAAAATGGAAAGTGAGCCCATAAATTGCATCGCATTTAATTAAATAGGGGCACAGGGACCCATATCAGTAGATGCATAGGCCCTTGTAGTGGAGGGCATAGGGTAATTATCAATGTTAACCTATTCAAAAACGAAAAAAAAATTCGATTTATTTGGCCAATGGTCATTTTTTTCAATGGTCAGTAGCCTGCAGACGGTCAAAAAGTCATATTATCAACGGTATTAACAAGAACAAAATATTTATAATTTTTAATTAAATATATACATTGGAGGGTAATGGACGGACAACGGACATCAACGGACAACGGACAACCAAAAACGAGCCCATAAATTGCATAGCAATTAATACAATTTATAAATCGAAATTTTTATTTAAAAAAAGAATAATATCCATGTTTTTTGATTTTAATTGAGTACGCCTTTCCTCCAACAAGCGATTGGCTACAGAAAACAATCTTTCACTAGATGCCGAACTTGCAGGGGCGGATAAAATTTTACTCGCTAATTTGAACATATAAATTTTAAAAGAAAAAGCTTGCAAAAGTAAAAATAGGTTCACTCGGATGTTGTTTATAAAATGCGAAAGATTTTTTGTTTTCAAAAACTAATCTTTTTTAAAAAAAAAGTAAATTAAGTAATATATATATTTTTTAAAATTATAAATGTACAAATTTATATTAATAAAAAACAATTTTAAAAATTAAAATTTCCGTGATTTATGGAAATTTGTGTTCACGCCCACTCACGCAGGGGGAAAATTTTAAAAAAGCCCGTCACGCCCAGTCACGCCTAATAATTTAAAATTTCTTCACATTCACGCCGTGACCCACCGTGACACGGTGGGTCACGCGTAATTTCACGGCCCGCGCCCACCTCTAACCTCAGCTTTGAGTATAACCTATACTGAAAGAGACCACCGGGGCGGGGCACCATTTGGTCGTTGTGGATACGACATTTCGGAAATACCCATTATTATAAAATCGTAAAAAATTTGTTCTATAAATTATTTTGATTATAGTTCAGTTATTTTTATAGGTATATCTCCCTGGCACAAAACTTTCTAAGATTTTGCTCTTGATGGAACCAGTAAGAAAACTATATGAGTTTGAGGATTATTCTATTACAAAATCTACCTTGAAAGAAGTAAAGAAATTATATTACATATATTTTATTTAGAAAATTATTTATATGCCTTCTTTACTTTTAAAACTTATACTTATAATAACAAGGCGCTCACATATTGATTTATTGAGTTACATTATGTATTAGCTTTTTTTATTCATTTCTATTTGCACGTGGGTCAACAGATTTAACATCGAAGAATCAAGTTATAGTTAAACAAAATTTAATTTTTTTTTTTAACTATTTAAGTCTTCAAACTAAACTAAATTTTAATTTGATGAAACAAAAGATAAAGGACATTTAATGAAAATACTATTTAATTTATAAAAAACAAACTTTAGTAGGCATATCTAAAAGCAGATGGAATAAAATTGAACTAAAGCAAAAATAAATTTTTTAAGACAAGTATCTTAAAGAGGGGCTATGTAGTTATAGATCAAAAAATAAACCAACTAAATCTAATATATTGTATAATTAATACTTTGTTTCATTTCTTTTTAAAACATAATTAATACTTGAAGATCCAAAATTAAAACAACAAAACAAAGAAATAGCTCGCTTGACTAATTATTTAGTCGTATTGCTGATGGGCATGGGCGTAGCCAGAGGGCCGCCCCCCCCCCCTAAATGTCGAAAAAAAAATTTCCATGCAAAAAGCATTAAAAATCAAAAAAAATATGTTTTGCCCCCCCCCCAATCGAACTTTTGAACGTTTCGCCCCCCCCCCCAATCCAAAACCTGGCTACGCCCATGCTGATGGGCCTGGTAAAAAATGTTTGTAAAAAATCCTTGTCACTAAGGAAAGTGGCTGAAACTCACGGCTGAAGTAAAATGTTTCTTCCTTAACTTTATTGAGATTACATATTACAAATAACATTGATTATTATAAGAAATAAGCAATATGTATATTAAAGGCATACTCTATTCTCTATTTATTGAAAAGCATACTATCTATTTGCGATTTAGACATGTTATGTTGATTAGCTAACCTACTTTCTTTTTGGCCTAACTTATTGCTTCCGCTTTGCAGATCTCAAATTTTTGTTCATTTTTTCGGTTATATCATGTGTTAAATGATTTAAAATAACTAATATAAAAGCTTGTATAAGTCGAAAATTTATATGAATTAGAAAAGTGCTTTAGCCGAATAAAAGAATGTGATATGCATAAGAGCGTATGAGATCTAAAAGGATAAACATCCTTCTGTTTTATTATAATGTGCAACACAAATTTACGAAATGCAAAATATAAACTACTACTTTTAGATTGGTCCCATAATTTGGAAACCAGAAGGAAATGTTTTTATACCACAAATTCTTTGCCAATCTGACGTGCCATACTCGAATGAAACATAAAGCATATTGTCCATTTAAACATTATATATTTAAAAACTTGAAAACTTTTGCATCAATTAATAATACATATCGAATGTTTTTTGTAGCTTTTAATAAATAAATTCTTATACAATCATTAGTAGTGTTCTAAGTGGCTAAATACCTGGCATGGGCTGAGAACATATTTGGATTAATAGTACAGAAGCGAATTCGCAAATTGTTTGGGCATTAAAAATATTCGGCCTTATATTATTTGTGTAAGTAGTATATCAGTGCCTTATTATAATTTCCATAAACCTAAATTTCTGTATTTTAAAGCTGTTTTATTATTTAGAGCATTTGAAATTCAAAATATTGCTAAACGACAATGTACAGGTCTTGCATATTTCTTTGACTATTTTATGGCGATGAAAGCCCGCAATCGTAAGTTTTTATTCGAATCGCTTTCCATTCACTTATGGTAGTTATATTGTAGAATTCTTAAAAGTCTGTGGCTATGGGGGAGAAGATTGTGGTTTAGTTGTTTACAAGATTGATCAATTTAAAATTTTTCCCGTAATCGCACTAGTTTTTGAGTTATAAGGCGAGAAAATAATAAAAATAGTGCAGGTCAAGTAACACATGAGGCGTGTCTTAGGTTCCGTCTTAATTCCGCGCCGCGCTACAACTTCAAGCCCGCCAATTTTTTTCTGTCCAAATTCACGTTTCATGGATACAATTACTTTATTAATCATTTTACTCTCAGAATATTCCTTAAAAAAAGATGAGAAGGAAAAAAATGTCTTATATAAACAAAGACATGATTTTGGGGAGTTTAATAATATAATAATAAATATTTTTCAGGATGATAAGCTGTTTTTTGGTTATACAAGGATGAAGCAACGCACCTTTTATTATATATTAAGTAATATTGAAAAGGATAAGTCATGCAAATGATAAAGTTTTATGGATTTGTCCAGCTGTAAGGTTAATGGTGACATTAAGGTATATTTATATTATAATAATAAATCAACCTTAATTTGCAATTTAGATATTTTATAACAGGTTAATGTTTTAGGCAACTGGCCTTTTCATTCAGAATAAAGAAGCGCCATAACTATATAGTAGATGAGGTTACTGGAAAAATTATAAAAAA
This sequence comes from Gordius sp. MW1, assembly GCA_964036665.1. Lineage (NCBI taxonomy): Eukaryota > Metazoa > Nematomorpha > Gordioida > Gordea > Gordiidae > Gordius > Gordius sp. MW1. The sequence continues at coordinate 28,072,607 of OZ038527.1, forward strand.
TTTAATGAAGATTCATATACCTATACCCAATCATGAAAGTTGGACAAAAGTAGACATTATTCAATATAAAAGAAATTATTATTTAGATAGCAAAAAATTATGATGATATATGGAAGTTCCTAATTGCCTGGGGGCAATAGATGGGAAACATAAGGATTATGAAACCAGCAAAAGCTGGTAGCCGATATTACAATTATAAGGGATTTCACTCAATTATATTGATGGCGGTCTCTGATGCAAAATATAAATTCACTTATATTGATGTAGGATCCTTAGGAGGTCAAAGTGATGGAGGGGTTTGGAAACAGAGTTCCCTGTATAGGAGGATGCAAGAAGATAGAAACTTTTTACCCCCTGATGGTGTTTATAGCTGATGAAGCTTTTCAGCTTTCTAAGTTTGTCATGAAACCTTATCCAAGCTCTTAACTCAACAAAGAAAAAAGTATGTTCAACAAAAGACTAACAAGGGCCAGGAACTCTGTTGAGTGTACCTTTGGAATTATAGCTAAAAAGTTTGGGATCCTTGATAGACCTATAAAGACTCAGCCAAAAAAGGCAGAAAAAATAATCCAGTCCATTTATATATTACATAATATACTTATAGATAAGGACTTGCCTCCTCATGATTATGATTTGAATGAACCCCAAATTGAGACTACACAATTATTACCAGAGAACAACCCATCATCTCAGAGTGAATGAGATTAGAAAATTATTCTTCCAGTATTTTAATTTATACCCATTACCATGGCATTAATTACATTTTTTTGAATTGTTTATTGTGTCCAACATCAATTGAATAAATTGTTATTAATATTTATGGTTGTCAGGTTTAAACTATAATTAAGCTTAATCATCAAAATAACAAAAATTTATTAGCCTAACAGACTTAAATTTGTTCACTATAAAATGTACTGATAATAAAGATCTGCCTGTATATGATTATGAGATAAACAATACTCAGCAAATAACACTTGAAAATATTTGTTCTTATCCAATCATTTAAAGACTTTATTCATATATAAATACAAGTTTTGTAAAACATTTATTAATAAAATTAAAATCTTGAAGAAGGGAATCAAGGAATGTCTTTTCCAGATCCTGAGAAGTTCTTTGCTTCTATGTCTATTTTCTTCAGAGTATTTTCCATTAGTTTTGCAATAATCCACTTTTAAAGTTAGTTTTTTATTTGATACTAGTTACCAGCCAAGTTGCATTATGTGGCCACCACCCCAGGCTTATTCCATTCAATTATTCATGTGCCTTTCCACACTTCTTAATAATGTTTTTACTTGATATTGTCTAAATATTTAAACATATTAGGTCACAGTAATAGCTTGCTCAATAGCTTGTAGCATGTTGATCGACCAATGTTACACGATCCAAATTCTTATACTGTATAAGCGATCTCATATTCCATTTTCTTATTGGATCCAAAAAATAACGAAACGCCGATTTGTGCTTTTCGCATTCGGAAAAACACAAATCGTAGGAAATAAATAAAATTTCTTACTCACGTTTTCATATTGTGATTTCGGTGTCGCAAGGGCAGGTTTCGTAAGGTTAGGGTTAATTTTTAGGTTCAAGATACATAATTACTTTCTTTGGATCGAATAAGAAAATGGAATGTCAGATCGCTTATACAGTACAAAAATTTGGATCGTGTAACATTGGCCATGTTGTATGTATGTATGTATGTATGTATGTATGTATGTATGTATGTATGTATGTATGTATGTATGTATGTATGTATGTATGTATGTATGTATGTATGTATGTATGTATGTATGTATGTATGTATGTATGTATGTATGTATGTATGTATGTATGTATGTATGTATGTATGTATGTATGTATGTATGTATGTATGTATGTATGTATGTATGTATGTATGTATGTATGTATGTATGTATGTATGTATGTATGTATGTATGTATGTATGTATGTATGTATGTATGTATGTATGTATGTATGTATGTATGTATGTATGTATGTATGTATGTATGTATGTATGTATGTATGTATGTATGTATGTATGTATGTATGTATGTATGTATGTATGTATGTATGTATGTATGTATGTATGTATGTATGTATGTATGTATGTATGTATGTATGTATGTATGTATGTATGTATGTATGTATGTATGTATGTATGTATGTATGTATGTATGTATGTATGTATGTATGTATGTATGTATGTATGTATGTATGTATGTATGTATGTATGTATGTATGTATGTATGTATGTATGTATGTATGTATGTATGTATGTATGTATGTATGTATGTATGTATGTATGTATGTATGTATGTATGTATGTATGTATGTATGTATGTATGTATGTATGTATGTATGTATGTATGTATGTATGTATGTATGTATGTATGTATGTATGTATGTATGTATGTATGTATGTATGTATGTATGTATGTATGTATGTATGTATGTATGTATGTATGTATGTATGTATGTATGTATGTATGTATGTATGTATGTATGTATGTATGTATGTATGTATGTATGTATGTATGTATGTATGTATGTATGTATGTATGTATGTATGTATGTATGTATGTATGTATGTATGTATGTATGTATGTATGTATGTATGTATGTATGTATATATGTATGTATGTATGTATGTATGTATGTATGTATGTATGTATGTATGTATGTATGTATGTATGTATGTATGTATGTATGTATGTATGTATGTATGTATGTATGTATGTATGTATGTATGTATGTATGTATGTATGTATGTATGTATGTATGTATGTATGTATGTATGTATGTATGTATGTATGTATGTATGTATGTATGTATGTATGTATGTATGTATGTATGTATGTATGTATGTATGTATGTATGTATGTATGTATGTATGTATGTATGTATGTATGTATGTATGTATGTATGTATGTATGTATGTATGTATGTATGTATGTATGTATGTATGTATGTATGTATGTATGTATGTATGTATGTATGTATGTATGTATGTATGTATGTATGTATGATTGCCGCGAAGACGCCCAAGAGCTTAGTAAGTGCAATCTAAGGTTGGGCCCCTTCTCACGCCAAATGGCGCATAAGGCCACGTCGGTGACAACGTGTGTAATGTACCTGTAACAAATTTGATTAATATGCAGTGTAATTATGGCATGTTAATATCTAATACCCAACTTCATGAGAATTAAAGAGAACTTTGTAGGTGAGCATTTATTACGAATGAGATATACGCGCCCTTGTAGTTGAAAGACTAGATAGTTGGTTCTTTGAGAATTCTATCCATAGTTTCCTATCTTGCATTATTGTCAACATTGAATCCCTGTCCTGACCTAATAATTGAATTTCTCGAAATGTCTTGTGTAGCCAACTGCCATTGCACTTCAAACCTCTTAGTGAAGGAGGATACCAGAACAGTGAAGACAGGCAATAGTTTGTACCTTTTCTTCGGACCTGATGTGCTAGAAAATTCACTTCCTTGTTAACATAATATTTTTAACTGGAGGGATCTTACAACGCATCCACAGATTTTCGTTTGTTATCGTTGCCGGATAAAAAATTCGACATACAATTCGTAGCATTTTGTTGATGTTAACTTGGAGTTTTTTTATGCCGGGGGCACGCAACGACTAGGATTTACACCCATAAAGAAGTGTTGGTAGAATCATAGCTTTAAAGATCCTCAGGCGGGTGTTGAGGACCAGTTGGCGCGAGCGCCAGATTGCCGAACAAGAATAAAATTTTACAAGGGTTCGTCGGAGCTTTAATTCCATGTCTCCGTCAACATAAGTATCCTCTGTTAGTTCTAATCCTAGATATCTTACTCTGTGGGATGCTTGTATCGGGTTATTTTCAATAATTAACTCCTCCTCTGATTGATTATTTATTACAAGCATAGAGCACTTACAGCATTTATAAACAACCCTACTTGTTTCGCCTGATTAGCAAATCTATCAACCATCGATTGAGCCTGTGATACAGACGAGGCGATAAGGCATATATCATCCGCGAAAAGTAGTAAAGATATGTTGATACCGTTTACATTGATGCCTTCGTAGCCAAGTATAGACCGCTTTACGATCAAGTCCATCGCTATTATAAAAAGAAGAGGGGACAGTGGACAGCCCTGTCTAACTGTCACTGGAATCGGGTCTGATTTGTGTTGTAGATGCGTTTGTAGGTGTTTAAGCCTACTTTATCTAACTAAAGGAACTTTATTAATATCAAAAGATATAATATAATATTATTCGATGGCACGCATTAGTTTATATATCATACTATCGAGGTTAATATGCATAACTCGTACGTTAGTTGGGGGTTATTCAAATTATACTGATTGTGAATAGAATACGAGTATGAATAGTGTGTATTCAAATCGAGTAAGAAGGGTGTTCCAAGGTAACCATAAATTCCCTACAGATACTCCCCTTCTTAAAAAAATTGCATAGCAATTCAAACAAAGAATAATTTGCATTGTTTCGCCGAAATTGTAGTTTTTGCTCTTTAAGGCCGTGAAGGTTTGTGTTGTGTTGTTTGTGATGGCCGTCTTGAGTGTGGACAATTTCAATTTCGGCAGACGTTGCAAAAGACATTGTTTAGTGTAGAACGGCGTTTAGATTTTCATCGTAACCGCACCCAGATAGTTAGGTTCGTTTCACATATTGGGACACATTTTTGTAGTTAGGTTCGTTCCACATATTGGGACACATTTACCTTGGGATTGTAGTTAGATGAAGGATTGTATGGTTTGAGAACCTAGTGCCCAAAAATAATTAAAGGTACTGTTTTGGGGAAAATAAAAACAAAATGTAGCGTTGGGGTTATAAATATTTTTTTTTTTTGGGGGGGGGGAATCAAATACATTCGGCTCCCCCCGTTAAGCGGGATCACCAATTGTAGGTGTTTAAGCCTACTTTATCTAACTAAAGGAACTTTATTAATATCAAAAGATATAATATAATATTATTCGATGGAACGCATTAGTTTATATATCATACTATCGAGGTTAATATGCATAACTCGTACGTTAGTTGGGGGTTATTCAAATTATACTGATTGTGAATAGAATACGGCGGAGTATGAATAGTGTGTATTCAAATCGAGTAAGAAAGGTGTTCCAAGGTAACCATAATTTCCCTACACGTTACTATTACTTTCATATCTTTGTAGATCAGGAAGATCATAAGGATCAATTTCTTGGGAATTCCCAATAGACATAACGACTCCAATATGTAAAGATGGGAAAGGGAGTCAAACGCTTTCGAAATGTCTAGGAAGACTAAAACCAAAGGGTCCCCACTGGAGCGCGACACATCTATCATATTTCTCAATGTGATGATGTGTTCCGTTGTGGTCCGGCATTTCCTGAACCCTGCTTGATTGTGTTTGAGGATGCCCTCAACCTCGTTATATATTCTGTTGTAGATTATTTTTATGAATATTTTGGACTCAAGATTTATAATTGTGATTCCCCTGTAATTGTTAGGATCGGATGGGTCTCCTTTCTTAAAAAGCTTGATAAGGCGCCCTTGTGACCAGGATTCTGGTGCCTCTTCTTTCGCCCAGACTTCACAAAAGAGTAGATGTAGCATAGTACCAGAGATGTATGGATCCGCTCTCAGTGCCTCTGAGATGAGTCCAATCAGGTCAGCCGCTTTGTGGGGTTTAAGTGATTTAATTGCTCTGTTGATCTCAGAAATCGATGGTGGTTCAGTTAATATTGGGAGTGCCGGAGGTCCTTTAAAATTTATTATAAAGTCTCCGAAGATGTTCAATACCGGCACTTTGAATTGGGGGCACAGGATAAATCTAAAGTAAAGCTCCCATGTTTTGGTTTGCACCAAGGAATCATTTGACACACTAACTGTTTTTATGTTGTGGTATGCCCTTTTGGAAAACGAGCTACGATTCAGGCTTTTTATTATGTTGAATAGTTGGTGAGTGTTATTTGAGCGAGCCGCCGCCTCTGCCTCGCTTGTTCGCGAATTAATATAAGCCATTTTATCCTGTTTTATACTTGACTTGATACGTTTGCTGAGGGCCGACAGGCAAGAGGATTTGTAGGGGAAATTTTTATCATTGAAAAAAAGTTGATTTATTGTCCTCAGTAGCCCCAGCGTTTGTTGTGAGAACCAAGTTTTTGTCTTCATTCGATTCTGGCACTTGGGGGCATTAGCAAATATAGCTGATATTTTTAGACTTAACTCATTAATAGCTAAAGCAGAAAGATTTGTATTTCTAAATTTGGAGCGTAGATATTCCCTGAATTCGGTTGTACCTGATAAACCTTGTGGCCTTATCGTTGGATTATTGCGCAATGATGGTATTCGTAAGGTGGCTGATTTCACTACCAGCTCAGCTGCTATGGCGCTTTGATCCGCCTTTTCAATTATTGTGTCCTGTATAACACGAAAGTTTTTGACAGTTTTATAATGTCGTGACCTGCACAGCAGGTGATCTATTTGGCTTGTTTGGGAACTATTCCTTTTTCTAAATGTAGCCAACTGATCTGTGGGGAGCTCGGAAAAAGTAGAGGCAATACGCCACTTCAACCCTCTACACCATTTTTTCAGAAAAATCCCGTTTCTATTGTTTGTGCCTTAAGAGTTAGGGCCTACCAAGCCAGGGTCATCACGATCAGTGTACTTAACAAAAGAGTTGAAGTCGCCAATGATAACGGGCAATGATCTGCGCTTTAGAGTCTTGATCTTTCCTGAAAGTAGAGTGAAGAAGTCTTTCAATATTTGAAGTTTATATGACGATGTGGGGACATAGACGTTTATCACTGAGAGAGTACGTGACCCGAATGTGACATTGAGGATGAGGATTCTGCCGTTAACCCAATCGATACTCGAGATTGAGAGACGTTTATTTATAATCGTGAACACTCCTATGGTTGAGTTCTCGCTGATGCCTGCATGGAATATTGTGTAGTCTGAGTAGGCACTATCGACTCTAGAGAGGGGGATCCGAGTTTGTTGTAAACACAGAACGTCCAGTTTATGTTTCCTAGCGAATGTTATCATACATTGTTGATTCCCTTCCACCATTAAGGTATTAATGTTTAATGATGCGATTTTAATCCGCATGATTGTTTGTATTTTCTCCGGGATATTCTTATGAATGCACTTCCACTGATATTATTAGTTAAGATTTAGTGGAGGGGTTAGTATTTATTTAACTATGGGTAAAGAAAATTAGAGATCTCAATTGTTAAATGAACGGACTTTATAATATCTAATGCCAAGAAAAATTTAAAAAAAGCTGCAGACTTAACATTCCAAGCACGTGGGTACTGGGGGATTGTTTCGTTTAAAGGATTCATTGGCCATGTTGATCGCGGTTGAGTTGATACGGCAAAAATACAAAAATGACGTGACGCTGGGATTTGGGCCCATAAGCACTAATGGACATAATAAATAACGCATTAACCAACTGGATGCAAAGTCGTAAAATTAAATTTAAAAAAAAAACAAATGTACAATAACATATATATTTTATATAGTTTTTAAATATAATGCATGTTCAAAAAATCCTGTATAGCAAATAAACAAACATAGGTGTGTTATTAAGTAATACATATAGATGCGTTTAATAAATTGAAATTTTATAAAGTTTTTTATTAATCACTAATAGGATGAAAACTTCTTCAGCCATACTAAAACCTTTATAAAAAAGGATTAAACATAAATTTGTTATTAAGTGATACATATAAACTCATTTAATAAATTGTATTTATATAAAATTCTATATTTGCTTTAATATACAATGTCTTCCGCCATGCTAAGATATATAATATGGAAAATAAGTAAACATAAGTTTGTTATTGGGCAATACATTGCAAGCATATAATAAATTAAAACCCGTATAACATAAATGAGGATACATTTGTGGATCATTTGGCAATATTATTATAAACATTTATTTAATAAATTAAGCCTTACACTGCATTATTTTGGTTATGACAATAAATATAAGTAACCTATAATAAGGGACTATAGCATAAAGGATAAATTAGTTTGATATAAGACAGTATATATAAGAAAACATATGTTGCAGTATTGAATGCTTTAATAATAGATTTATACTAGACATTTATCTGTATAATATACAATTTTGAGTTGTCTATGAGAATTCTTAATACCTATTTTTGTCACTCTACAATTATTTTTGATATAAGTAGCAAAATTTAAATTATACTTTTACAAATATATTATAAACTTCTTATTATGTATATGTGATTTATGAAAAATTTATCTTTCTCAATCTTATAAATTTTTACTTTCCCATCTTTCTTGGTAAGAGTTAACTACTTGAGAAATATAAACGGCAATTACTATGGATATTTTAATCTCTAGTTGAGAACAAGTAGGTAACCCTATTCTTATCAATATATTTTTAGAGCCATTGAGTCACTCGTGGCAAGACCTTCACTTTATTAATTTATATTTAAACATCAAAACAAATACTTACATTTATTGCTCAAATAAACTCCAACTTACTTATAAAATTCCAATTTAAACATCAAAATGTTTATTAATATGAGTCAACTGACACAATACTGTCATTGCATTGTTAATATATATATTCTTTCCCCATCTTTCTTGGTGTTACCCTAAGAGATATAAACATGCTAGGTAAATAAATTACTGTGCAGATTGCACTTTCAGGTCATGATCCTATCATTACTGTTTTATTTTCATCGAAACAAATACTTATATTCATTGCTCAATTAAATTCCAACTTAAAAGTGTATTTAAAATGTTTATTAATATGAGTAAACTGGGATAATACCGTCAGTGGCATTGTTAATATATGTATTCTTAATTTCCCATCTTTCTTGATGTTAACTACCAAAGAGATACAAACATGCAAGGTAAATAAATTACTGTGCAGATTGCACTTTAAAGTTATGATCCCATCATTACTGTTTTATTTTAACCATTGAAACAAATACTTACATTCATTGCTCAATTAAATTCCAACTTAAAAGTGAATTCAAAATGTTTATTTATAGTGTTTCGATCTCGTCTCGTATCGGTCTCGAAAGCAAAATCTCGTCTCGTCTCGGGAGCGATTATGAAAATCTCGATCTCGTCTCGTCTCGGTCTAGAAAAATCTCGGTCTCGTCTCGTCTCGACTTTTTTAAAAAAAGTATATACGGAATAAAAATTTCTCCTGTTTTATAAAAAATATTAAATAAGTGTTAACAAATCCAAATGACAAACTTTTATATTTTTTGAAACTTTAATACACAAACTTTTTAAAGATTTAGCGGGACACGGCATCTTATTGACAATATAAAGATATAAATTAATTCATAAAGATAACATTATCTGGAAAGTGCAGACTAAAAAACTATAAATAAATTTGAAGTATAGAAAATTAAATTTTAGTTCTACCAAATTATAACATTTGTATCAAATTCACTGTGTTTGTCATCTTTAAATAGACTGAGAAAATTATAAGGTCGCCTATAGTTGACTTAGTTGCACAATTGAGCAAATTGAGACCCTTTATTAACCCTGGCTAAAACCTCAAAGTAGACCTTAACATATTTAAGGCAAACGTTTCAATCTATTGATATTACCATCATCAATTATAGCCCAGAGTATTTATTGCATATTTACTATAGCGCTATAAATCACAAAGTGCGAGTGACTTTTAGTGATAGTATTATTATTTTTTACAGAATTCATAACTAGTTGCAGATATTAAAACGTTGTAAAAAAATAACAAAAGCAGCATTATATAGGTAGGACTAAGAACATAAGGTTTTAAACTTTCAGCTTATACTGTGAAAAGTGATGCATATGACATAACTATGTAGTCACAAAATGTCTTATTAAGGTTCAAAAATTTGGAAGGTGTACTATTAGTTGAAGCATAAAAACTTCTAGAGAACTCATGATTTATGATTTAATCTATTAGGATGCCATTAAATACTCTAATGTAGTTTTGAAATCTTTAAATGGGTGCTCAAAACTCTCAAGCCACCATAGCTTAACTTGTTTAATTAATCAAACTGATTGATCACCAATTTATAATTACCGCATTATGCAAGATGAGTAATTGCGAAATTCAAATTTGCTTTAGGAATATTTACTATTCGATCAGAACTCATTCTAAGCCGAATGTGTAATATTTAATAATGCTATGAATACAAATATGTGATAAATATATTATAAAATTACTCACATACCTAAGGGCCAACTATATTTGGGTCAATGATTGCCAAATTTTAGTTTTTTTGCACTAATATATAATATTTACTACACTTAGGATTTAATATTAAATATATTCCATACATATTGATATACACTTAATACCTTAAATGTAAAGCATGCAAATTAAAATACAAAATAATTTATTAAAATCTAACGATCAATAAAAGTCGAGATCTCGCCGAAAAAATCTCGTATCGTCTCGTCTCGGCATCAAAATTCTCGTCTCGATCTCGACTCCATTTTTCAAATTCTCATCTCGTCTCGTCTCGGTTTTTCGACACGAGACGAGACCGAGATTTTCCGCATCACTATTTATTTAATATGAGTAAAGAGATAATAATGTTATTAGCAGTTTTAATATAATATTATTACTTTCCCATCTTTCTTGGTGTTCACCACCTAAGAGATATAGACGTGAAAGGTAAATGAATTACTGTGCAGATTGCACTTTCAAACTAGTGATGCTGAAAAACCGAGAAAAATCTCGGTCTCGTCTCGAAAAACCGAGACGAGACGAGACGAGAATTTGAAAAATGGAGTCGAGATCGAGACGAGAATTTTGATGTCAAGACGAGACGATACGAGATTTTCTCGGCGAGATCTCGACTTTTTATCGTTAGATTTTAGTGAATTATTGTGTATTTTAATTTACATGATTTAGTATTAAGTGTAAACCAATATGTATGGAATATATTTGATATTAAAATAATTCCTAAGTGTAGTAAATATTATATATTTTTGCAAAAAAATTAAAATTTGGCAATCATTTACCTAAGTATGGTTGATTTTTGTCATACATTTAAATACGTACTCTTTAATTTAAAGTTTAAAACCTTATGTTCTTAATCCTATAATAATGCTGCTTTTATTGTTGTTTTTACAACGTTTTAATTTGTGCAACTAGTTATCAATTCTGTAAATAATAAGAACATCATTAAATGTCACTTGCACTTTGTGGTTTATAGCGCTAGAGTAAACATGCAATAAATACTATGGGCTATAATTGAAGATGGTTATATCAATGGACTTAAACGTTTGCCTTAAATATGTTGAGGTCTACTATGAAGCTTTAGCAAGGGTTAATAAGGGTCTCAATTTACTCAATTATGCAACTAAGTCAACTATAAGCGAACTTATAATTTTCGAAGTCCATTTATAGTTGACAACACAGTGAATTTGATACAAATGTTATAATTTGCTATAACAATAAAATTAAATTTTCTATATTTCAAATTTATTTATAGTTTTTTTTAGTCTGCACTTTTTATAGAAAATGTTATCTTTATGAGTTAATTTATATCTTAATATTGTCAATGAGATGTCGTGTCCCGCTAAATCTTAAAAAAGTTTGTATATTAAAGTTTTTTCAAAAATATAAAAGTTTGCCATTTGGATTTTTGAACACTTATTTATATTTTTAATAAAACAGGAGAAATTTTTATTCCGTATATTAAAGTCGAGACGAGACGAGAATTCTCGTCGAGACGAGACGAGACCGAGATTTTTCTAGACCGAGACGAGACGAGATCGAGATTTTCATAATCGCTCCCGAGACGAGACGAGATTTTGTTTTCGAGACCGAGACGAGACGAGATCGAAACACTATTTCAAACCATGATTCCATCATTACTGTTTTTTGAAATTGATTGATACTTGACTGATAACTAGATTGCATAAAGCATTATGATAATTAGAGATGCACCGATACCACTATTTTGTGCCGATACCGATACCAGCCGATACTTAAGATTTTTTGCCGATACCGATACCATGCCGATACTTATAATAAAAAAAAAATTTATACTAAATGTCTAGTTTTTAAATGTTTCCTTAAATTTGAAGTGTTAAAGGAATGTTTGTCTTTGCCCCCACGACTTATTTTAGCTTTGCATATTTCACAGATTACAATTTTTTCATCTGCTGACACAACAAAATAACTCCATAGTGTATCTAAAGAATCCATCTAAGGCTTAATATATAATAATTTTTAAAATAATATAATATTTACTTAAAAGCGCAGTCGGAACATGGTCAATGAGTTTATTATACTCCACATAGAAATATTTATAGCCAATCAAATGAAACAATTTTCAAAAAATTTGAAAAGTCCTCTATTTTTTAATCGTAGGAGATACTATAAGTATTATTTTTTAAGTTTCATATTAAAAAAGGTATCGGCTTGGTAATTGCCGATACTAGCAAAGTATCGGCCGATACTTTTGGCAAAAAATCGGCGCCGATACCATGCCGATACTTGGTATCGGTGCATCTCTAAATATAACAGAGGATTTTAAATGTCATACAAAGTAAGGTTAATTGAATAATGTAGGAATGATTATTTTACATTAATATATTGACTATGCGACATAAGAACTAATTTATGTTATGTCCTATGTTGAGGAAATTTGTCAAAAGTTTTGATTGGGTTTAAGGATTTTGGCCATTAGTTTTTTTGGCCATGAGTGGACGCTGGTATTAAGACGCGTCTATGTTTTAACATGCATTCGCTTTTTCAAGCCAGATACAAAAGCGCGTATTAAGACGCACCCTTTTTAAGGAAGAATTGTCTGATCAACAGGACATTTGTTGTATTTTGCAAACAGACCAACAGGTTCTAACACACATTTTTGATTGACTTATGATTAAAATGGTTGACCGCAGTGTGTAGCATTCTAGCTTTTTCTTGTAACAATGCAGGCCTGACAGAGGTTACATAGAAACTATTAGTTAAAATTAGAATGCATTTAATCATGATTTCACAAAAGATACAGTAGTAATCTATTACGATAAACGTTATTTCAGTATACGCTTCTCAAAGTGTTTGCTCCGAGATGAAAAAAGATTGTTTTAAGAATAAAGCGTGAAGATACGTTATCCCTATTTGATAAAGATGGGCCTATAGTTATTGACGGGCACCCCAATGGACACGTTGATAAATCAAGAGGAGGATATGAAAGAAATCAAGGTTGTCGGGGTTACGGCTTAAGAAATGGAAAAATTCTAGAAATTGCTCAAGCTCTTTGCCCTAGCTATAGGCAATACTTACTTCAAAAAGAGACAGGACATCTTATAATGTACAAAAGCGATAGCACCATGCAGTTAGATTTCTTATTCAACAGAAAACACTTAAAAATGGTTAAAATGTAAAGGTAATATCTAGTGAAATATTGGCTTGCCAACACAAGCTGCTGGTGCTGAATTATATATTAAAGAGCAAGGTAAAAAGAGTTGCGGATACTTTAAAATGGAGGAGACTAAAGGATAATACTCAGCAATTTTGGAAGAAAGTAATGAACATGCGGAATTTAAAGAAAATACTTCGTATGAGAATCAATGGAATATTGTAGCCGACACAATGCTGAAAACAAAACCTCAAATATTAGGTGAAAGCAAGCCCACTAAAAGAATTCTTAAGGAGTCATGGTTATGGAATGAAGGCAAAACTGTATTAAAGAAAAGAGAGACTGTACAAAATTGGGTATAAAAGCAATGATAGTAATGATAAGCAAGCTTACCAAATAGCTAAAAGATCGGCTAAAAAATGTAGCAAAAGCTAGAAACAAGGTGAAGGACGATATAAATGTAAAACTAAACTTAAAGGAAGGAAGAAAGTTGATCTACAAAATCCTAAAATCAAGGGCCCGAAATTCTAAAGATTACGTAGAATGCCGGCTAATCAAGGGACGAAAGGGAGAAACACTAACACACGACAGTCATATATTATAAAGTTAGTACGACTATTATAGGGGTTTATCAATTGAAAGGGGCCTGTAGTCGAAGACATTAACCAGGAAAATACAATAGGAGAATTAAACTCAGCCGACTGGATCACGGAAACGGATGTCAAAGTTGCTATGGGTAAATTAAAGTCAGTAAAAGCTCTTGGACCAGACAATATACCAATAGAGGGCTTTAAAGCTATACTGGTGCACAATTCCTCGCCAACCTTTTCAACAATATTTTGAAAACAGGTAAAATGCCTAATGAGTGGAGGGATAGCTACACATACAAGATGAAAGGGGACATTCAGAATTGCAACAATTACAGAGGGATAAAGCTTATGAGTCACATTTTAAGGGGGGGGGGAAAAACTGATCGAAAAACGGCTTCGCAGTTTGGTTCACATTCGAGATAACCAATTCAATTTTATGCCGGAGATGTCTACAGCCGACGCTCTAAACAGTGTTAAAAAATTAATGGAACGGTTTAAAGAAAGGGAAGAGGATTTGCACATGTGTTTCATCGATCTAGAAAAAGCGTTCGATAAAGTTCCGCGTACTTAAGTGTGGAAATGTCTTAAAGAAAAAAATGTGCCAGAGCTATACGTAAGAGCAACAAATAAAACATACGTTAGAACAACGGTGGGGACTACAAAGGGCTTTGTCATTAACACTGGAGTCCATCAAGGTTCCGTTCTTAGTCCCTATTCATAATTATAATGGATATTATTACTAGATTTGGACGAGGAAGCTCCTTGGACAATTATCTTTGCAGACGATAAAATCCTCTGTGCCAAAAGTCAACAAGAATTGGCCAATACTGTAAATAGATGGAGAAATGCAATAGAAGAAAGTGGTCTCAGGGTAAATCGAAAGAAAACAGAATACATATAGACAAAGTTGAAATCGGATAAAAATCAGCTATGCGAATCCCTTACTTTAGGCGATTGGCAACTTACAAGCGTGGATTCCTTAAATATTTGGGATCAACACTTCAATCGGATACAATGGATAAAGAAAATTAAGCAAGGATAAATTCCGGACGGCACAAATGGAGAGACTTGACAGGCATTCTGTGTTGCAAAAACATCCCACGATCCATCATACAGCCAACAGTCATCTATAGCTCGGAATCATGGGCTATACGTAAAAGGGAAAAGCAGCGTCTTGCGCCCATGGAGATGAGAAGGCTAAGATGGGTGCTAGGAGTAAGCAAAAAGGAAGATAAGCGAAATGAAAAAATAAGAAGAATTTTGGGTACTACACCTATTACGACAAAGTCCTAACAAACAGACTAAGATGGTATGGCCATGTCGAGAGTAGGGGCGATAGCTGAGTGGGAAATAAAATTGAGAAGATACATATCGCAGGAAAAAACGGAGAGTAAGACCCAAGATACTTGGATTCATAAAATAGGGCACGATATAAAAATCCACAAGATAAAGAAAGATCTATGTAAATATAGAGACAAATGGAAACGAATGCTGAAAGAACTGACCACCAGCCTAGGTGACAAACAGTTATTGAAAGAAGAAGTAGTGATAGGCAAGAGTACCAAATAGCTAAAAGATTAGCTAAAAAACATGCAGCAAAATCTTAAAGCAAGGTGTACTAGATATAAATGATAAACTAAAGCCGAAGGAGGGAGAAAGATTGACCTACAAAATCGTACCTAAAATGCCGGCTAGTGTTTTATCCATTGAAAAGGGCCTTTAGTCGAAGATCAAATCCAATAAAGCATAATAGGAGAATTCGACTTAGCCGATTGGATTTCGGAAACGAAGGTAAAGTTGCTTGGTAAACTAAAATCGGGGGACACATACCAATATAATGTCTTAAAATAAACGGGTAAAATGCCAAACGAGCGGAGAGATCTATGATACCGTACCGATACAAGCTAAAGGAAAGAATTCAGGATCGTAACAACTACAGAGGGATTGCTTATGAGTCACGCTTTCAAGGCATGGAAAATAGTGACCTCAAAACGGCTTCGGAGTTTAGTAAAAGTGACAACCAATTCGGATTTATGCCAGAGAGGTCTACAGCAGATGTCATTAACAGTGTTTAATGATTAATAAAATGGTTTAGATAAATGGAAGAGATGTGCACATGTGTTTTATTTATGGATCTAGAAAAGGCGTTTGATGGTGTTTTTAGGAACATTAGTTTAAAGGTGTCTTAAAGAAATTAAGGTGCCTGAATTATACGTCAGAGCCATATAAGTACAAGGATATTAGAGCTTTTGTTATACCTAAGGTGGGGACTTCAAAGGGCTTTGCCAAACACTGAAGTCTTTTAGTTGAGCTCTTAGTCCCATCCTATTCATAATTATAATAGGTATCGTTACATAGAATTTGACGAGGAAGCTCCACAGGCATAAAGATGATATAATCCTCTGTCCCAAAAGTGAATAAGAATTTGTTAGTATTTTAAATAGATGGGTATTGTGGTAGTTAGTTAGTTTTACACGCTTATTCAAATGAGTTAACGTGAGTAAAAGATTTAGTTACTGCGGCAGCCGTGGTTAGGTAGTTAACTCTTTGGCTAGCCTATGCTAATGACATAGCGTAAAATGAGGCACGACATCGACAATGGAAATTAATGTTAAAAAGAGTGACTACCACTTTAGGTGATAAAGATTCATAGACAGAAGAAGCGTAAGGTACTTGTTTAACGATGATCAACTCGTTTAAATAAAACTAAAATGACTATTGATATAATCAACTCGTCTAAAATGGAAAGAGAGTGTGGAAAACCAATGAGATATTTAATCAACGCGAATGTGGGAAAATCAAGGAGATAGTTAAATAGTGCGAGTGTGGGAAAGGGTGAGCACCAGAAATAAATATAAATTTAGAACTAAAAATTGAAAACTCTATGGAGGAACAACGGTTTTTTTGGGCGCGGAGCTGGCATAATAAAAATTTCCGGGTATTTCAAGCTTAGTGGTTTGATTTATTTTACTTTCGTTATTATATATTATAGGTACCTCTTCCTTCTAAAAAACATTATCTATTAATCGTAATTCCTATCAAAGCTAATAGTCCAGATGCTATTTCTATGGAAGCAGGGGTAAGATGCAAAAAGGGAGTAATGACCTTGACAAACTAAAAATATTTTGAGGAAAAGCGAATTTAAAAAACTCGGGCCTTCGGCCCTCGTGGGAAGAGGGAGAAGGGAAGGGGGGACGACTCATCTGTACTTCGTATAAATGTATCATATTTGCTATGCAATTTATGGGCGAGAAAGGTGGGAAGGGGCGAGAATGCCTATAGGGGGGTATTAAATGCCTAATGATTAATTAATTATTTATACAAACTTTCCATTATAGGCAAAATGTAATAAAGGCAAAATGTAATATAGGCAAGGGTTAGATTTAGTGTTTGCATCTAGTTGCGTATTACATTAGTTTTTATGGCCTTTAGTGATTATGGGTCTAACAAACATTATATTATAAAACAACACAATGTTAAGAATTTGCAGAATTGTTGGGAGAAATTTTTTGTTGAATTTGAACAATTTTTAATTAAAAAAATCAAAAATTTGGCCAATGGTCACTTTTTCTCTATTGGTCAGTACCAACAGATACTCTATAAGTCAATGATAGCCAAAAAAACGGAAAAAAAAATTTTGATGCTCACTTTGGCCAATGGTCATTTTTTTCCATTGGTCAGCAGCCAGCACACGGTAAAAGTGGATATAAATTCATAAGAGTAAAAAAACGAAAAAAAAAATTTCGAATCACATTTTGGCCAATGGTCATTTTTTTTCATTGGTCAGCAGCCAGGACACGGTAAAAGTGGATATAAATTCATAATAGTCAAAAAAAAAAACGAAAGAAAAGTTTTCGAATCACATTTTGGCCAATGGTCATTTTATTCCATTGGTCAGCAGCCAGCGGACGGCCAAAAAGTCATAATAGCAATGGTAGGAACAGGAACAATCATAATAGTCAAAAAAAAACGAAAAAAATAATTTCGATTCACATTTTGGCCAATGGTCATTTTTTCAATAGGTCAGGAGCCAGCGGACGGCCAAAAAGTCATAATAGCAATGGTAGTAACAGGAACAATCATAATAGTCAAAAAAAAAACGAAAAAATAAACTCGGATTCACATTTTGGCCAATGGTCATTTTTTTCATTGGTCAGCAGCCAACGGACGGCCAAAAAGTCTTATTATCAATGATAGTAACAAGAACAATCATAAGAGTCAAAAAAACTCCGGGATTCTAACCCAAAAACTAGTTAAATTGCATAGCAATTAAAAGTAAACAACTTTTATTTATGTTTATTATATAACATTGGTCAGCAGCCAGCGGACGGCCAAAAAGTCCTAATAGCAATGGTAGAAACAGGAACAATCATAATAAAAAAAAACGAAAAAAATAATTTCGATTCACATTTTGCCAATGGTCATTTTTTTCATTGGTCAGCAGCCAGCGGACGGCCAAAAATTCTTATTATCAATGATAGTAACAAGAACAATCATAAGAGTCAAAAAAAACTCCGGGATTCTAACCCCAAAACTAGTTAAATTGCATAGCAATTAAAAAGTAAACAACTTTTATTTATGTTTATTATATAACTAGTTAAATTGCATAGCATTAAAAGTAAACAACTTTTATCTATGTTTATTATATAACAAAAACTAGTTAAATTGCATAGCAATTAAAAGTAAACAACTTTTATTTATGTTTATTATATAACTAGTTAAATTGCATAGCAATTAAAAGTAAACAACTTTTATTTATGTTTATTATATAATAGATAATTTAACAAATCTTATATATAACACACCGAGAGAGATAGAGATAAGGGGTGGGGCACCTCTTATGCATTAATTCAAAAAATAACACAGCGAGGGAGATAGAGATTAGGGGTGGGGCACCTCTTTCTCATCCATTAATTTAAAAAAGCGATAACCTAATATACCCAATGCAAATAGATAGGGAGGGTAACGGACGGACGGACAGACAACGGACAACAAAGAACGAGCCCATAAATTGCATAGCAATTAAAAAAATGAGATCGCAATACCTTTATTCATAGGCAAACTAAAAGGCATATTTTTCTTTCATGTACGCCATATGACTGGAGAGACACCGAAGAATGTACTCAAATATCCCGAAAGGTGGTCGAAACGCTTAGCTGAATATGGTTTAAAGGTCAATCGAGTATACATGGAAATGAACGTTACATGCAGTCCATCGTTGAATGACCAATCAAAGTACTCCTAGTTATATAGGTATACATACATCGGCTCAATGCTACGTTAAGAGGGAGAACGTGCAAAAGAAGTCAATGCGATCCTAAGATGGTTTAAATGGTGAAATATATCAGATGTCATGTGCATCAAGAAGATGACAATATGGTTAAAAAGGAAAGCCTACAAACCATCGTAATACAGATGTTACTTCATAAAAGTGATACATGGGCATCAATGCTAGATAAGATTAGTTATTTTTTTTTATATAAAAAGTTTATTAATATATGGCGAAGTATAATACGGTAAAATGTAATACAAATTTAGTATATTAAAAAAAAAATATATAAGAGAGTTAAGTAGCTAATATTCTTCATCTTCCTCTTTTAAAGAAGGACAAGAATCCAAAAAGGATTTAAAATTGAATTTAGCGATTAAAATCGCAATTGATTTTTAGTAGAAATGCGGGAGAATATTTTGAAGGAGGAATCGTCTGCCTAATTCTTTAAAAAAGGACAATGCCATTTTCCCATAAGAGCCGGAACAGGATGAAACTATGGAGATAAAAATACTTGATTTTAAAAAGGGCTTTGTATTTTGTTAATTTGCGCCCCTCGGCAAGAGCCATTGGGTCATAATTGAGATTTGAAGGGGCAAACAAATCATTGCATGTAAAGTCCCATTTTAAGAACAGACCGTTTTCCCAAGGCACAAGTGAGGAGCCGTCAGGGCGCATTCGACCTTCCAGAGAAGGATCTGACGGCTCAAGAATGGAGGGAACTTTAGCCTTTTTAAGGGCCGACTGGATGATGGAGTTGATTTTGGAGTGTCGCACGTGTCTGTATTTGTTCAAACGGGCTTCTTCGTCAACGGGCAGGTCACAATTCCTACAAGCACATGGTTTGGTGTATTTGATATCAAAGCGTAGAGCTATACTGTAGGTTAGCTCGGAATCCTCCAACATCATGTTTGAATACTTACTGGGATAAGCCTCAAGCATTCGTGGCCTGATTTATCAAACACCAATGACCGAAGGTTGTAATGTTGTTTGGTATCGCTGCTCGTAAGTAGGTGAACAACGGAGCGCGAAACGAAACAAGCATCCCAATCTTTTTGAATTGATGTTTGTGGATAGGAGGTTTCTGGAATAACATTAAGGTTCCAGAGGGATAGGGCCTTGACGAATGTTTCATCGGAGGGGTATGGGATTAATTTTTCTACAATGGATTTTGAAGAAAGGTGGGAGGATATAAATGAGGCCAATGATATGGAGCTTGGTGAACGAATTCCCAGGCCTTCAGATTTTGTTGGTAATGTGGCTTGTAGCCAGGTGTTTGTATCGAATGATAAGTTGAGGGTGGATTCCATGACTGATTTTATGTGGGTTTCGAAATTATGTAAGATATGTGTATGCAAAAATGCGCTTGTAGATCGGAAGCAAAATAATATTTTGGCAATATTAAAGTAATTTTTTAATATATAAAATCCGTGATGGGTGGGCATAAGCTTAAAAATTTCATTTTTACATTTTAAGATCTTAAGGTTATTGTCGAGATATCTTCTTAAAGATTCTGGACCGCCTATTGGAGAACCTAGTAAAAAAACCTCGTCCTTTTCAAGGCGTAGAAAAGATGCAAAGGATGGTGGATGTCATTTGTGCTGTCAGAATAAATTTCGCATTTTGTCGCGTTTAATGATAGGTTAAGTTTTATGTAGTATTCATTAATGATGTTAAGAGCTTTGATTAGCTCTTCCGTGGTGCCTGATAGGGTGCATCGTCGAGATACAATACATTTAACCTCAAATTGCATTTATCGTTAATTTCGTCTATTAATAGTTTGATGGCCATACAAAATAGGGGGGGGGGCCAAGGGGGTCTCTCTGTTGAATCTCCTCAGCTGAATCTATAAAAAATTTCCCAAATTTTAGGATAGAGGGTGTCCCATAACTTAAAAGGATATAATTAGCATATTAAGGATAAGTCTCGATAAAAGTTTTAATAAAGGAATCTCTGTTTAAGTTATTAAAAGCGTTTAAAAAATCTAATTGTAAAAAAGACTCATTGGGTAATAAATTTTCGAGGGTCAATCTTGCGGCATGTGTTGCTATTTCGCACCCTCCTTTGACCCCAAAGCCTAGCTGGTGAGGCATTAAGGATTCGGTTAAATTTGGTTTAATTGCTTTGAATATTATTTTAGAGATGATTCTTCTAAAGACTCCGCCGATAGCGATCGGTCTCAATGTTTTGTTTGGTTTTTTGATAGCAAGTAACTTTGTCCCAAAACTATCGGTCGTACCTCCTGGGGAATGTTGCCATTAATGATTAGATTGCAAAAATTTGTTAGGGCAGTCAGTAAAATTTGAGAGTTGATGTTTTCAACTTTTATGAGATCTTGAATATAGATTGGTTTAATGCCATCTTAACCTGCAGCAGAATCCATGGGAAAAGAATGGATAGCTTCACTTATATCTGAGGACTCTAAAATTATGCTGGATGGCGTAAGGGGGAAGCTATATTGTGAGTAATGTTTGGGGTGTTTTGCTAGGAGTTGTTGATATGACTCCTGACTAGGGGTCACAATTGGGTTATTATCCTCTAAAAGTCTCATTGCCCCTTTGATGTTAAAGGAGTTAATTTTCCTTGAGATCCTATTTGCCATTTGTTTTGGCGTAAAAGACTTTGATTCTCTCTCTGAATGTGTGTAAGGCTCAAGGGTATTATTTATATCAAAATTCAAAATATTATTTTTAATTTTCTGTGATAAATTAGACTCTTTAGTTTGAGATGGAGCCAAAATATGATAAGAAAATTTGATGAGTTTTTCCCATGCTTTGATGTTGTGTGGGTCAATAATTATGCTGTTAAGCAAATTTATTAAAACTTGTGTGCTCCTCTTGGAATTTTTGAAATTGTAGGGGTGAAGCCATGTGTCAAAAGGACTTTACTCCACGTGGAATCCAGAGGCTCATCGCTGTAATAAACATTATTAGGGGTAGCTGGGAATGTATTAGAGTTAGGTGTAATGTCAATATTACTATTAGATTCAATTTCTAATGCTGTAGGAGGACATATTATATTTGGGGGGGGGGCCAGCTTACCAGATGAAGGGCATTTAGCCAATAATGGGCCATGGTGGATAAAACAATTTTTTTTGTTTAAACAAATGTTTCTCTTACATGTAGGGCATAGAGATTTAAGTGCTACCATGGGTGTAAATTTAAACGTGCAAGTTTGATATTTACAGGGTACGTGTTTAATTGATATTATGCGTTTAGTAAAAAGTGATGCAATAGCATAAGTCTGTTTATTCTCAGATTTAAGTGGTATACAGCAAAAGTAGAAGGTTGTTATGCAATATAAATTTAAATAAGGTGGAATCAGGGAGTTTATAAATGAGCACAGTAAAATTGTGTATTGCATGAATAAAAAATCATATGAATAATAAAAATATATTTCTCAAATTTTGATATCTGTTTAAAAAGATTAACCCTTTTATCCAGGGGGATCATATGAATAATAAAATTGTCATGAAAATGAAACAGTGGAGGAGGTATACTACTAACCAGACAAATGACTGTCTTCGGGCAAAAGTGGGTATGATATTGTTGTGGTTTAGTCTCTAGCTCCTCTTCTTCCCCCTCTCCCCTTTCTCCCCTCGCTTTGTTAAACGCCGAGTGCTAATGCCAGCTCGCTGAAGTCAAGCGTGCATTAAGTAGAATGTTGTACTGAAAAAAACAACATATTTTTTATCTCCCCTTTTTGTAATCGCGTTCGCGTATCGAGGGATTCTCGTGCATATTATTAGAATGCATTTTGTGGATTATTTTTATCATTATAAAACCTTACCTTCGCGCGACTTAGGACATTATGAATTTATGATAAATAAAGAAGGTAAGAATAAAACTATTTTTTCAGTAACAAAGTTGATTAATTAATAAAATAAAATTCGTTAGAACTAATAAAATAAAACTTTTCAGATATATAGTCATATATCAAGAAATGAGACGAAGGATTCAAATTGAAAAGTATTGACCATGGAGGTGCCACGAATGAGATGAAGAGGACGATCTCGTGTTAAAAGGTAAGTTAACAAAGTTAGGTACCAGTGTAATCTATAGGTGACGCACCTTTAGAACTGTCGTATTGGATATAATCCAAAGACTTAAATTTTATTACCTCCTAAACCTCCCAGAACTATTAGAAGAAAACGCTAAAAGTATGAGGGCACGGGACGTATAGGGAATTGGGCCTTGGAAGTATTTATTGGAACAGAGAGAGGCTCTTCTTATAAGGAATTAGTCCTTGGGAATATCGAAGAAACTTGGGGCCATAAATTAGAATTCCGGAGGGTTTGGAACGAAAAGAGGTCATAGAAGCCAGAAAATCTTGAAGATGACAGATCTAGAACGACAAGGGAGGCCAAGCCAGGTTAACGGGGCCAAGAAATGAAGGGCATAAAAGGCCAAGGGGAAGAATGTAAAAACACACTCTCACTCTCACTCTCGCACACTTATTTACTCACTTTTTCCCAAAGGATGGTTACGCAATAAAGACATTATAAAATCCCCAAACCCCCATTTTTCCCTGTTTCCTACATTTCGCCATAGTTCATATTTATATCCGTGGTGTTTGAATTAATAAAGGAATATATAAATTCGATTAAAAGACTAAATTCTTTATTCAACCCCAATACAAAGTGGTGCCCCGTACACGATAGTACTCACGACCTTAAGATTATTGCTACCCTTCTCGACGAAAGTGGGAAAATTTTCTACAAATTGTAAACAATTAAATTTGAATAAAAAAAAAGAAAATTCAATCTCCGCAGGCATTTCAATTAACACCCCGAAGTGAAAAAACCCCCGCAAATCTATTCCCAAAAAATTAACAAAAGTAAAATCAAGAGCAAACAACCGTTCTATCGTAGCAGCAAAAACAACAAATTTTCCGAACTTTCAAACAAATGAATCGTAGAGTAAGTTCATAATTTAGAATTTTATGCTAGTATATTCTATAATATTTTTCATAATGTTGATTTTCTCTTTGTTAATTAATTTTAAGAAATACGTATTAAAATGTTTAATAGTAATAATTCTAAAATTAAATCATATGTTTGCTGAGTTATTAGGATATATTGATTATTTAGTTATATTATTGGGCGGTATTTTTATTGGTTATTTTTTGCATAAATTAGGACGTAATGATAAATGTTATAATTGTGGAAAAAGAAATCATATAGCGCGCAATTGCTATTTGGTATTAAACCATTAAATAATCAACCATTAAATACTTCAAACCAAAGTAAAAGTAATTATATCACTCCCAGGTGTGTTAACTGTGGTAATATAGGACATTACTCTGAATTTTGTAAAAATAAAGTGTTGTTCCCCAAATATAAAAATTAGGTAACTTAATCAGTAACGTATATCATTATAAAAATATTTACAATTAATGTATAATTTTGATCACTTTAAATTCTTAAAAATAAATGCATGAGTTTGGCATTAATATTACTTTACCCCAATATATATCGCTCCCCATCCCATTATTATCCATTTTCCCCAACTTCATAGAAGTTATTGACGTTATTGTTCAATTACCGAAAATATATTAATATGAATATGTAATATAAATTTTCTCCAGTTACTCGTGGTGAACTTTGATTTGTTTAAAAAAAAAATATACGTAAGTGTGAGTAATTTAAAGTAAAGAAGGGTGGAAGAAAAATATAAATATAATTAGATTTGAAATAAAGAAGGGTGAAAGGGAAAATTAACATAAACTCTAATTAAAAAAGGAAAACTGGGAGAGGTAAAATGTTGAATAAAATATTTTGGATTTTGAAATTATTGATATTAATTGCAGTAAATATAATGCGGGTTGGTATTTTAAGTAGGAAACGGAAGGAGCTAAAACGGAATAAATATAATCTGTCTATTAATGCCTTTAATATGCAAAATAATTGCATATTTAATAAAAAATATTCGTTTATGTTGGTTGAATATCAGCAGATGATTTGTCGAAAGACGAAAAATCTCGGGAATATATATATGTTTAAATCCTACTCACGGAAGTGGGATAGATTAAAGTTTTGGAATAAAATTTATTGGTTAGGACATACCAATAGGGGTATTTTGGATAAATTTACTTATAACCGTTTATGTCTTAAAACAATTATGCAACCTATTTTTGAAGTACCAAAGGGCCGAACCCAGTGTAACAATTCCCTAACCCTAAACCTATTACATATAGTATAATCACCCCTATTAAAAAATCCAGGAAAATATTTTAGGTCAATGTCCAAAAATATGTAGTAAATTTATGGGCGGCGTAGACTTATTAAATTTTGAGTCACAAACGTATTTTATCGGGGCAGAAATTAGTCCTTCTCATAATTTGGATTGGATGTCGCTTACCACAATGCCTGCCAGCCCTGCTGGCTTAACAGGGAAATAATTAAACTCTGCAGTTTAGAAAAATGAATTGTCCAAAATTATTGTTACAAATACGGCCTACTTCCTAAATGAACTCCAAATCTAAGATTTTCCAAGGTCAGATTAGCAATAGACGGTCATCAACGACGCTACCTTGTAAGCAGCTAAGTAACCATAACTTTTTGTCCATACTGCAACGTCAAACCTCTCATTCATTATTGATAATCGCCCCAATATAATCAACTAATTATTTTCACTTATCTAAGTCATTTAATAAAATTTAATAATTATCCTATATTCATGTCTCCCGGTGTAACCTATAGGTGACACCCCTTAAATTCGAAACTAGGCAATTTTTCAAGCATTTTTAAATTTTTTTGTCGTCTAACTGTCAAGAAGAATTTATCTTAGACCTGCTTAAGATAGAGTATTTTCTGTAATATCATTGGTAAAGTTCGATGAAATCTTCATCCACCTGCATATTTAAGAATTTTTCAAAATTTGAACTAACATTGCATGTTGAACATTATAATTTTACATAGGAACTTATTATTGTGATATTATTATATTCTCTGACTCTGAGGAAAGAAAAATTAAGTCTTGAACGAACTATATTTCTTTCTACTTTTGGCGGGCTAGTATGGCAGTTTGTAATTATTCTAGGATTTAATATAGGAAACAAATTCTTTTCTTATTATATAGAATAATAGCTGAATCATCCTGATCAAATACTATGACATCATTTAACAAAGTCAAGTTGCGAGGTAAACTCTTTCGAATTAAATTTTACACCACAAAAACATAATTATGGAGGATTTATCTATAAAATATGTTTTACGAGTGTCAAAATCGTCTGAAATGTAAAATGTTATATGTCGCTCTATTTCTGTCAAAGCTTAATTTAACTTGAAATAAAGATTTCGCGTCGATACACATATTCCCCTCTTTGTACAATACAAAAACAATAATTAAGTGACACATTAATATTTCTTGTATTTTGAATATTTTCTAATATTCATAGATAGCCTATCAATGAGATTGAAATCTGATTTCCCCAATAAAAAAATTATAATGGCTTTCTATTTAACACGGCCTAAACAAAGTTATAATTTTTAAAACTAATTTCAACCACATAATCATCCCTATAAGACAGTCATAAGCAGCGAGATTTATAGCCGACTTTTCAAACTCAATAGGCAGAGGACCTCATGGATGTCGGCTATACTTTACTAATCTGCATAAATACCCAAGAATCAAAACAAAAAATTAAAATATTCCTTTGTTGAAGTTACTTTCAGATCCTAATATTTAACAACTTAATATTACACATTTATTTGCAAAGTCATTTAGGGCTGAAAACTCGGAACAGTGAATCGATTTATCATAATAGGTTTGCGAATTGGGCCATATAATACCGCAAATGTATATATTTTTATAAATAATCATACTCTTCATAGCTTTTAGTGTATGATTCAGAGTCATTCGTTTCAATATCGATGAACTCATCAATATAATCCTCATCATTGCCTGGCATAGCTTGATATACATAACTCATATCATATTCATAATTATAATCAAAGTCATAATAGATGTGATAATAGTAGTTAAGATATATCTCTTTTAAGGTCGTAGGTTTTAGTGTATCCACATCATCGATATTCTGAAGCAATTTCATATCACCTAGTCTTTGAATTGTTTCTACTAAGACATCTATAGGTGGTATGTACACACTTTTAAATTTGAAATGTTTCCACGGCACCAATTTAGTTATTAATCGTTCTATAAATATAAATACTTTAAAAACAAACTCTCCAATTATCTAGCAATTTTTAAATTACTAGTTGATGGTATAAAAAAACTATAAATATAACTAACTATAACTTTTAAATACATAATTTGGAAAAGTGCAAAGAATGTGTAAAATTGGTAATACTATTATTATAGCCTAGTTATAATTGTTAAATAAGTAGGCAAGCAAGAGAAAACGTTATCCAATACGATGAATTGCAAATATTTTATGGGTAGCGGTTAACAGATTTGAAAGAGTTTTGGGGTTAGCACAAATATGTTATTCACAAATGAATTCAATGCTGCGTTTGCCCATTTTGAAAGATGTATTTATAAAATGGAATTGATGACTATTATGTTTCAATAATGGCTACGGAGGATAAAAGTTTGTATGTTAAATAAAAATAAAGCCGTTCCTCCCAGGAAAAAGCTTGCTATGTCATTTAAGACAATGCATTTGAGAACTTAACACCTGTTGATGAAGTACTTTAGATAAAAGACTGAAAGACACTATGTGAGACCGGAACTATATGTTTATCGGGGTCATACACCTCCTCTTAAATAATTCTGTCATCTGTGTTTACTTTGCCTTCAAATTTTAATCATAAGAATACTAAATTAAGGCATATATTGGGTACAAAAAATGGGTTAATTCTAACAAAAAATTATGCAAAATAGAAGATTTTTTGGGATCTAAAGCAACCATTTTAAATTTTTTTACCTGCTAATGATGTGTTACTAACTTTCATCAAGTTTAATAGTAAAAAGAATGGACATTTTGATATGATATATGTGTAAATGTATAGTTTTGAAGAATAATCATCTTTAAACACAAATTAAAGTGCTATGATCACTTTCTGGCTATCGCGTTCGCGATATCATTTATACTTTTTACCCATTTATTAATTAAGCATGGTGCATAGTAATTTTGTAAAAACGGCTAGGTTTTGTTTGGTCGACCTTTGCTTTTAGTCGACTAAACACATAAACAGACCAAAAGTTTTTTGATCTGTTTTTTAAGTCGCATAAACACACCAAAAATTTTTTCAAAGATTTTTTGGCCAAATCTTTGGATTGTTTATGTTGATTAAAACCAAAGTGGTAAAGTTTCAACAGATAAATATTCAAAAAACAATAAAAAAGTTATTGAATTATTTGTGTGTGATAAGATTACAAAAATAATCATAACAATAAAAATTCGTTTTGTTGACAAATTGAAGTCAACAAGCATTTTTTTGTTCGGAGAAAATTTTGTTTAAAAAACTGTAGTTTCCTATTAAAATGAAAAAATTATTTAGCACATTAAATTATACCATTGTTAAATGGGTGAAGGATAGGTTTAGCGCTGGGACGAAGGCTTAAGTTAACAGGGGTTAAAGATTTGTGTTGTAAGTTCAAAAATCAAACGATTTTTAAAGAATGTAAAAGCATCTAAGGAATTGCTACCAAGAAAATTTTTAATCCTGGCGATTTGTAAAGAAACTTGCATCCAATAATAATTAATGTTAAATCATCTTTAATGGTCTTTATAAAACTTTAAAACATCTGACGAAAAAATGTACTAGAAGAGCGAAAACAATGATTAATTTCAAATATATTAAATTAGTCCTTGAATTTATTTAAATAGAGATGTGTTACAAAATTTTAGTTTTAGAGTTCAAAATTTAAAGATTTTTGTAAAGTAATTTTAAGAGATATTTTCACTGCCAATAGGTGATCAATTATAAAGTTTAAAGGGGAGCATATGGGTTTAAGTTATTATCTATGAAAATATTTAAAGATCAAAATGATGAACCGCAAACTAACATTAAGTTTAATGAATCTATATTGATAAAAAAGGACTTTTCTATACCTATTGGACCATTTACCCGAAGAATTTATTTTTATAAGTTCATAAAATTTACTTTAAAATATGTGCCTTCAATTTTTTAACTATAAATATCATTTAGAAAAATCTTTGAAAGTAGTTATCCTAATTATTTAAAGTTTAGTAATTAAGTTAAAGAACTTAAATAGAGTTAGGCACTTCAGATATGTGAATGTGAGCAAAAGGAAATTTTTTTAAAACGGCAGGGGTTCCGCTCCTGCACTCTGGGTAGGACTAGGTCCTTTGGACTTCGCCAGCGGCTCAAGCTCCACATTGTTTTTGCTTAGCTTTAATCCTAGGTAAAAACGGATGAAAACAAACGATTCTTAAATTGATAAGGGCATGACTTCACCGACGCTATTAATTGTTGCTTTATGCTACAAATTATATTTGCAAAAGTGATTAGCGGTCAGTTTTAGCTTAGTAAGAATTATTGTAGCTTGTTCCTATAAGCAAGTGAAGGGAGTTAAAAATTAGTGATTTTACAAAAATCAATAAATATCTTGGGCTCGTCGGGGTCAAAAAAATTTTAGTCAACAAGTGGGCTTCATTTTGAAATCGGAGAGAAATATTTTTTAAAGAATTGTAGTTTCCCATTTAAATGAAAAAATTATTTTGTAATAATAATATTATTACCTAAACGATAATAATATAAAATATTAATTACATATCATCCAGCCATATTAAAAATATCAAAAATGTTATTATGTATCTGTAATGTTATATCATCACCTAAGTGACACAAAATATTGACATGATTAGTTACATAATTTTTGAAAATATGATAGAGGTTTAAAGCGATTCTGACGTGAAAATCGATCGATAAAACTGAGGGGCCGAAGCATCTAGTAGCTGGTTCTATCAGAAGTCTCTCAGAAGTCATCTGTGTCGGAGACAGCTTTATCTGATTAAGCGAATAATTTGAGGTCTCGGGGCCGAACGACCTATTAATAAACTTTAAAAAAACAAAAGGTTCGCTTCGCGGGTGTTAAATGTGAATGCCAAGTGAGCCATTGATAGTAAACTAACTGATACCTGAGGAAGCGTAACTTTGACATCTCTAATGTTATCCAAAAGTTTCTGTTTAATTTACCTTTTCATTGTTGGACTATATCTAGTCATCATCCTTTAAACAGATGAGCACTTGGTAATATGGACACACTCCCGTTAAATGATCGCCACCTATTGGCTATATTCTTAAACCCCGTTTGGGAGATTGAACTTCAACACAATCACTCTACCCAAATCCCGCTATAATGCTTTCAAGATGTAACCCTGAAATGTAAAAAGCTTTGTTTCTAGGAGCTTACAAAAAAAGATAAAGGCCAGCATTAAAAACGACAAGGTAATATCCACCTCTAGTATATTATGCTTTAGAAGAGGCAGCTCGCTCTAGCATCACCAACACCTTAAGCATATGTAAAACCATAACCATTAAATTTTCCATTAAACACAAATATTATTCGATACAAAATAAACACAATTCAAAGCATTCCTTTTTTTAAACTAAGGCATGGCACGTTCGCTCAATTCTTACCATCCCAACCCCAATCCCCTTTTCTGATCTATAGTTATAAATTATTAATAACTTTAAACGTCGGCCTACTACTTGTATTAGTGTCCATATGCCAAATAAACACTACCTTTATATCCCTCGAACTTAATTCCTAAAGTGGACAAATTACAACTGAATTTCTTAAAATTGACCTAGGTTTATAGATTAAGCTCCTACACCCACACTTAAACATCTGACTCCAATAGATCATCCTTAACCACGATCATGTTTTCTTAGCAAAATCTATAATAAAAGGGATCTTTCTCTTCCTGACAATAATGTAGGAATTACATACAATTGTAAAAAATATCTCCAAAATATTCATAAAGATCATATATTGACGTATTTATCCCTATATGGATAATAATTTACGAATTTTTTGGCTTTACTAAGACCAAAATAGAACATATATTACCATTTAAGAACAACATCGTCCTGACTTTGAGGACATTCATAAATTCTATAGCTCTCTTTTTAACCTTCACATTTGGATAACCTTATGTATCCTAGGCATCTCCAATATCATACTTATCATAGGGACTTAAAAGTTGTTGTCAAGCATCTACACCATCGGTATAATCATCTAAAACAGCGACATTTATAACGACGACGCTTAAATGAGCATTCCTATTGGTGAATATGGCATAATAACCATTTATATGCCATATCACATGATCTTCGTAAAAGCACAATTGGTTAGTTTTGGCACAAAAATACCTATTTATTTTGATGAGACTAAAATGACGACACAAGACTTTCAAAATAATACAAGTAATTACTAAGCATTCTTATCTTAATTTTAAATTAGAATTAGAAAATGGCCAACCAAGTCAGATTACAAACTAACAAATTATCAAAGTTGATATTTGTGTGCATAACCAAATCTTTTTTTTTTACCATATCCATATGGATTCTAAAAACTTTACCAAAACTGTATTAATTACTGTTAAATCATGGATATCAGTTTAAAGTCAAGAATGTATTTTATTTCATTTGATATCTCTAATTTTATTTGAAAATGTCATAATCATTTATTAAGCTTAAGAGGGGGGGGGCTGCCCAATTTTAATATAAAAACCCTTAAAAATTAAAAAAAATTATGTTTTGCCCCCACCCCCTCCCTGTTTGAACTTAACTCAAATTAATACAAATACTTATAAGCAAGTTTACATATAAATTAAATTTGAGATTAGATTACTAGTTGTGTTTGTGTAGTCATCATTTATTTTCTATTCCTAATTTTTTTACGGTCGCAGGAAAATTATTGAATAGTCAAGTTTTTTTTGGTCGCAGGAAAATTTTTGAATAGTCAAGCAAAAAAATGTTGTTAAAAATAATCTGCCCCCCCCCCCCCTAATTCAAAACCTGGGTACGCCCATGTAGACAATAAATATCTAAAGGATAGGTTTATAAAGATGTATGAATATCAGCTAAAACTCAAAAACATTCATTTAAATACTCACTTATATATCCCTAAAACTATTACAAATGTACCAAATGCAATATTGAGTTTATTAATAAAATTAGCTTAGGTTATAAGCTTTATCAAAATTACATAGGCTTATGAACAGATATAATCAGTGGCATAGCTAGCCTTTTTGCCTTGGGGGGGGGGGAGCTGGACAAAAAAATTATAACATCAAAAACCCTTAAAAATTAAAAACAAGTTTGCCTTCCCTTCCCCCCCCCCCCCTAATCCAAAACCGGGATACGACCATGGGTCAAACGCAAATGAAAATTTTTCCCTCATAAACGTTGGACAAACTTAAAATTCCGCTACTACTTTGTGTATTTTCACACTGGTATGTCTTAGACACGCATGTTTCTAGGGCATAAATAAATAAAATTTATTCATAAATGAAACAAAGTTAATGTTGTTGAAATAATATAGAAAATTTCACTTGGTATAATAAGTTTTTGTATAAATAAATTGTAAGGGCACAAAGTGGAACGAGGATATTGACAAGAAATCGTTGACATTTTATAAAATAAAACAAATAGTAAAAAAACTAAACAACAAACTTTTTATAAAAATGTTTTATTGCCACAACCCCAAAAAATCTTGGCCATATATATATAACAAATTTTGATTTTATATATGCAATACTGGCAGCATTTTCAGGCAGCATTTATATCAGGGAAACAATGAGAACATTTAACAGCCTTTTTTAAGGCTAGATCCTCAAAAGGCGTAATTATAACATAAAATATAAAAAAAAATTAATTATGAATTTAAAATTCGTTGGAGAATGAATATTTAGAAGTTATTGCCTCTGATGATATTATAGATATATTTGCACAACCCCCCTCCCTTTACACCACCTAAAAATTAAAATGAACTAATAAATTTAACGGCTAAATGAACCTTAAAATATTCTGTCAAAATTAAATGAATCAAAATTTTACTTAAGAATTTTAGATGAAGTTAGAGATATGAGATGCACAGAACAACTTAGCGTTTGTGTACGTTTTGTTGAATCCAATGGTACACTAAAAGGATATTTTGGGGATTTTTATCCCTTGCAAGTTTTGATGCGTTATTGTCTACAAAATTCAGGAATTTGTTATTAATATTAATTTATCAAACTTTTGATGGGATATCACTAATAAAGGGGAAAAATTGGTGTCCAAACTATTTTTTGGAAAATCATTGGCTTTATATGTGCATGTGGTACATAAAAACATGAAAGATATGTTAAACAATAAGCATGTGAGATGGACAATTAAATTGAACCCATGATGGAATTTTCGTAAATTTAATAATAACTTAATATATTTTGAAAGTGTTAAAAAGTTTAAGACAAGTTTAAAAGCTCAGATAATTTTAAAATATTAAAATTAGTCTTTTAATAGTAGTTCTACGCCTTTTACTCGATGTTGCAAACGAATTTATAATATAATCCGGGGGAATAACATTTATAAAGTCATGTTCTAAGCTCAAAAAAGCTAAGGAAGATAACCTATCTTGTCCAATTGTGGAACGAAGATAGTTATAATCCATTTTCGCAATGAAAACGATCCTTCGCATGAACATGAAGTTATTGGGATAGTTAAAATTATTTAATTCATAATGGTTAATTACTTCTTATAAAATAGATTTATCGCAAAAAAGGGAATGAAGGGTTTAAACCTTCCATGGGGGCAGCCAAGGGGGGCAGGGAGGGGCGGCCACCCCCTCTAAATCTAAAAATTTGTTGAAATTTGAAAAAATAATCATTTTGCCACTGCCTAAATCATTATTGCCCCCTTTAATTTAAATGCTGGCTACGCCCATGAAACCTTCTAAGGACCTATTAAATTACAATTAATTTCCGAAAATCTTATGTTTAATTCTGCTATTATTCTATCGATCATAGGCGTAGCCAGGATTGCCTCAAAGGGGGCTTTCAAACAAATTTGTTAGATAATACTATTAAACAAAAATTTAACGGCATTAGGAGATGGGGGTCTGGGGCAAAGCTTCAAAGGGGGACTGGGGGCAAAGCCCCCAGATACGCTCAAAGGGCGTATTTTTTCAGTATATATG
The DNA here is from genome assembly GCA_964036665.1 of Gordius sp. MW1. Classification (NCBI taxonomy): domain Eukaryota; kingdom Metazoa; phylum Nematomorpha; class Gordioida; order Gordea; family Gordiidae; genus Gordius; species Gordius sp. MW1. The sequence goes on from OZ038527.1 coordinate 28,106,939, forward strand.
ATTGGTTTTGGTAAAAAATGCATTAATAATATCTTCAGCGACGCAAATCAAATAGCTCCTTCCAATTTTTCTATTTGTGCTATTAGGGCCATTGTTTAAACGAAACACTGGGTCTTTTAGGCATAATTTGCCCACTAGTACCAAAAATTGTCCCGCCTCTGGACCGTTAAAATGAAATTATAAGCCCGAGTTCACCCCTCTGATACTTTGCAAAGCGGCCCAGCCTACACTTCCCAAAAAAATTCTAATATATTCTGTGACTTTTTAAACATTTTATGTCAATACTAAATAAGTCATTTATTTATATATTAAAATGTTCAATAAATCATGTTAAATTTAACAGTCCCAACAGGCTTTTGTTTCTTCCAACAAGTAACGCGTCTTTAAATTTTCACTAGTAGTATTTGGAGCTGCATAAAACCATTTATGAGAATTAAAACTCTATGCAAGGTTATTTTTATATAACTAAATATACCTATTTTTGTTAATTTTTTACGATCCCCTTATTAAATTATAAAAAATCTAGGAATCTGCTTATTTCAAAATCACAAGTTCTATGAATAATTAACGAACAAATATTAATATGGATTTAACATATTGAAAATTTTATTAATAATAAAATTTGATAAACATCATAAATTAACACCATTTTTTATATATCAAAATAAAAAGGTTTTGCCCCTATCAATAGCTAGGCCCGTCCCATCGTTTTATTACCTGTTGTAGTGGGATAACTTATGCTACACAACGCGTATTAATACCAACACGCGTATTCCCTTATCCCTCTCTCTCATTGATTTGTTAGACGCATAGTAATACATACGCGTATCATATCTCTCCCTCTACGCTTTATTCTTGTATACGCGTTGTTCCCCCCTAATCTATCTGTACTCGCTTTGTTAGAAGCGTAGTAATATTATCACGCGTCTCTCTGTTATGGTCACGTGTCTCCCTATATCATCTCTCTCTTCGTTTATTATATTCCAAGTCATGCTTGACTGATACTGCAGAGGACATCTTTCCTTTGTTCGAAAGATGCGCATAATTATTATATTTAATCTCTCACGCGTTTTTGTACTTTCTATAATCGCGGAGTTATTCGATTGGGACTTATGGACATTAGTAATACAGATGAAATTAAATGGAAATAAACATATTATCGGATAAAATGATGTAGTTCTATAATTCTAAATAAATAAAATATAAGGTAAGCTAAAAGTGAATTAGTTTTATGATTAGATAGAAATAATAACTTAACCTAACTATAACCCAAATAATAACATTAATATTAAGTCTTTATTTTATTATATCTTGTTAATATTGGTGTCAGAATAAAAAAGGGATACATTTACATTTAATAAGCTTTAAATATGAAAAGATAATGTTTATTGTTTTCATTTATTTTTCGTTTGGTTAGTGTAATGTTAATCAAGAAGTGTTAGAAGTTAAATATAAAGAATTGAACGATTTGGATTGCTATTTTAAGAGTAATTGTTGGGTAATAAGGGTGTGGCAATATTTTTAATTTTTAATACGATGAGTTGATTCATAAGTCCCAATAGAATTGCGCGAAGGTAAACATTTTAATAATGCATGTTCTATTCCTTCAAATTTTTTCGCTTCTTACTTTTTTCGCATGGAATTTAATTTATATTTATGTATATGATCGACGCGCATGTGACCGTCAATCGCTATCCGTCATTGTCATTGATTGATCAGTTGGTATCGAACGGTACGATGACGCGGTGGTATTTAACGTTATGCATGTACGGGGCAGTGTGGTCCAAAAGGCGCTGATGAAGAATCCCAGTGCTTAGGGATGGTAGGACCAAGCCCGAAACTTCTGCCGGTACAGAGCAATGCGTGTACGACGAGGTTTCAGATATTATATGTAGTATTGCATGAGCGCACGTGTAACCCAGAACAAATTAATGAGACCGTTTACGACGCTAAGCGTCGATACACTTTCGGGTGTGGCGCCTACTGGTGCGGCGTCTACGAACACGTTTTGGCTATATGCCGTATCACTTTTAATTAGGTTTGATGAGGTCGAGATTTCTGGATGGCAAATATTTTGCCCTGTGCTCATGATTAATGCATTTTATTTGTGGTTAGTACCGAGTTGCATATAATGATGAGAGGTAGTACCATCGTTGTCAGGTCAAAGGTTACCGTTGTGGAGTTCATAGCTCTCAGGTGATTATGGTGGGGGAGTTGCATGTTATGCGAGATACGCCTGATGACATTTTTTACACTTAGTGATGTTGCTGGTGCCTATGTCGGCGCTGATAGCTGATGTGTGGTATAGCGACGTCACCTATATTTAACGGAGATATCGTATGCTTTTGGTCGGAAGGCTAGCAGCTCTTATGGAGAAGCGGCCTGAGCGACTTAGAATGGCGAAGATGTTTATGTCTCGCTTTATGGGAAAAAAGAAACTACTTTGGGTTGCGTTACGAAAACAATTGGGTAGAGTATCCCGAACCCAACGACGCTCAGATGTTCTGGCCAAATCTCCCCCTAGCAAGCTCTATGGGGAAGTGCGATTCAATTTTACGGTCAACGATGAAATCAACGAAAAGACCGAATCAAAAAAACGATCCTGGAGACGTTCTATACGAATCGCGATGTAAACCCGAACAAGGGACAGGTGGAAACTTAATGCTGTCAAAAACTCACGTCTGACGGCCGTACTAATAGAGAGTCAACACTCAGGTCGGAGGGGATTATCTTGAAGGGTATGGTGTTGTAGTGGGATAACTTATGCTACACAACGCGTATTAATACCAACACGCCTATTACCTTATCCCTCTCTCTCATTGATTTGTTAGACGCATAGTAATACATACGCGTATAATATATCTCCCTCTACGCTTTATTATTGTATACGCGTTGTTCCCCCCCCTCCTAATCTATCTGTACTCGCTTTGTTAGAAGCGTATTAATATATTCACGTGTCTCTCTGTTGTGGTTTCGTGTCTCCCTATCATCTCTTTCTTCGGTGTATTATATTCCAAGTCATGCTTGACTGATACAGAGGGCATCTTTCCTTTGTTCGAAAGATGCGCATAATTATTATATTTGATCTCTCACGCGTTTTTATACTTTCTATAATCGCGGAGTTATTCGATTGGGACTTATGGACATTAGTAATACAGATGAAATTAAATGGAAATAAACACATTATCGGATAAAATGATGTAGTTCTATAATTCTAAATAAATAAAATATAAGGTAAGCTAAAAGGGAATTAGTTTTATGATTAGATAGAAATAATAACGTACCCTTACCATAACCCAAATATCAATAATATTAAGTCTTTATTTTATATTATAACTTTATAACGCTCGTCCAAGCCTATATGCCCGACTGCGGTGCCAGCTGTATTTGCTTAAATAAAGTTGGCTATATCATGATCATTAAAAAGTAAACCTAAAAAATGAATTTACTAGACCATGAAGAATATTAATTTTTAGTTGAATTTTCACATGAATTTCTTTAATAAATTAGCACGCACAATTTATAAAGAAATTAGATTTTGAAGTATGTTTAAAAATGACGCATGCATGAATGAAATGTTCCAAACGCCTTTTAAAATGATCATTTAAAATGAGTATTAATTGATTGTATTTTATTATTGTACTCTTGTCTAGTAGTATATCCGCAATCTCTATAAACAAGGAACTAATGTAAATACCCATGTTAAATACTTAGAAAAATAAAATTATCAATTACCTTTATTAAAATTTGGCTTGTATTAGTATCTTCCTTGTTTATTTTGGAGGTTGAATAGTTTTTTAAAGAAATATTAAGAATTTAACTTCTTCCTATAAGAAAACACGCATTCGGGACAGAAATTTTTTGTATGAATAGTGTTAGATTAGTAGAGATTTCATCCAAAATTAAATATCAGATTAATTAAGAATATTAATTATTTTTTATATGCCTACACTAACAAGGCTTCTATTAATATTATCGAATTTTTCCGTATAATTTGAAATTAAATTTTTCTGTCCAAGGGGGGTTCTAACCCGAAACACCCCCCCCCCCCCCTTCTTTACGCTACTGCCATCGATGATAGGATAATATAGAGCAATTTGAAATCAATTAATGAATTGGCAGATTAAGAGTAAAAAGTGTCATACTTTTTTGGTTTTTTAATACGTTTAGAAGGTACTAAATCAAAAATTGAAGCTAAATCTTTCGCCTTATTATTAACAATTTGATAGTGATCCTCATTTCTAATATCATCTAAAGTTAATATTAGGCTATGAACCGTTAAAATTGCATTTATTAAACAAATATTTGGGCTTTGTTATATTCAAAAACAAATAATTCTAATCTTCATATTTTTTCTTAATTAAGATAAAATAAAAAAATGGCTTACGGGACCCAGGGGCCCAAGATTTTTCCCTTGGGGGGGGGCCATGGGGCCCGGTTTAAACGGGGACAAATGTAGAAATATAGTCATGTATTGTTACTCAAAACACATACATACACACATGTTGATTTAAATATAAAATCTATTTATTAACACATAAAAAACTCATTGCCTTAAATTGCATGTTAAGATACTTAAGGAATTTTTATTCACTCTTCAGATGTTTACCAGTCAATTGCATTATTACTCTAAGGGTATATTATGGAATAACACTAATAATTAATTATATAAAAAAATAAATCTTTAAAACTTGACAAGTTTATCACAAGTGTCAACATTCTTCCTTAAAAACATCAAGAATTTTAATTACCTTTAAATCGAATGTAAAGCGTTCCTACTAAAATACATACTATCACAACAATGAAAAGCATAGAGAGAGAGAAGTTTAATTTGTTATGATCTTCCTTAAATTTGACGCAAATTCCTATTCAACATAAAGCTACAACATATTGATAGTACCTTGGATGGCCTCAATTTTAACCTGGTCAGGCTCAAATTGCATGACTATGGGAGTCATAATATTGAATTTGTCAATCAAATAGTTTGTCAAATTCAGGGAGACATCTTCAAAAATATCACGAAGAAATATATAACCTTGCAATACTCCTTCGTATGGACTTTCAAATATAGTAACTGATATAAATTCACCCTCAAATTTCTTCTTGTATATTTGATCAACCTTGCAAATAAAAACATAGATTTATAAAGTCATTTAATCCTTTTTAGTCGTTAATTATGAAAAGTTTCGATAGTTGTCAAAATATTATCCATCTTCTTATTCTTTATTACCTTAACACTTACTCTTTTATGGGTTTAGTATGCTATACATTTAAGGATTTGTTCGACTGAGCTTACCAGCCTACAGGCTGTTTGTTAATGCAAAAATAGTTTAAAAATATTATGCAAACTGGTCTGCGCACTTTTCCTGTGTTTCTTATGTACAAATGGATATTATGGATGAACTATTAGGGTTAAGGGACATTTTTTCTTGCAGAGAAGGCCCGATTTACGATTGGTGGTAACCGCGAATCAAATAATAATAATAATAACTTTAATTTATATGCCATCTGTGAAAATCTTTAAAATAGGGACCTACTTTTTTGTTTTGTTATTTTATCTGAAACACATTTATTTTTTTTATAATAAATCGATAGAAGTTTATTTCAAAATAATTATGTATGTTATATGCTAAAATATATTAAATTAAAAAGCTGGCATCGAGCCATGGATTGAGATTGTATTAGATTTTACAATTTGCATGGTGATTTTCTGCTTGATTTAGAAAAATTCTTTGAGATCGTGTGTGATGGAGGTTATAAATTTTGATGTTTGTTTAAGGAATCGACTGCCCTCGGGACCTAAGTTACCGAGGGTCGTGGCTACTACTGGTACAAAAATAATATTGCTGAGGTATTTGTATTTTTCCACTTCCTTTCTCTCAGTAGAAGAGATGAGGTCGGGAGAGGCGTTAGATTTGGCAAAAAAATCCACTGCAGTGAAGTCCCAGCAGGCGTTTAGGCCACGAGCCCACGGAATGATGATTGTACCGTCAGTGGAGCTTAGACCAGTGAGTTCCATTGGCTAAATTTATCACTATCTCTTTTAGCATGTGACTCGAAAATAATATCAGACTTCGCTCATATTGGAGATCATCAGTATGGCAAATTTAAGTTTCGAGTAACATACTAATCGAGAGAGGTATATATATAGACAAATTAGATTAAGTTCACTTTTATGGTGGTTAGTATAAAACTCTATAACCCCTCATAGCCTAAATAATATTGTTTTGATGATCCCGTATAAAAAGTTACAACGCCATTTATACAATAAAAAATGAGGAGTAATATTAAAAATGAGATGTTAAACAAACCATATCCCATTACAACTCTCGAATCCCAACAACACTGTGTCCAATTTTATAGAAATTTAAAAATTAAAATGTGTCCTAGATGGCATCTAAATTAGAGTTATTCTTATTTGATTCGCGGTTTCCACCCGTCGTAAATCGGGCCCTCTTTATAAAAACCCCAACCGGAATCGTATTATAAATCTTATTTCAACAAAATTTCAAATCGAGGAGTGTTATATACCCATTTCTATATTTTTAGTAAATCCCTAACCTTGCTCAACAGAAAAAAACTATCCTTTTTTAGTTTACTAAGGCATCTTTGCTGAATATTAATATGTTATTAGGTTGTTTACCAAAACCTCCAAATTTTTGGATAAACGAGGTTGCTTATGCAAAAAATGGCCCTATTCCTTCTATTGAGGCTATATAACCACTACATTATTTTTTAGTGAGAAAATTAAGTATCCTGTAGATTAAAGTTTCATCTGGTCCATAATTTTTGCAACCTCGTTTATATTAATACACGTTGATATGAACCCCTTCCGCTTAGAAAAAACCATCTAACTATGTCTTTAAAATGGAATGGAGTATATTAGATTATATAGATAGTGTTTACTAACATATCATTCTCTCCCCTTCTCATTCTTTTCCACTCCCGCTCCCTAATCTAGCCAATCATACATAAAGGGGATGGGAATGGAGGAGAAAAAGTACCAAACACTTGTTAAATAAATAAAGGATGACTTATACTGGACAAAAATCAAACATGAAAGTGGTTGTAAGATATTTATTATCAAGAGGAATATTAGAGGGAGTTAAAGAATAATTATAATTATTATGATAATATTTCGTCCCATTCAAGGACATCATCAGATTATAAAATTTAATTGATAAATAAAATAATACAATTAAATGGAACGTTCTATAGGTAGGTTAATATTATAATGTAAGAATGGATACAGGTTTTCTTTACCCACATCTTCATTGAGTGTTGGGCGTAACCTTCTAATGAAGAAGGATTCTAAGGTTTTTCTTTCAAAATAAGTTTCGGTATTAATTAAAATGGTTGTTTTCAAATTATTTCCGTGATTCTGTTGCATTAAATGATTAGAAATAGCGGTTAAATTAGCGTTTGGGCGATACAATGCCGCTAGATGTTCTTTGAGCCCTGTTTTAAAGTTTCTTTTTGTTTCCCCAGTATAAAAATTATTGCATTGATTACAAGTTATTTTATATATTAGGTTGATAGTAGTAGGAGATGATTGGTAATTATCTGTAAAATATTTAATAAAGATCTGTTGGGTTTCTGACTTATTATAATGTTATTGTTCCGTAAAATGTGTTTTATGTTTCGTATGAAACAATATAAGGAATACATTGATGGTGTGGAAAAGTTATAAAAACTATATCATGATTAATGTGCGTTGTTTTAGGATTAAAACATTGATGTAAAATATCAAAAAATAAGTGAAAAGGATATTTTAATATACTAAACGTCTTAAATAAATATAAAATTTCCTTATTTAATGCTTCTGGAGTGGATGATAAATTGATTGCCCTATTTAAAAGTCAACGTAAAGTATTGACTTTTAAATTGAAAGGTGTAAAACTATTAAAAGGAATGTAATTATAAAGGGATGCAGTTGGTTTATGATAAACTTCGGTATGAAAGGAATTTTGATTTTTAGTGACTAAAACGTCTAAAAAAGGTAGACAATGATGATTTTGTTGTTCAAAAGTGAACTGAATATTAGGGTGAAAGGAATTTAATGAATTTAAAAATTGATATCTTCTATATTTAAATTCCAAATTGCAAATACGTCGTCAACATATCTACTCCAAAAAGATGAAAAAATTGGAGATTTTGCTAATTCGTTTACTAAGTGGCATAAATAAATGTTTGCCACAACGGGAGCAATAGGCATATGCCCATGGTACAGTACAGACATCGATTTGATCTCAATTTTTGAAATTGAATTGGAAATTATTTTTCTTTGTACAAATGGCTATTATAACAGCTTTATCATTTGCAAAATAAAATTTAATAAGCTAAATTTATTAATATATCCCTCTCCCTAAGGGATCACTTATAAAGGAATTGAAACCCAAATATACGACACCCAAGATCATCAGGGATTATAAGATCCTTTATATTTAATAATTATTTAAGTTCCCCAATGTTTTTAAATAGTTTAAAAAACTTAATACAAAATAAATTGACGTTAAATCAGCCAATAATAACTTTCTTCGCTATTGAACTAAGAATTGGATGTTACACCTGGCTCGGGCCAACTATTTTGCAGGGCTTTAGTTGCATAGCAATTAAAACAAATAAATCATCATATCAATGCTTAATTCATTAGGAATCTAGGACAGTTAAGAATACTAAATAAATCGACATACTTGATTTTCAACATTTTTTGAAAGGTCGTACCAAGTAATTAGTTCCTGCTTCGCATACGAGATAAGTTCATTTAAATCAATTTGAATACTGTAAACGCAAGTCGTATTGTATCCCACAACTTGAGGATATCGAGCAAAAAAAACATAAAGAAATATATTTTAAATATCAAAAATTGTAGTATATACGAGAATATAAGTTTTATTTATGCAAATTTATTATTTATTCGATCATAGGCGTAGCCAAGGGGGGGGGCAGGGAGGAGCGGCTGCCCCCCATCTAAATCCCAAATTTGTTAAAATTAAAATTACGGCTAAAATTTCAAAAGATGGTCATTTTGCCCCTCCCTAAATCATTATTGCCCCCCTCTAATCCCAATGCTGGCTAGGCCCATGTATTCGATGAATGTTTACAGAGTTGATAAAGTAGCTCAAAGATTCTGGCTGAAACTTGAAACTTAAAAAAACTATTAATGGATATTTTTTGGAAACTATTAACTAAAAATAATAATTATGTTGGTTTTGAGGACCAATAGATTTGTATAAAGATTTGATTTTGAACATTCAATTCATTAAAAACCTTCTAATGCAACTCGTTAAATACGGCCTAATTGCCACAGTCCTGGCGTGTTCACATTAATTAGACTAACTAAGTCTCGTTTAGCGTTGGCTCATGATTCTATATTCTTTTAATCGAATTAATAATTAAACTTAAATTATGGATAATCGTGCGAAAATATGTGCTTTCTATGTATACTTTATTTTAAAATATAGATAATATTTTTCAATTAACTAATCTAACAGGGTTGTTTTATATAGGTAAGCTCTGATAATATAATTGTTTTTATAAGGTAAATAGGACTATAGAGTCCAAAATCATGTAAAATAACTATATAAATTATTTTAATGGGCTCAACAAATTATTAAACTTTAATTATATTTTGTGAGTTTAAGAGTGTTATGGAGTCGGACGTATATTTTCGTAGTTCGCAGTTAAATACTCATCAAAAATAAACTCAATTCAATTTAAATTATACAATTAGGCGTTTAAAAAGCATTAAGGTAACCAACCGCCCGAGCCTCCACAAAATTCACAATTTTAAAAGATTTGCTTCGCCTCTGGCCAGCTTTGTGAAAGCGAGTTGCCAAAAACATTAGCGGCAATTGATAAGAATGTAATGAACAATATTACCTATAATGTTTATGATGATTAGAATGGTAAATATAATATGATAGTCTACAAAGTACATTAATATGTATATTTAAAACCCACCTGCAAGTTAAGTTATATAAGTAAAATTGTTCAGGGTCTAGCTAAATCCTTACATTTAAAATTTTTTTATCTTGCCCTTAATTGCAGATTTTAATTATAAGGCAAAATTGCACAGGGAAAAACTTTTAAACTAGATGTTGCTGTAATTAAGCAAAAATGATAAGTATTTAGGCAGGAAAATGGCTTTTATTGATATTAAACATTCAAAGCTGTTAAAGTTTAGCTTTAGGTTACTTAATTTCAAAATATACTAAGTTCGTTAAAATTACTTTAAAAGTATTTAATAACTATTCTGGTTACTTACCTAGAGACACTAATTACATTTCACTTACTTAGTTAAATTTTTTTGCAATTAAATATAACAATATTTAGTGTGATTTGATCAACTTTTGTAAGAATTTGGGTCATTTTATGATAATTCGATTTAAATAAGATAGTGCGCTTTACAATAAATAAAGTTTGACCAAAAAACCTTAGTATGCGACTAAGAAAAACATACCAAAAAACCTTTGGCCTGTGTATGTTTTGTCAAATATCATTATTAAACATTGGAATAATAACAGTAGGGCAGGGAGGGGGGGGGTTCGGGTTAAAACCCCTCCCAGTGAAAAAAAAATTGAATTTTTTTCAAATTATACGAGGAGATTCAATGATATTTATAGGAGTCTTGTTAATATTGCGCATATAGAAATAATAAATTATCTTAATAAACTTGATATTTAATTTTAGATGAAATCTATTAATTTTAACACTATTTATACAAAAATGTTCTGTCCAGAGCGCGTTTTCTTTAATGAAAAGGAATTTAATTCTTAATTATTTCTTCTAATAACTCAGCCTCTAAAATAAACGAGGAAGATGCTGATACAAGCTAAATTTTAGTTATAATGGTAATTATTAATTTTTTTATTTTTCTATGTATTTAACATGGTTCTTTGAACTTATGTTCCTTGTTTATAGAAATTGCGGGTATATTACGAGACAAGAGTAGTATAATAATAAAATACGAATAATAAATACTCAATGTATATAAAAATTTTATAAAGCGTTTTGCACATTTCATTCATGCATGCTTCATTTTAAACATATTTTAAAATCTAATTTTGCCTGCTATTTTTACAGTAGAAATTGATGTGAAAATACAACTCAAAATTAATTTTCCTTAAGGTTTAGTAAATTCATTTTTAAGTTCATTTTTTAATGATGATGATATAGCTAACTTTATTATAACCAATACAGCTGGCACCGCCAAAGCCGGGTATGGATATGGGCTTTTTGTTAAAAATTGCGGGCCGGGCTTGGACGAGCGTTATGGTAATAAAACGGGCTCGGGACGGGCCAGGCTATCATTAGAGGCAAAACCTATTATTATATATAAAAATGGCGTTCTTTATGGTGTTTTAAATTTCATTATTTTTACTTTACAATATAATTAAGTTCATATTAATTTTTGTTTGTTATTTATTCAAAGAACTTGTGATTTAATAAGTGGATTCCAAAAGTTTTTATTTTTTGGGGATGGTAAAAAATTAACAAAAAATAGGTATATTTAGTTATATAAAACTAACCTTTGCAGAGAGTTGCAGTTATCATAAATGGTTTTATGCAACTTCAAGTGCTACTAGTAAAAATTTAACGGCCCGTTACTTGTTGGAAGAAACAAAAGCCTATTTGAGACTGATAAAATTTTCAATCCATAAATAAATGATTGTTTTAGTATGACAAAAGATGTTTCAAAGGCCGCCAGATGACATAAGAATTTTTTTTGGAAGGGTGTAGGCTAGGCCTGTGCTCTGCAAAAAATCAGCGGGGCAAACTCGGGCCTGTAATTTCATTTTAACGGTTCAGGCGCCGGACAATTTTTGGTACAGGTGGGCAAATTAAGCCTAACAGCCCATGCAAGTGTTTAGTTCAAAAAATGGCCCTAATTTGCATAAACAGAAAAATTGGAAGGAGCTCTCTGCAATTTGCGTCCTTGAGATATTAATGCATTTTTCGCCAAAAACCCATCGTAGTTGAATTTATATAATTTTTATTAATTTTTTATCGGAATTCTTTCTCACAAAATTTACTACCCCCCCCCCCCGCCCCCCCCCTCTCTATTGGATAATCCTGCCTCGGCTATTACTGTATAGCATCTTAATAAATTGATGTTTAAAAGTATTATTTATCAAATTTTTTTAAACCCCCCTTCCTTTAGGCAATGCTGGCTATGATTACAAGTCATAGTTTGATAACAAAAAAACTTCCAAGGATACTTTAAATTAGGTGGTACATCAATCTCGACTGGTATAAGCATGTTATTTGTAAAAAAATCTTATTTAATAATTTTAAGATCCCTTTTAACATTATTTCTTCTAATTAATAGATGAAATTTTATGTTTCGTCACAAATTTGATAACAAAAGTCCAAATAAATTGATTCTTAGGTAAAACGAGTATAAGGAGAAGAGATATTATATTTCGGGTCAAACAATCATTCATCTTGAATTTTATGCATTTAAAAATGGTATTCATGCTTTAAAAAAATCCGAGTTATATATGTTGTTATAACATTGATGTTATAAATATTAACATTACAAATAATCATTATCAAAAATATGGATCATGGAATTAAGCAGTCTAACCTATGAATTTTAAATGAAATATGTTTATATTTTTTATGTATTTTTATCGCACTCCAGAAAAGGAACCTCTAAGTAGAGGGATGCATGGGCCGAAATTTTAGGTTCAGGCCCTGCCCCTACCCACACAAATATTGTTTTTTGACCCTCACCCGGCCTGCAGAAAAAACACAAAAATTGCGCCGCATCAGGACCCGCATGAGTAAAAACTAGTCTACGTTGTTTCAAAATTATTTATTATTTGTATAAAAACCATTTTGTATTGTTCAAAATATCTTAGCTATAGTATATAAAATCGGTTTTATTCAGAAATCATAATTTAATATTGTCTTGAAAGACTATCTATTCTATCAGGCAATAATTTCGTTCTTCACTGTTTTATAAGGCGACTTGCCTTATTGAATGTGCGTTCACTCGTAGCACTGTTGGCTGGAATTGACAAAAACTGACTAGCTAATTTTGTTAAGTTTGGTAGCATAAGTTGGTGTTGTCTTTCCACCATAATATTGTATCTAGCTAAGCATCTTCAGGTTTTAGATTTAACTTAAGATAAGTTTTATCAAATTCGTTAAAATATTCATTCTTTTTCGTTTAATCATCCTCCCTCCCAAACGGAGATATCCATATCTGCCTCACCAATAGGTAATTGCTTAGTGTTGCACGCCTGAGCTAGTTTGCTCATAGGTGAAAGACTTATGCAAGAAGAGCCAGAATCTTCTTGCATGGAATTCTTTAAAAATTTTGCTACTGTAGTTTTATGAAGCTTCTTTTATCTTAGGGTAGCATTTATAAGTGCCGAAACTTAGGAACGAAAAAGGTTGATATTTTATGACAAATATGGATCATCCTCATATGTAAAAGATGGAAACAATATTGGGATGTTTTTTAATGATGTATAAAAGGGGAAAACTTTATAGAGTGTTAGTGCCTTATCCGCTTCTAACTCAATGCTTGACTTTTGAATAGGTAAAAGGATATTAACTGGAAAATAATGCCTTCAAGTTTTTCCATTAAATCTTTGCCAGATAAAAAACTAATTATTTAATCATAAATCTCATGCAAACTTTTTCACATAATGATATTTGAGTTCCAACAGATTTTTATTAGAGAAAATAAATTTTTTGAGCTAACAAGTGCATTTTTTTGTTTATATATTATTTAAATAAATTCAGATTTTTCACTTATCAAAGCCCAAGCCCAGCCCGCACTTTTTTTATCGCTCTTTTTTAGGCCCGGCCCATGCAGCTATACTCCTTACCCTAAAAATCATAATTTCACCCACACCGCATAATCTATCACTACATCTTTAATCATAATTAGAATGTCTTTCTTTCATAAATGCTTGCAGGCGATATTTTATTTTTTATACTTAAAATATATAAAAATATAAAAATCAGCTTTTACAAATTTTAATTAGTTCTTATAGTTTAATGAATTACTATAGATATAGCGATATTAAAATGCATGAGTTTTTAAAATTATGTGAGCGTTGTGCTTAAATAAAGAAATGTATTTATGAAAGAACTGACGCTCAAATATAGTTGCGCTAGGTGAATTATCACCCACCTGTATTATTCAAATATTATGAATTATAATTAAAATGTTAGAGCGCATTGATATATTTTGTTGAATTAATTTTAACGGAAATATTAGTAATTGAAAGGTGTTAATTAGTTATTTGAAATAATACCTGGAACGCAAAAGCTTTTCTTCTCAAGGTGGAACATTGGATTACATTGACAAAGAAAATTAACGCAGGAACTATGTTTTGTGAAACTTTGACATTCATCATCTTTGGAGCATATAGATCCAGGCTTTTTCCCTTAACAATCACTTTAAAGTAGTTTTATAAGCAAAACAATACCAACTAAACAACGATCATTTTCAAGGTAGTGACCAATTCTGCATCGACATCTATTTCCATCACAAAAATCATACTTGCACTCATAACTTTTATTGCAATTAGCGCCCAATTTCTTTTCTAAAAATTAATTAAGTTAATCATCAAATTTAATTAATAATTATTATTCTTCGTGGTTCAGTAAATTGATTTTTATAGTCTTTTAAAAGAAAGGCATAGCCAACTAAATAACACTACTACGACGGTCCCAAGTCCGTGTGCAAAAAGTGGAGGATTGGCGTCAGGTGGGAAATCGGCTATAAAAATCAACTCCAAAACAGTTTCAAACAAAATTTTTTGACAGAAACGTAAAGCGTCCTCCACAAACGACGCGCACTGCATACCCCGCCCGTTTGTTAAAAATAGAAGGGTTACTGCCAAACTCACAACGAAGTCGATTAAATCAGTTGTGGGAAGTGGGAACCTTGCGGGAAAGAGAGTCGAAGTCGCACAAATGCTAAAAGGAAGAAAGGTAAACATCGCTTGCCTACAAGAGACGAGGTGGAACGGAAGCTTGAGAATTAGGAGAAGGATACAAACTACTCTACAGTGGGTCACCAAATCGTAGAAACGGGGTCGAAGCGAATTTTTTAAGGACAAGGTGGTGACAGTCAAGCGTTGTTTCGATGGCTAATGTGGTTGAAGATTGCAGATCAAGAGGGCCTCTTAACCGTTATATGCGCGTAAGCTCCCCAAATTGGGTGTATGGAATCTGAAAAAGATATATTCTTCGATTCATTGGAAAAGGAAATACAAGGAATCGTACAAGAAGAAAGGCTAATTATTGGGTTGGGGCGGATTTCAACGCTGACGTAGGAAAAGATCAAATTGACTATTTGCTTAAACCGCGAAAGGACTTATGGAGTATCAAGGAATGCAAAGTAATACAGAGAGAAAAATTGCCAGGCAACATCGTCCTCTTGTATGTTGACAGAAAAGTATTTGCCCAAAGAAGAAAGGTCTATTAACTTCGAATTCTATACGAAAGGCTAAAATACGTCGACGAACGAAAAATACTATCAAAAAGCCTCCTCACTCTTGGGTGCAAGGAAGTTGCAAAGGGACGTAGACGACGATTGGGAGACGCTATATAAGGAGATAAAGGAAACAGCGATTCGTGTTCTAGGATAGACCAAAGGAGTCAAACCTATGAACTATGGTGGTGTGATCAATCCCTTAGAGATTTCATCGTAAGAAAAAAATCTATATAGACGGTGGCATAAATCTAAATAGTCGGTGGATTCTCAGGAGTATAGGGACGCAAAGAGGGCCGCAAAAAAGGCCGTTGCAATAGCGAAGAATGCCGCGTACACAGAGATGGCAAGCAAACTGAATCATAAGGGGGGCGATAAGCTTATATACAAATTGGCCAAGATAAGAGAGAAGAAAAGTCACGATCGGTGTTTAAAATAGTCAAAAACGAGAAGGGTCAAACCTTATTCAAGCCGAAGAAGGTGATGGAAAAGTGGAAAGGATATTTTAAGAAATTTATGAATATTGCAAATGACAATATTGAGCGAAACAAAAGATGGTCGAACTCTTTCAGGAGGATGATAGGACACGAATAAACAAGATGCAATAAGGAAAAGAATATGTCCCTGATGGAATACCTATTGAAGCATTGCTGATGTGGTGAAGAAGGAGTCACCACCATGACGGACCTACTTAATAAGATATTGGTATTCAAACGAATTCCTAAACAATGGAGAGAAAGCACGATTATACCCTTATTTTAAGGCAAAGGAGACCCTATTTACTGTGGCAATTACAGAGGCATCGTAACAAGGCTGAAAAACTACGTGGAAGTATCGGTTAACCAGATTTGTGGTCGGCAAACGACCCAATCTTCGCGCTAAGACAAATGATGGATAAGTATAATTAAAAGAAGAAAGTTCTACATAAGATCTTTATCGACGTGGAGAAAGCCTATGACATGGTCCCCCGCGATAATATGATGGTGCCTAGAAAACAAAATATCCCTAACGCATATATACGGCTTATGAAAAATATTTATGAAGCCTCAAACTCTTGCGTTAGGACGACAGTTGGACACTTTAAACCTTTTTAGGTTAAAATTGGATTACATCAAAGATCTGCTTTAAGTCCCTTTTTATTTAATATATTATAGACACGATAACGAGAGACATTCAAAAGTCATCGCCATGGTATATGATATAAGCCGATGATATAGTACTCTGCCAGGAAACAAGGGAGAAAGTATTCGAAGAAGCCGAAAAATGGTCAAAGCTCTTAGTTGGATATGGTCTAAAGGTCAACGATCGAAAAACGGTATACATCAAAATGAACGTTACAGGCAGCCCGTCGCTGGATGACCATCTAAAGTACTCAAAAGTAGCCAGGTTTACATACCGCGGCTCGATGCTACATTAAGATTGAGGTTGCGCAACGGAAGTCAAAGCCCTGATCCAAAAAGGATGGCTTAAATGGCGAAGTATATCCGGTGTAATGTGGGACAAGAAAATGTCAATATGGTTAAAGAGCAAAGCTTAAAAATCCATCGTAAGACCGGTGCTACTCTATGGAAGTTAAACATGGGCATACCACAGAAGATAAGTTACTACAAGCCGCAGAGATGAGAATGATAGGCTGGAGCTTGGGGTATACTAAGCTCGACCATATGAAGAATGGCTTTCTCGGGACAAAAATAGGTATTAAACCTATGGCGTAAATGATTATCGAAAGCGGCTAAGGTGGTATGGGGAAGGGAGACGAATGACGTAAATCGAAAAGTACTAGAAATTGAGCGGTAGAGAGAGGAAGAGCCTCGTCGTGGAAATTGCAAGTCGATTATAAAACAAAAGAAATTAGTCAAGACATGACAATCAACCGGTTAAGATGGAAGAAACTAAATAAAATAAACACCACGACTGTTGGACGAAATAACTGATAAAGAAGAAGAGCCAACAATTAACGAAACTGTAGTTGGAGTTGGCAAAGATATAATAGAGTTCCTGCCTGTGGGTGGTCTATAAGTTTGCCTAAATGGATAAGCTTTTTGTCAAAAATATTTACGGGCCGGGCCACAGATTTTAATGTAACCAAACGGGCTCGGGCGGCCCTTGATACAGTATAGGTAGGTCAACCGGCCAGCAATAATGCTTTTATTTTTGTATTTTAATGTATTGGGTTGTTTTCAACGTTTATCAAATATTTTAATTATTTAATTCTTAATAATGATTTTTAATCATTTATACATAGAACTTGTGATTTTTTAATTAAGTGGATTTATAAAATTTTGATTTTCACTAAAGTTAATTAAAATTAAGTATTTTTTGTTAAATAAAACTAGCCTTCCCTTTAATTGCTAATTATTGATTCTTTTTGACATAATTGGTTTTATGCAGTTTCATGCTACTAGTAAAATTTAAAACGGCTTGTAAAATATGATCTATTTGAGATAGACAATTCTATAACATAATTATTATTGTATGCATATAAATAAGTAATTATTTAAATAAATTGGGATTATGCATCAAATTGAATAAAATTTTGTGCATGACGGTCTAGGCTTGATCCGTGCCTTGGAGAAAAATAGCACGCCGAGTTCGTGCCTATAATTTAATTTTAACGCGCCAGGGCCGGGTCCGGTTAGTAATTTTTTGGGCAGGAGGACCTATTAAGCTTAAAGGCTTCTGCGTTTTGCTGGTTTAAACAATAGCCCTGCAGCAGATATATAAAAATTGAAAGTATCTATTCATAAATTGCGTCTTTGGAACAGACCACAGGAGAAATTGGGTCACATGAATAATTTGACTATAAATGCCTTTTATGATTACAAACATAAATGAAGATAGAACTATTGCATTTTTTATCGAGAGCTTACGCAAAAGTAAACTCCTCTAGCCCTTTAGGCAATCTTGCCTATGCCAATGATTTATAAAAACTTAATAAATTTTAGCTTAATAGTAATACTTGTCAAATTTGTGTCCCCCCTCCCTTCCCCCCCCCCCCCCCCCCTAGACAATCCTGCCTAAATCACGGTTAAACGCTTAGAAATATAGAGATATTAATTATTCATAACCTTTATACTACAATTTGTCTTGTATTAGCATGTACCTCTTCTATTTTATTGAGATAGTTTTTTTAAGAAATAATTAAAAATTAACTTTCTTATATTTTTAAATCACGCACTAGACGAACAATTTTGTAGCAATAGTCTTAAATTTGTTAGATTCTCATTAAGGTAACTTAATATGTCTATATGCACAACATTTACAACATTATAATGCGGAAAAAATTATGTTTTTTCCCAATGTGGGGAGGGTGTCTAACCCGAAAACCCCCTTGCCTTTACACTGCCTGGCTTGCATTATTTACCAACCTAATTGATGTAAAACTCCCTAGCTATAGGAGATAAGTTCATTTACACTTAACTAGTATTAAATAAAAATATGCAGATAAATATGAATGAATTTCTAACAAAGTTGTTAACTTTCATTTAAAAAATTTTTTCCTATCGCTGTTTGTCACATTTAGTGGGCCCTTCGAGTAGTTTTTCGAGGTATTTCTGCACTTACACCAGCTGCGCTTTAGCTCGGACCTTTTCCAGTCCATATCAATTTTATGTTTCTATGTTAGTTTAGCTCTTGCGCTTGCTTGCCTTCGACATGCACCTTCTTCATACGCTTTACCAGGCCGTCTCTCCAAATGGCCATACCATTTTAATCTTTTTACAACCAACTTTTTTAGAATTGGAACTACACCTATATCCATTACATCTTGATTTTTTTATGGCTCATCTTCCTTATTCCCAAGACCCATCTTAACAATCACATCTCCTTTGGAGCCATTGCCTCCATTGCCCATGTTTAAGCTCCATACAATATCGTGGTACAATGTCGGTGTTATAAAATCGTCCTTTAAGTTTAAATGGTGGCTCCCTGAATTTTAGCGAGCCGGCGTTTATTATTGCATTAATTTCGCTTTCTACACCCCCATCAAATTGTACCTAGAACAAATGGAATTCATGTTAACTGTTTAAACACCAGTCATCAATAAGTAAATGTGTTACTTTGTATTCATTTACTCCAAGCATACATATTCAGTTTTATCTCGATTGACCCTAAGGACATTGCTTTCAATTCTATCCATCCACGCTTTTATGCGCTGCTAACTCTACATTTGATCCGCAAAGAGCATTGTCCATTGTGATTCGCGTTCTATAATTTTAGTTATCGAATCCATCATTGTTATAAATAGCAAGATCCTTAATGTAAATAGACGTTAATACTGAATTTTTTTGATGTACCACTCATTGGTATTTTGGTTTTATGCATTCTTATGCATTTCAGTTATTAGCATTATATAAGCATAGGGTACACCATTGGAACTAGGCTATGCCTTATCAACTCCCTTGGCACTTAATCAAAGGCCTTCTCAAGATCCATGCAACAATATAAAGATCCTGTTTTTCCTTAAATAATTCCATAAGTCGCCTAAGACCATGTATCGCATCTGATGTTGACTTTCCAGGCATAGACTTAATTACGTTTATTTATTGAGATTATTATTCAAATTCTAGCTTCTAAGGGCTTGTCTTAATATCGGATTCAGATTCAAATAGCGCGAATTTATCTTTATCAAATAAGCGATTCAATTTCATGTGTCAAACTTGGTTGTAATTATTAATATAATGTTTTTTGTTAGTTAAACACGTTTTTTTTGTTTATTTTAACTCTCGAGATTAATCGCTGTTATGCGTCTGAAATGTAAAGCTGCTGAGAATTCGAAGTTAAGACACGGCTATGTTATAACGCGTACAACGATTTTTGCTGCGCATCCAAATCCGATATTAAGACAAGCCCTAAGACATCTTCTGACACCATGATTGCATAACTCATTAGTTGAACTTCCAGATAATTATTGTATTCTTGTAAATATTCTTTTATGCTATCCAGGCCTGATAGCCGGGCTGACGTTGTGAGATGTTTTTAATCTTGTAGTGAAACCGTTAAATGTTGAGTTCATATACCTCGAAAGACATTTGGTAGGGATACGCACAAGGTTAAAAGAGAAAGAACACATGAGGATAATTAAATTGGATTTGAATGTTTATCGTTACTTACAACACTTACTCTTTGCTATTGTTATCATTTCGATAAAATAAAATACACTACCAACCCCTTTTACTATAATCTTTAAATAAGTGTCAAAGGCGAGACTAAAGCATGCGTTATCCTGCTTTAAAGACCAAAAATATACCCACTAGGCCACCCCACCCCCCATCTTATAAATTTTATAATGTGATATATTGTTTTTAATAGAATGAAAGACCATTTGCTTCTTAATTATGCCCGGCCCAGCCTAATATTTATAAGATAGGCCGGGCACAAATTTTATAGCCTCTATGGAGCCGCCCTTACAGATCTCCAATTACTAGTATTGTTAAAACGACTAGGTTTTGTTTGGTCAACCTTTAATTTTACTTAGGCTAACGGCCGACTCTAATCTGTTTTTTAAATATTAACTAAACCTAGAGGTCGATTAAGAAAATTGACCAAAAAGCCTTTAATCTGTTGACTCAAACCAAAGGTCGATCAAACAAAACCCAACCGTTTTTTACAACACTACTAGGTACAACTGCATTTGTTCGTTGGCATAAGCTTAATATTTATTCAATATCATTTAAAATCTTAATTTACTTTTCAATAAAAACAAATAAATAACGGTGTGTTCTCTCCTTAGCCCCTAAAAAATACAAATAGATGTTTACTTGGAACACAGAACTCATCTATTCGGTAGGTGTTAGAGTTGCATGCACATAATTTTCTCTTAATATCGCACACTGTAAAATTTCTTGATGTGCAATCGCTATTTGATTCACAGGTAGAATTGAATATATCTAGAAGGCATATACATAAAATATTTTGGTATAATAGTGAGTAATCAATTTTGTTAAAAAAAGCTAAATTAGATTTGTGTTACAAATCAAATGCGATTGTGTAACTTTAAACATAATAACATATGGCGGATTTTCTTAAAATAAATATAATATTTGCCAAAAAAGATCGATACAAATTATAAGCACTCCTAAACGCGACATGTATTGATCAACTTAGGTGATTGCGGCTTTTATTTTAATTAGTATATATTGTATAATAATGCATGGTTATAAGTTAAGTGTACACTTAAAAAAAATATTTTTGTATATATATTTTTTAATAATTAAAAATTTTCACTTATATAAATGGAACAACCTATAACCCATTTAGGCCTAACGTTTGAAATACCTTAGGCAAAATACTCCATTTTATATTTTAAATTTGCATACTTGGAGGCCCTTTGAAGTGATTAAATGTTATTAACATTCGAATTTATAATGTTCCCTTTTCCTTGTGGATTATTTTATTAAATTATAAATAGTTTCCGTTTCTATAAATACTATCAAACTTGGAAAAATAGGATTTTGTATATTGATTTATTTTGTGATTTTGCGGTAGGACCAAAAAATGTTTTTAGCACCTTTAATAAAAAAAAACAAACCTGTGGCAATTTACAAATTAAATAATTCTTTAGGCATGTATTAATTTATTTGACAGTAATTTATATAGGCAAAATGTGTAAAGCAAAGCAATAAAAAATTTGATGTTAATTACTTTGCTTTATGTGTTTATATTTTGTATTTAGCGTGTTAATTCTTCCTATATTAAGTTCGTGAATTATTTCCCATAGGACAATTATATTTTAATCGCTCATTATATGATCGAGGCATAACGATGAGCATGCACATCACTTAAAGTATTTTCTAGAAATAATGTATATAGCAAAACAACGTTTGCCGGTTCAGCTATTTTTATATATAAGATTATGAATAAATATGCCTTTTCCTATTATTAAATAAAATAATATTAATTCAATAATATAGTATTATATTTTTTTACATCAAAAACTATCCTACCCCAAAATTTTTTATATATGTTTTATTGATTCATGCTAATTATTTAGCAGATTAAGGAAGCCAAAGCAACGCTTGGCCGGACACAGCTAGTATATATATATAAAATTCTCGTGAAACGGTGTTTGTTATTCAACTCCTCCCAAACGACTGGACCGATTTAGATGGAAATTTCTGCGAATGATTGGTAGGTCTGATCATAGGTTTTAAACTATATTCCAAATCTCTAAGTCATAAGACGGTCAAGTTATTTAGTTTTATATGTTTTGACGTTTAATAAAATGTCACTCAAACGCAACCTCATGACGTATACTGCGTATCTATCGTGTTCTTTGAAAATTTGAATATTTTTTAACAATAGTCTATCCCTTATAGTATTTTCTAGACCGTCATGCGAGGTAGTGTAGTGTGATCAATGTAGGCGCTGCGGAAAATAAAATCTTTTTATTTTTGCCTATTTTTCACGTCAATTATTATTATAAGACGTCGTGTCCCCTCCTGCGTGGCTAAATAAATTTAAAAAAATCTAATTTTGTCATTTTTTGCGCGTTAAATAAGGAGAAAAATGAAAATACTTTTAACAAAGTGCCAATAAATGTTGATATATCTTAATTCTTCGGATCTCTAAGAATCACTCCGCCCCTAACTCCTAAAAAGGTGATTGTCCTCGGTTCTTTGGTGTTAGGTAGCGCCCTCGGGCCCCGTGTTGTTTTTTGTTGAGCCTTTAACCTAAGCTCTTGTACACTTTGTTGAAACACATTTCATTTGCTGTGAAATTTAAGCAGGGAAGGAAAACGGACCTTAATGTTTGAGGGCTTGGCTACGTCCATGCTTATACCGGTTGCTTTAAGTTTTTATGAATTATCTGAATACACTGATAGCTTATTGACCAAAGTAAGGTTTGGGGGCAATGCTTTTTTACGACCCCTCATAATATCTCAGTTTTAATGCTGTATATCTAGGCATATTTTAAACAAAAAGGAGGATTTGCTTAGGAAGTTAGGGGATATTCGCATGTTTTGGAAATAACCGATATGCTCCGGGCTCGATTCGGGTGCAAAAATAAAAATGGCTTTTCGCCTCGGGTCGGACTACTCATACAAATTAACGTAAAACAGTGATAATTTTATGGAGCATTTTAAACCAAGACTGTGAATTATTAAAATAATTAAATAAAAATAGAATACATGTGAACACTCTTCTCAATTTATACCATGGCACAGCCACTCCCCCTCATCTTTTAAAATCAACACTTTTAGGATGATGGTTAAAAGAGCTATAACTCATTGCTCTCTAGAATCTGATAGAGACATTGAAATGGATAATATAACACAAAGATTTTTAGAGCTAAATTATCCCCTTGATTTGCTCACAAACATTAAAAATAAATTTTTAACATTCCCTAAAATGTCAACTAATGTAGACTCCACTCCTAATACAGATCATTATATCTCTATTCCCTTTCACACTGATCTTAGTAATAATTTCCTAAAAGAAATCAAAAAGATTTTACATGTTCACAAAATAGGCAATTTCAAGTTTTCTCAGAAAACCACATCCAACCTATTCTCATTAATTAAGCCCATTAATAACATTACAGATAAAAATCTTGTTTCTAATTTAATTTATAAAATCTCCTGCGCCGATTGCGACCAATTTTACGTTGGAGAAACTAAAAGAACCTTAGCACAAAGAATCCAAGAACACAAGGCCCCGTTAACAAGATGCGCAACACACTCCGCCGTGGCCGAACACTCGCTAACCAATCAACATATTGATTGGGACAATCCGACCGTCAAAGCACGATTCAACCAAGAAAGGAAATTCGTAGAAAGCGTCTGATCGATCGCCTCAAGCCGAAAATCAACGACCAACCCGGCCAATTTCGAAGCTACAAGCACACCCATCCTCACCTACCATTATAATATCATAATCATAACAGATAATACTCTAATTTTAATTAATGTATTCTCCTGTGTCGATTACTATCAATTTTTAGACTTGGAGGGACAACAACAACAAAAAAGAACACTGACACAAAGCTCCAAAAATGCGCGACCTACTCCGCCTTACCCTAAGCCTAACTATCGTTAAAGATTCAACATGGCAGATTGGATACTGCCATTCACATAGCGCGATACAACAAAGGAATTTCGTAGAAAGCGTTTGAATCGACCGCGTCAAGCCCAAAAAACAAACAAAATCAACGACCATCCAATTTCATTACCACAAGCCCATACATCCACACATATTTTTAATTGCTATGCAATTTATGGGCTCGTTTTTGGTTGTCCGTTGTCCGTCCGTTGTCCGTTGTCCTCCCTATCTATTTGCATTGGGTATATTAGGTTATCGCTTTTTTAAATTAATGCATGAGAAAGAGGTGCCCCACCCCTCATCTCTATCTCATGCATAAGAGGTGCCCCACCCCTCATCTCTATCTCCCTCGGTGTGTTATATATAAGATTTGTTAAATTATCTATTATATAATAAACATAAATAAAAGTTGTTTACTTTTAATTGCTATGCAATTTAACTAGTTATATAATAAACATAAATAGAAGTTGTTTACTTTTAATTGCTATGCAATTTAACTAGTTTTTGTTATATAATAAACATAGATAAAAGTTGTTTACTTTTAATGCTATGCAATTTAACTAGTTATATAATAAACATAAATTAAAGTTGTTTACTTTTAATTGCTATGCAATTTAACTAGTTTTGGGGTTAGAATCCCGGAGTTTTTTTTGACTCTTATGATTGTTCTTGTTACTATCATTGATAATAAGAATTTTTGGCCGACCGCTGGCTGCTGACCAATGAAAAAAATGACCATTGGCCAAAATGTGAATCGAAATTATTTTTTTCGTTTTCTTTTGATTATTATGATTGTTCCTGTTTCTACCATTGCTATTATGACTTTTTGGCCGTCCGCTGGCTGCTGACCAATGTTATATAATAAACATAAATAAAAGTTGTTTACTTCTAATTGCTATGCAATTTAACTAGTTTTTGGGTTAGAATCCCGGAGTTTTTTTTGACTCTTCTGATTGTTCTTGTTACTATCATTGATAATAAGACTTTTTGGCCGTCCGTTGGCTGCTGACCAATGAAAAAAATGACCATTGGCCAAAATGTGAATCGAAATTATTTTTTTCGTTTTTTTTGACTATTATGATTGTTCCTGTTACTACCATTGCTATTATGACTTTTTGGCCGTCCGCTGGCTCCTGACCGATGGAAAAAATGACCATTGGCCAAAATGTGAATCGAAATTATTTTTTTCGTTTTTTTTTTGACTATTATGATTGTTCCTGTTACTACCATTGCTATTATGACTTTTTGGCCGTCCGCTGGCTGCTGACCAATGGAATAAAATGACCATTGGCCAAAATGTGAATCCAAGTTTTTTTTCGTTTTTCATTTGACTATTATGATTGTTCCTGTTACTACCATTGCTATTATGACTTTTTGGCCGTCCGTTGGCTGCTGACCAATGGAAAAAAATGATCATTGGCCAAAATGTGAATCGAACATTTTTTTCGTTTTTTTTTGTTAAAATAAATAATTAACCTATGCCCTCCCCTAGTTGAGCCTATGCCTTTACTGATATGGGTCCCTGTGCCCCCCCCCCATACAAAAGCCTAAGCCTCTCCTGATGTGGGTTCGAATCCCGGAGAGGCCAATTTTATGTTTTATTTTTTTTGTTTAAATAAATATATTGTTCTTGTTAATACCATTGATAATAAGACTTTTTGGCCGTCCGTTGTCTGCTGACCAATGGAATAAAATGACCATTGGCCAAAATGTGATTCGAAAATTTTTTTTTCGTTTTTTTTGACTCTTATGAATTTATATCCACTTTTACCGTGTCCTGGCTGCTGACCAATGGAAAAAATGACCATTGGCCAAAGTGAGCATCAAAAATTTTTTTTCGTTTTTTTTGGCTATCATTGACTTATAGAATATCTGTTGGTACTGACCAATGGAAAAAATGACCATTGGTCAAATTGTAAATCGAAATTTTTTTCCGTTCTTTTTTGACTCTTATGATTGTTCCTGTTAATTGGTTTTAATGATTCGACAAATCGCTACCTGAGAATTGGAGTGCTCTATCTGCAATTTTTGAAAATTTTAAAGTAAAAGTGCTATTCCATAGATTTTTATATATTTTTTCATAAACTTTTTATAAAATGTGGAAAACAAATTTTTTTGGCTTCACTATTAAGGTTCTTATTTCGCTTAAATCGCGAATATCAATATTTTTTAGAATTGGTTTGCTCTAACTGCAATTACCCAATCGCAAGCGCTCATTTAATCACGTGAATAAATCGTCTGCTTTTAAATTTTAATTCGAATAATATCTCTACAATTACTTTTCACATTGTTTTATGTCAAATATTTATAAATAAACTATTTCGGATGAAGATAATTAAAAGTAATATAAAAAATATAGCCATAACTATTATTATAAGTATCAAGAGGATAAATCAAATAATTGTAAATAATGGTTGAAATTAGACTACAGGCAAAATTTGTATAAAAGATTAAAACTAATATTAATTTTAGGCTTTGTTCATTATTGCTCATGGAAAAAGATGATTGTTATAGCCAAAGCAAATTTTGCAAGAGATAGGAAAAAAATTAAATTTTTAAAAGAGAATATTTAAGATTATTCAAAAATGAGAGATAAAATTTTAACGGAAATATTTGTTTAAAAATAGATATAAATGATTGTACTTCCATTTGATATTCTTTTATATGTATCATTTATTTTATAAATAATACATTAATAGTATTTGTTGTAAATAATATGATTGCTACAAATTGGTCTAAGAAATTTAATTATATACTCAAAGATATTTAAAAAATTTCATAATTTACCTTAATGTACATAACCTTTATTTAGCTACTTTGCTCTATCTGAAATTTAAAAAATCAATTTTTTTATAAAATAAAAGAAAAAATCCACGTTTTTGGCTAAAATAATATAGATGCTAATAGTTTACACTATCAAACTTAATTTCAAGTCATATGATTAATAAGTTTAGATTTTATAGCATTTCAAACTTTGAACTCAATTATCTCAGTTCGGAGTTTTGTGCAGATAGAGCACTCCAATTCTCAGCTAGCGAAATAATAAATGCGGGATAGCGATTAAGAGAATTGATGCCAACCCTTGCTTTTAATTGCTATGCAATTTATGGGCTCGTTTTTGATTTTGTTTACCGATGTCTTGTCACGCTGCCTCCGCGTCCGCAAACAACCTCCCTATCTATTTGCATTGGGTATATTAGGTTATCGATTTTTTAAATTAATGCATAAGAAAGAGGTGCCCCACCCCTCATCTCTATCTCCCTCGCTGTGTTATTTTTTAAATTAATGCATAAGAGGTGCCCCATTGATAATATGACTTTTTGGTCGTCCGCTTGTTCTATTATTGTTTCATTTTATTAATTTTATATAATAAACATAAATAAAAGTTGTTTACTTTTAATTGCTATGCAATTTAACTAGTTATATAATAAACATAAATAAAAGTTGTTTACTTTTAATTGCTATGCAATTTAACTAGTTTTTGGGTTAGAATCCCGGAGTTTTTTTGACTCTTATGATTGTTCTTGTTACTATCATTGATAATAAGACTTTTTGGCCGTCCGCTGGCTGCTGACCAATGAAAAAAATGACCATTGGCCAAAATGTGAATCCGAGTTTATTTTTTCGTTTTTTTTTGACTATTATGAATTTATATCCACTTTTACCGTGTCCTGGCTGCTGACCAATGGAAAAAAATGACCATTGGCCAAAATGTGATTCGAAAATTTTTTTTTCGTTTTTTTTTGACTATTATGAATTTATATCCACTTTAACCGTGTCCTGGCTGCTGACCAATGGAAAAAAATGACCATTGGCCAAAATGTCATTCGAAAATTTTTTTTTCGTTTTTTTTTGACTATTATGAATTTATATCCACTTTTACCGTGTCCTGGCTGCTGACCAATGGAAAAAAATGACCATTGGCCAAAGTGAGCATCAAAATTTTTTCTTTCCGTTTTTTTGGCTATCATTGACTTATAGAGTATCTGTTGGTACTGACCAATGGAGGAAAAATGACCATTGGCCAAATTTTTGATTTTTTTAATTAAAAATTGTTCAAATTCAACAAAAAATTTCTCCCTACAATTCTGCAAATTCTTAACATTGTGATGTTTTATAATATAATGTTTGTTAGACCCATAATCACTAAAGGCCATAAAAAAATGTAATACGCAACTAGATGCAAACACTAAATCTAACCCTTGCCTATATTACATTTTGCCTATATTAAATTTTGCCTATAAATGGAAAATTTGTATATATAATTAATTAATCATTAGGCATTGAATACCCCCCATAGGCATTCTCGCCCCTTCCCACCTTTCTCGCCCATAAATTGCATAGCAAATATGATACATTTATACGAAGTACAGATGAGTCGTCCCCCCTTCCCTTCCCCTTCCCTTCTCCCCCCTCCCACGAGGGCCGAAGGCCCGAGTTTTTTATGATAAATATCGATACTAAACTTTGAAATTAGCATAGTTTTGGCTCTTGATTTCAATTTAAAGATCTCTAAGTCAACAGGATCATCATTACACGTTGAAGATGGGAACAAATTTAGGATGCTTTTTAATGATGTAAAAAGGATAATATTTTAAGAGTGTTGGTGTCTTATCCGCTTTCTACTCGATGCTTTTTTTAGGGTGAAGGCATATTAATTAGTAGCATGATATGTTTTTTGGAAATGCCTTTAAGTTTTTCCATTTAATCTTTGCCAGATGAAAAACTAATTTTTTCATCATACATCTCATCTCATGCTGCTTTTTATCATAATGATTTTTTAGTTCTACCAGATTTTTGTTCGAAAAATAAAAATAATTTATCATCAAGCTAAAAAGTGCATTTTTTTGTTTCTATATTATAATTATAGTTTAAATTTAAATTAATTCAAATTTTTTACCTTATCAAAGCCCAAGCCCGGCCCGCACTTTTTTTAGAGCTAAATTTTAGGCCCGGCCCGGCCCGGCCCGCGGGCCGGCTTGGCCCATGCAGGCCTCTAATGTGAATACGTGAAAAAAGAATGGTTTAATTTAGTATAATTTTTATTTGTATCCATTTTCTACAGATTATATTATTACTATAATTATATGTTTTTAAATTGTAAACCAAAGCCGAGTTAAAACAAACCATATTATTCTATAAATGTAAGTAAAATCGCTTTTCTTTTGTCTAATTATTCCCTACCCCTGGCCCTATCATTATTTTTCTTCTTAGTCTATTTATTCCTTCATACCATTTCATATAAATATATTTATAAATGGCGCCCAAGTAGAGAATAAACAGACAAAAGAAAAACGATTATACCGTGGGTTACATGTATTAAAATCTGGATTCTTTAAAATCAGGAAAAAAAAATTAAGTTAAATGCCCAAAGATATAAATAAATTTATAGACAATGTAGATCACTATAATTAAATGACCAAAAGAATGTTTTTTCGAGTTAGAAAATAGTACTTCCCATAAGTAGGATTAAATGCCGCTTATCGAAATCCCTGTCAGCTCTATTTTCCTGTCAAGGAATCATTGAACTTTGTTGTTTTTAAAAACAAGTTGTTAAATTATTTTTTAGATGACTGTCGACATCCTAATTAAACTTATAATCCTACATTTACCACGAATCTGTCGGGTTAGTATGTTTAATTATATTTTGTCCTGAACTACAATACTTACTTTTGAGACACTTAACACTATCATCCAAATACCCATAAGGACAAACGCATTTTTGATCTGAGCAAACGTTAGTTTGGCAGTACTCATTACTTAGGCAACTTTGATTCAGCTTTTTTTCTAATAATTAGAAATTATAATCTGATGAAGATTATAAAACTTATATATAAAAAAAATGTTGAAACATTTTTATGCTAATATGTTCTCAAAATGTTCATAATTACTTTTTTTGCACCATTTGTTATCTTCGTACTCTAACGCTTTATTACATCGGCATCTTTTGTTTATACACCATGCGTCTCCTGCGCAACCGTCGTCCACTTCACACTTCTGACCTATGGTTTTCACTTAATAATGCAAAATATGCACTTATGAAAAATTCAATATAAATATTTCAAAAAATTGAAAATCAAAACTGTTAAATAGTACACTACTCAATTTTAGGTGAAACTAGATATAATTAGAGCGCTATAATTTTAAGCTTGTAGTTTAAATACTGGGCTACTTTTTCAGATACGTCAACAGCTGTACAAATTATACGTTCAACTTTTACGCGAGCGTTATATAAAATACAAATGGATATAATGTTATAAACGGAACTCTTAATAGATTGCTATGATTACCTTAAATGTGCCCCATTTATTACTATTTAAATGACATAAAAATATCAAAAATTAGTAAAATTAATATATAACATTTTATTAGCATTCGATATAACTTAACTATTAGTTTGCAATTACTTTATAGCATTTTTTCTTTAGCACGCAGTAATTTATCAATTAATATTGTGTTATCTATATTAAATACTATGGTAAATAAGGTCCCTAACAAAAATAATTAAAATTTATATTTAATAATACTTTAAAATTACTAATAATAATCTTTGCTTGAAAATTTATTTTTTAAAAATTTTCTATAGAAACTTTGGTTTTATTAAGGGTCACGCCGCCTTTTATAAGAAAATGCGAAGGAAATTGTTTAATTTTATACCATATTATTAACAAGGACGAAAAACTGTAGTATGAAATTTTAACAAAATGAGTTAGGGGTAGATAATTTAAGATAAGTTGGTATATGCCATAGTCAATGAAACTGGTTTCGGAACAATAATGAGTTGAAGAGAAGGGCGTTAGGAAAATTTAAATATTAGAAAAATTAGAGTTTGTGCAGTTATAATTAAATGCAATATAGATCAAGCTGATCAAATATTTAACAAGTTATTTTTGTTTAAATGGATTTTTGTCCGGCCTAGAGCTATTAAAAGAAAAATTTAAAAAATGTGAGCTTGAATCGTTTAACATTAGAATACTAGGAGCTGGAGAAAATCTTTTAGAGAACGGCTTAAATATCTTCTTATTTTTTCTCAAAACAAAACGCATGCTTTTAAATAGCTTCTACTAAATATGATCTTAATAGTTGTCACAAGTGGATATTACATATCTGGATTAGTAAACCAATTTTTATAAATACTATTATCACACTGTGCATTTGAATGCAACAATCTTAACAAATAAAAACAAAAAATATACTTAAAGCTATGGTAGACACAAGACGGTGATCCTAGGTAAGGTATTTTCATACTAAACGCGTATATTGTGTGACCCAAAGATGAAAGATTTGTTTAATTATTTGACAAATGATTTTATTTTGGTTTAATATATTTTAAATCTTCGAAACTATGATGAATCGAACTAGGAAATAATTACCGTGCAAGATGCTAATCTTTTACAATACTTCAATTACACTATATATAGTTGTTTTAACCAATATTACTTTGAAATAAGGAACTGAATAGACATATTAAAATAAAAAAGATAAACAAATATTTTTTAAATTAAAAAAGGAACTGGGCAAGATTTTTTAAAATAAATAAATAGGAATTAGACATATTTGATTCATAGGATTAGTTTAAATAAATTTAATGTGTCACCCTAACTTGGTGACCATTGTCGAAATTGTCGTTTAGAGCCAAATAAATTATTTTAACAGAATTCGCAGGATAAGAGTCAAATATTAAAGCTTAGCTTGTCAACCTATCTTGATGACAATCGACATTATTCTCACTTATAGAGCTAACTAAATATTCATACAAATTCCTGGCTAAGGTGCATAATTATTGGTCAAACCCCCCACCGTTAAACATTTAAACCAAACCAAAGTTCGACTAATAAATTAAAAATTACCTTTGGTCTATTATAAAAATTGTGACAGCGTAAAGGTTCACTTTACAAGAACGCAACCTATGGTCTGTTTTTTAAATTTCGACTAAGCCTAAACGTCGACTAAGTAAAACATTAGCTTTTTTTTACAACACTATTAACCTTGCACTCAGAGTAATGTTTAGAAAAAGACTTTTATGTTACTATATAAAAAAGTAAATATTTTTATACTAATTAAAATATTATTATAAAATATAAGCGCAAAATAAACAAATATCGAAAATTATGAATTTAAATTACTGAGCATTTTCGTAAAAATACTGAACATTATAAATTTTAATCTGAGCATTTTAATGTTATTTAATTAGCAATTTTGAATTTTTAACTGGGCATAATAATAAAATACTGAGAAAATTTACTGAGCATTTTTGAATTTATTACTCAGCATTTAAATAACATCCTAAAAAAGTTTTAAACCTAGTACCGCTAGCAATAATAGCTGCTCCTGTCCAGGTAGACTTTTGCTTTAATTAAGTTAGCGATCTTTTTTTTTATTGTTAAATTCCTAAAATACCATTAATATTTGTCCCTTTTAAAATCATGTTTGCTCCTAAATTTTTATGTCCTACATGTAAGTGAAACGTATCTTTGAATAAAAATAATTGTTTGCCCACCATGGACCATTAACATCAAAATGTCCATCATCAGGAAAGCTTGCACCCCCACTATCACATGTCCCTCTACGGCATTATCAATAGATTCTAGTGATATTTTTGAAGCAATCCCTACATCAAATACATTTCCACCTACTCCAAACAAGGTTAAATTGTTATGAGCCTTTGAACCCCAGAATTATATTTCCATCTTAAATTAAGAGTCTAATTTATCACAGAAAATTAAAAATAATATTTTGAATTTTGATATAAATACCCCTGGGCCTTACACACATTCAGAGAGAGAATTAAAGTCTTTTAATCCAAAACAAACGGCAAATAGGATATCAAGGAAAATTCATTCCTTTAACATCAAAGGGGCAATGACTTTTGGAGGATAATAATCCAATTGAAACCCCTAGTCAGGAGTCATATTGACAACTGCAATCAAAACACCCCAAACATTGCTCACAATATTCCTTCCCCCTTAACCATCCAACATAATTTTAGAGCCCTCAGATATAAGTGATGCTACCATTCTTTTACCTGGATTCTGCTGCGTGTTTGGATGGCATTAAACCAATCTATGTTCAAGATCTCATAAAAGTTGAAAACATCAAATCTTCAGTTTTACTGACTGCCCTAACAGATTTTTGCAATCTAATCACTAATGGCAACATCCCCCAGGAAGTACGACCTATAGTTTTAGGGGCAAAGTTACTTGCTATTGAGAAACCAAACAAAACTTTGCGATCGCCATCAGCGGAGTTTTTAGAAGAATCATCTCTAAAATAATATGCAAAGCAATAATGCCTAATTTAACCCTATCCTTAATGCCTCACTAGCTAGGCTTCAGGGTTAAAGGAGGGTGAGAAATAGCAACGCATGCTACAAGATTTACCCTCAAAAATCTATTACCTAATGAGTCCTTTTTAAAATTAGATTTTTTAAACGCTTTTAATAACTACACAGAGATTCCTTTATTTATACTTTTATCGAGACTTATCCTCATTATGCTAATTATATCCTTTTAAGTAATGGGACACCCTCTATCCTAAAATTCGGGCAATTTTTAATTGATTCGGCCGAGGGCATTCAACAAGGGACCCCCTAGGTCCCCCTTTATTTTGTATGGCTATCCAACCTCTCATAGAGCTTATCAACAATAAATGTACCTCAATGATGCTAATCTATCAGGCACCTTGGAAGAATTAGCAAAAGCTGTCGAGATTATAAAGGATTATCACACAAAGCCTAATCTAGCATTAAATGTTAATGCGAAATTTTTACTAGCGATACAAGTAACATTCACCCCTCCTTTTTATCTTTTTTACGCCTTAAGAAAAACGAGATTTTTATCCTAGAATTTCCAATAGGTGGTTCAGAATGCTTAAATACTATTTTAATATCGCAAAAATTTTATTTTGCTTTCGCTCCACATCCGCTTTTTTGCCCCTAATTTTACATAATTTTGAAATCCACATCAAATCCGTCGTCGAAGGTATTAGCTTATCATTTAATACTAATACACAGGCCACTTTACCTACAAAATCGGGAGGCTTGGGAATTCGCTCACCCTGCTCCTTATCAATAGCCTCATTTATATCCTCCCACCTCTCTTCAAAATCCATTGTCGCAATATTAATCCCATATCCCTCCGATGAAACATTCGTGAAGGCCCTATCCCTCTGGAACCTTAATGCATTCCAGAAATCTCGTATTCACAAACATCAATTCAAAAGTATTGGGATGCTTGTTTGGTTTCGCGCTCCGTTGCTCACCTACTTTCGAGCAGCGATACCAAGCAACATTACAATCTTCGGTCATTGGTGTTTGATAAATCTGGCCACGAATGGTTTGAGGCTTACCCCAGTAAGTATTTAATAAGAATAATAATAATAGTAGTAATAATAAACTAATAATAAGATAATTTTATTGTTGACTAAGGCCGGGGTGTGGAAACTACAGAACAAAAGATAAATTAGAAAGATAGGAATAAAAACATATGTTTTTTACCAACTCGGATTTGGCTTACAATATTAAAATATATAATTATAGCAATAATATAATCTGTAGAAAATGATATACAAATATACGTATTCACATATACGACATCTTTCCCTTTAAAGGATGAAGGCTCCCTCTGGTTTTGTTCTTCGACCATGTGCTTCAACAACAATGTGTAACATTCCATAAACTCTTGAAGTGGGCTAGTTGTAAGGGTGAGATGGAGTAGAATATGTCAGAAGAGGAAATATTGAGGGTTGAGGGTGTGGACTTGGTAAAGTGGGTTCTGAGGAAGCTAGTTCCAAGAATGGGTTAGCTGGGAGGGTGAGATGGGGTGGAAATTGTCAGAAGGGGAAATATGGAGGGTTTGAGGGTGTGGATTTGGAAAAGTGGGACTTCCTTACCAACTATTCAGGGACCGGACTGCATCCCCACTCATAAGATTACAAGTGTCGGTAGAAGATGTCGGTTGATCCTTCGACTCCGTCTTTACCGATAGTCCGTTTATTTCAGCTCCGAGAGAGGTAGACTTTAGAGCCCAAGCCATACATGGTATCCTTAAGGGGTTCCTAACTGCTCCGCCGAAATCCTTTTCACCCATTCCCGTGGTCCACTACATTGGATTTTCTTACACAAGCCAAACCAATTGTTCAACGGCCCTATCACCTTAAGCCATTCCCACCCTAATATTGGTCTAATCTCAACGGACGTTATATACAAAAGCAATATTAATTTTTCATTTAAAGTATTAAGGTGTTGCATACTAGATCTCCTGAATTTATGAACCTTGAGAATAATCCTATCCTCTTTATGGACCTTGAGAATAATTCTATCCTCTTTATGGACCTTGAGAATAATCCTATCCTCCCCACATCCATAGAATAATGTTTCCTTTTTCATCGAATTAACATCATAAGTTCATATTATTCCTTGAATTCTACTTGAATTAACATCATAAGTTCTTATTATCCCTTAAATTCTCATTGAATTAACATCATAAGTTCATATTATTCCTTGAATTCCTCTTGAATCATAAGTTCTTATTTTCATCTCTTTTCATCCTTAGAATTAAGCATTGAATTTTGAATTTCTTCTTCACTCTTTTTGTCCAATAACCTGGTTTAACACTATCACCATTAATAAGAATAATAATAATTGTAGTAATAATAAACTAATAATAAGATAATTTTATTGTTGACTAAGCCGGGGTGTGGAAACTACAGAACAAAAGATAAATTATAAAGATAAGAATAAAAACATATGTTTTTTTACCAACTCGGATTTGGTTTTTGTTATGGCTGTACTATTTTATATTTGTAACATCGAATTGTAATTAACGTTCGTGTTTTATCAACAACCATATATCTGAATCTGCGGTCATTCTTTATCTAATAAACTAATTGCGTTCAGTCGTTTCATTGGCGACGAGGAACTTATTATTCAAGGATGAATTATGCTATGAAAAATGAAACGGATGCTGACAACGAAGTCGATATATCAATCTACTACCATTCGCCTCGGAGATTCCAGTGGAAGAATATTTCGACAATGTAAAGTATACATTGTTGGCTAAAGGAATTCATGCCGAGGGGGAAGAACTGGAGCGTATTTTAAAAAAATTATTCTTAGCATACTTTAGAATCGCCAACGTTATTCAGGTTAAAAAATTTTTCCAAAAAATATCTTAGAGGCCAGTTTTGATGAAATTGTGGAAACTTGTCAAAGTATTTTTAAGCCCAAATTGGCATCATGGCGTCAAGACTCGAATTTATTCGGATTATAAGAGCTGAAGGAGAGACTGTTTTGGAATTTACAAAACGAAAGAAACGGCTCAGCTAGCAAAATTTGAAAAGGATGTCGAAGAACGGCTGCGTGACCAGTTTCTAGCTGGAATTCGTTATCCAAGATTGGAAGTGGAAATTTGAAGTAAATATTCAAGTATGATGGATCATGATGGTAATAGATGCCTAACGTTTAATCAAATTTTGGATATGGCGTTGGCATGGGAAAGAGCGGAAAACGTAGAACACCGCGAATATTAATAAAATCAAAGATAGTCGTAATGTGACAAGTATCAATAGAGAGCACCAGGAGGCGAATAGTTCTTCAAGATGTTATCGATGTGGGAGATCGCATGCTCGAAATAAATGTACAGCGACTATGGCTACATGTTTCAGTAAAAAAGTTGGTCACTTCTATCGAGCTTGCAGGAATAAAAGGATAAATAAAGTTTCCGATGATTTAGAACCTGAAGAATTTGGCGAAATATATTCCATCAACCACATAAAAAAATGGATCGAAAAAGCGCGACTATCGACGCTACTTTAAATGATGTTGCATTTCGATTGGAATATGACACCGGTGCCCAGGTATCGGTCATAAATGAAGTTATATGGATGCGGATTGGAAAGCCGCAACTGAGGCCAACAGATAATTTCACGGTATATGGCCACCAAAAATTAGATGTTTTAGGCGAGACGGATATCAAAGTGGGACTTGAACATAACAGTCACATACTTCCTGTTATTATTACGAAAGCATCGGATGCTCCTTTATTTGGGTTGCCATGGATATTAAAATTCGGTTTAGAGATTCCCAGGTGTGTAAAAATTTATTATGTTCAACAATTGGCATCTAATAGCAATAGGAACTCGAGCACAAAAATAGATAATTGGATCATTCGCAGAAATTTTTGAAGAATTTGGTGGGGAGGAGACTAAAAAGATATTTAATCAACTCTTTCTAGCCCTATCCGAAACTTGCGATAAGCGATTCAAACAGAATACCGCTATTGTTCCCACCACAATATATTCGGCTAATACCTTGCCTACCCCCTCTACCACTCATCAAGTTATCGACAGTTCCGAACCAATAAAATCTACCACAACATCTATGGCCAATTCCTTAACCAATTCTTGTGCGATACAAAGCGTTAACAAGCTGCCTGCCACTTGTTATGTTAGCATAAAACCATACCCTCAACAGCCTATCTCAGCCACTAATTACGGGCAGCCAGTCTTGGGTATTAATACCCCATCGGTTACTGTGGCAGTCTCATCCAAGCTAAACCAGCCACCCCGTAGTTACAGAGGTCGTCTCAGGAGGTCTGCGCCCAAAAATATGCCCGGGTTTGGGTCAAATTTTGCGCCAAAGACCATAGCACCCAAACCCATCGCCTTATTCACCCCGGGCACATAGTGCCCCGCGCTAGGTCACAACGCTATTCCTCGAAATAATTTAGGACGTCAGATGGATAAACAAACGAACCACCACAATAGAACGGCTCATTCAAGGAATTTCGAAACTAATGATCCGGTTTAGGTGCAAAATGACTTAACGTTTGGGTGGCGAAAAAGGTAAAGTATTAGCTAGGAAAGGCTTGTTGTCGTACGATGTAGAAAGTAATAATAAAGTTATACGGAAGCACGGACCAATTAAGGAGGAGGGAAGAAGAAGTAAAAGATCAACAGGTACTAAGTTCAGCGGCATCGTTACCAGTGGGGGAATTTCAAGAAGAGGTGGAGGAAACTTATGATTAACAAATGCCGAGATCAGCCTCACTGGAATTTGAACAGTCAGTACAAGAGGAATTAATACCAGCTGAAATGGATACACTGGAGAACGAAAAGGTTTTTCTAAAAAGGGAGGATAGAATCAAGAAACCGCCATGTAGATTGATTGAAGAGATGTGAGGATGTAAATAATTTATCGGAGAGAGATGTTATGGTTGTACTATTTTGTATATCGTTCGTGTTTTATCAACAACCATATATTTGAATATTCTAAAATTGCGGTCATTCTTTATCTAATAAACTAATTGGGTTTAGTCGTTTCAGTTTACAATATTAAAATATAAAATTATAGCAATAATATAATCTGTAGAAAATAATATACAAATATACGTATTTACATATAAGACAGTATTCAAACATGATGTTGGAGAATTCCTAGCTTTCCCACAGTATAGCTCTACGACTTGACATCAAATACACCAAACCATATGCCTGTGGGAAGTGAGACCTGCCAGTTGACAAAGAAGCCCGTCATCCATTACATTGCAGGTTGAACAAATACAGACACTTGCGGCACTCAAAAAACAGCTCCATCATCCAGTCGGCTTTCTACATTGTTGAGCCGTCAGTGATTTCGCAGAGGGGCGCAAATGAACAAAATACAAGGCCCTTACAAAATCAAATTTCATCCCCATAGTTTAATCCTGCTCCGGCTCTATGGAAAAATGGCATTGGCCTTTTTTAAAGAAATAGGAAGACGTTCTCCTTCTTCTGAATATTCTCCCGCATTTCTACTAAAACAATCAATTGCGATTTTAATCGCAAAATTCAATTTTAAATCCTTTTTGGATTTTTGTCCTACCTTAAAAGAGGAAGATGAAGATATATTAGAACGCTCTTATTTTTAATATACCATATTTTTATTACATTTTACGTATTATAATTAGCCTTATATTGATAAACTTTTTATGGAAAAAAACACAAATTATAGCTATTATATCATTTCACCAAACTGTTAATATTATAAAACGTAAAATTTCTTCATTTCGCCTTTTAAAAAAAAAGAAAAAAATTATTTTAAAAAATCCATATCAGAAATACTTGGCTAAGTTAATTTTATTTTTAAGCTTTTCCAACAAACAATTAAGCCTTAAGATTATGTGTATGTAAGTCAAGGGGGGGGTGATAAAGGATACATGGATTTGTGTGTCATCGAAGCGTTCCTTGCTATCTTAACCATCTCGTTACTAGCTCCTGAATGTAAAACATTAATTTTGTTTCTAGTTGGGGAGTATGGTTACTTTACTATTGGTACTGATGTAAAAGTAACTTTGTAAGTAGACCGACATAAACTATCGATAATTTGCAAATAATTATGCATTTTATGCGGGTTTTTTTACACTCAACTATAAAATTTTTAAGGAAGCTGGGATAGGTTGTTTTACATGCGCAACCTTGACTAATAAAAATTTATATATGGCATTAGCAGTGTTCATAGACTAGATAGACTGCTCATGCCATATGTTCCATATGGTAAGTTCTATGTCAAATTTTCCTGTATTTTAAAGGCAACAACTGGTGTAAACCATGTCATTTTGCGCCATAACAGTCAATTTACCTTCCTCACTAGTTTATAAATTTGAACGAACGTCAATAAATTGATTTTAAACAAAATATAGATAGCGCCATATTATTAAAAAAAGCTTTAATCACAGTTTTTAATTTTTATGTATCGTGTAAATGATATTTATTTAGAAAGCTGTTTTTGATGTCTACCCAGTTTAATAGTAATTTTATTTACCTTTTATGATTATTTAAATTACAAAAATTACATATTATCACTACTTTACCATGTTATTATTAAAATGGTGGAAAAAAGGGTACACATTTTGTGCTTTGATGAGCTATCGTAGTATTGGCTAGAAACTAATGTCAGTCAACCTATTCAAAGTTAAGCCAATGGCGATATTCTTAAGGATTATTAGATTGTTAATATGCTTATTTTTAAAATAGTAACTGTGAACAATTTTTGAACGAATAAAAATCACATACTAAAATGGCACTCTATGGTATCATTTGCTTTTTGAAACAATCCACCATCACATCTGCATCTATAACCTTTCTGTGGTGAACAAAATCCATTCTCAGGACATTCCATATTTGATTGACAGAGTCTTCCAAGGTTGCCTAATAAATAGATTAAGCTTAAATACGACAAAACTAAACGCTTAATCTATAAGTCCTTCAATACCGCCCTAATACGAGACTCAACTTCAAGCGTGCCAGTTTTTTGCCCAAAATTTGCGATTCAAATATCAAGGATATATATTATACTATATTAATCCTTTTACTATGTGAGTATGCTTTAGAAAAACCTACTAAAAGCACAATAATGCCCTTTATAAACAAAGACACAATTTAGGTGAATTTTATCACATAACCAAGAAAACCTCAACAAATAAAAAGTTATTTTTGATTACACCCTAATGCGACCTAGCACATTTACTTACATCTAGGTCCAAATAGAATGAATTATTTAAATTTTGTAGTTAAATGGATATTTCCAACATAAAGATTGATCTTCATTTTAACGCATATTATGATTATAAATTAACATCTCTTAAGGTCAGTATTTTAGGCAATTGGCCTTTTTATTTAGGATATCCATAAGTATAATTACTTATAAATATATATATAATAATTAGATTCATTATGAAATAAGTAATTCTTAAGATAGCAAAAGATGATATATATAACTTTATTAATTGCTTAGCAGAAATAGAGAAGAAACAAATAAAAATTTTTAAACCAGCAAATATTAAAGGTAAAATATTGAACGATAAAGGATACTGTTCAATTATTTTAATGGCTGTTTCAGGTGCTAAATATTTTATATTTTTATTTGGGTGCGGGGAGGGGTGTGGAAACAATGCTCCCTATAAAAAATAATACAAAAAATAACAACTATATAGCTCCTGATAATTATATTTTTAATATCCATATAATAATTCTTATTTGTTTATAGTTGATGAGGCTTTTCAGTAACTATGTTTGAAAACTTTAATCAAGCCCTTGTCTAAATGATGAGAAAATCAAGTCTAGCAAAAGATTGGCAAGGACCAAAAGTTATGTTGAGTGTTATTTTGGGATGTGTCAATCAAAACTTTGGCATCCTTCATAGCTTTAATATAACTAGGCCTAAAAAGGTGGAAATAATAGTTGTCCAGGCTGTTTGTATATTGCATAGTTTTGGGAATAAGGGACCTGCCTTTCCACAAATATAAGTTTAATGATGACCTGACTCTCAGACACGACAATTATTATTTAAAAACAACCCATCATTTCAACGTGCTCAAAATATTAGAGAATTAGTGCTTACAGTGGCGTAAATAAGGGGGGGGGGATTCCCCCCCCCCTTGGCAAAGATTAAAAAATATTTTTTATAGCTTCTCAACGCTGAGGAGGCTAAAAACTGACTCGAAATACCATGTCTAAGAATAGATTAAATGGATTGGCTTTATTGACAATTCATCGGGAGTTAGCTCCTACTCCCGATGAAGTTCTTAAAATTTTTGAAATTTCCCCCCCCCCCTTGAGAAAATCCTGGCTACGCGCCTGAGTGCTTACCTTATTAATTTTACTTTACCTTGACTGTAATAAAAATATTGTATTTTAAAAAACTGCTGTTTTAATTTATATGGTTTTAATTTAGATATCGTAATAAAAAAATTGTTATTTGTATCTTTAACTCAAAAATCTTACTTAACCATGGTTTTAATTTCGATCAACTAAATAAATTTTTATTAGTGTTTATATTTATCCGGTTTAGTACATTTCTATAATATGTATTCACCTCTAAACAAGATATTTAAATCCCGAATTTGACATTAATGTAAAATAAATTGCATAGGTACTATAAACTCTATAAAAATGTCAAACATTAAGGAACAACTTATGACAGTAATTAATCCACAAATGCTTTATCTATATCAAGAGTGACTTTCTTTTTTATTTCTCCTAAAAATGAACCCTATCTATTAGTATTATTCTTTATATTAATTATACTCTCCAATGAAATAGACCCATTATCAAAAAGACTATACATAGATGTTCGTTCATATTATGCCCGATATTAAAATTATAAATGAAACACGGGTATTAGGATGCAGATATGTATTACCAAACATTCGCTTTTTTTGCATGGCTTCAAAATCGCCTATTATAGCAAACCCTTACAAAGTTAAGTAAAAAAAATGTGGGCCAGCAAGGAGTCAAAAAACTTTATCTATTTATAAACCTGTCTCGCACAGCCAATAAAATGATGCCTTTCAAAATTTTGGTTTTAAATATTTGAATAACGAAATAATTAGAAAAGTCTTAATCCAACCTTA
This sequence comes from Gordius sp. MW1, assembly GCA_964036665.1. Classification (NCBI taxonomy): domain Eukaryota; kingdom Metazoa; phylum Nematomorpha; class Gordioida; order Gordea; family Gordiidae; genus Gordius; species Gordius sp. MW1. The sequence goes on from OZ038527.1 coordinate 28,149,826, forward strand.
AAAGTTATACTAGGCTAGCAGATATCAAATTAATCTATATAGACTAAACGAAGTTGTCTAAAATTTAAGTCCAAAAATAAAAATTGGTTTTTGACATATGTTCAATAATGGGACCTTATTATAGGCCACAAATTATTTTATGTAGTTTTTATATCGAAGTGCAAAGTTTTTTTTGTTATTTTCCAAGTTTTTTCATTGCAATGTTTTTTTTATTAAACCCCCGTTGGTCAGATCAAAATGCTAACACGGATGGTAAATGGTGTCATGATGACCAAAAACTCTAAAAAGCTATAACTTAGTTGTATTGCATGTAATTTAAAAAGCATAATATTTCAACTTTTATCAATAAATTAATATATTATTTGGTTATTTGATCAAGTGGCTAAAATTTTATATCCACAATTAATACGATCCCCAAAATTCTCCCATATGTGAAATTTAGCTCATAACAAAAATAACTTTTTTATGGTTTAAATAATCAGCCCAAAAACAAAAATAAATAGAGTTGTCCAAACTTATGGAAGATTTGACCCTTTATTTATTGAGACGTTTATATTGTTCTGAATCCATTTCAAAGAATTTTTTTTGGGGCTAGAAATACATTATAGAAGGTTAGATATGAAATTATGAAAAAAATCTACATGTAATAGCTTAAAATAGACTATATAGGGCTATAGAAATGGTATTTTTAAATACAGTTCCTACACAATTTATTTAGTATCAAATTTGATATGTTGTAAATTAAAAATAGGTTTTAATTAAGTAACTTTATAAACAAATACTCCTCTCTAGTAGTATAACCGCAATCTCTACAAACAAGGAGCTAATGTAAGTTAAATAACCATGTTAAATACCTAGAAAATAAAATTATTAATTATCTTCATTAAAATTTGCCTTGTATTTAGCATGTTCCTCGTTTATTTTAAAAAGAAATTTAAACTTCTTCCTATTAGAAAACACTCACTCGGGACAGATAATTTTTGTCTAAGTAGGGGAGACCCGGGCTATCTCGACCATAAAATTTCAAAGAGGCCTGGACAAAAATTGTCAACCGATTTTCATAAACTTTTTTTAGAAAAATGTTCTGGTTTACAGTGTTTATCAAAGGAAAAAAAATTATAGCAACACAGTTGATAGATTTTTCGTAATAAGGGTTCAAAAAAAAGACAACTCGTATAAATTCTAAAAATGACCGGGGTTAAGGCGTCCTTCAAAAGAAGCTATCGCGTCCTCTCTTATATTAAGTCCTAAACTATAAAATATTTAGTTGCATGTGCTTAAATTGCCAAAATATTAAATGTATATAATCTTTTGCAACTTATAAAATTTAATATTATTATCTAAATGTGTTTTATCTGTGATTTATATGTTTAAATATAGACTAAGTGCATGGCATAAATTGCAAAAACATAAGTTTATACAGGCTTTATAAAGTTTCAAATGATAATTTTATTATTGGATATTTGTGTTTTTTATGAAATTAATGACTTAAGTGAATTTGCTTAAATTGTAAAAATAAAAAAGTTTATAACCTTTTAATATAAAGCTTTATAAAATGATTTAAGAAAAGTGCCTTCTCTACGATTTTTGTTTTAGAATCAATGATTTAAATGCTTTATTGATACCAAAATGTCACATAAAGTTGATAATTATCAAAAATGGAATTAAGATATACAATTATTGCATACAAAGAAAATATCATGATTGCAACATGAGCCATGAATTTTCTAGTATTCTTTTCTTGGCATTTTGCCACCTTTTCTTTGCCATTTTTTATTTGGCTATTATGTGAGTATTGTTGATATTTGCTGTCTAATGGAAGTCTTTCTAGCCAAAATAGGATGGGATAAAGTAATTCTCTTGATTATTGGAAGTTTTATATACATTGAGATTAAATGATTCACTTGCAATATAGGGTTTACACTTTCTTCATTATAAATTTGTAGGTTAAATAGCCAAATACCACATGATGTTAATCTTTTAAAGATAAACAAATTAACTAGTGGTAATTACCTGTTTCATCCATGTTATATACATCACAGGGTAAGTATTTATTGGTGGTTAATAGAGCTGAATAATTCTTAAAAAAGGCATCAACACTTAGCTTATTGAAGCTTGTGGCCCTTGAAATGCTAGGTTTGTTTTTCGGTGGTAATTACGCACCATAATGTATGAGTGAAAGGGAAACATAGCCCCAGCATGATCATTGCACTTTAAGTTGTTTTTATAGATGATTAAACTCGTCAAATTTATAAATTTACACATAAATATAGTAAAAGAGTCAATACTTATTACTTTAGTATATGTTTAAAGTTGGCAGAACAATTAATTTTTGAATAATTGACAAAATTTGAAAATTTAAAAAGGACGTTTTAGCCCCGAAAAATCTTATTTTCTGCATAATTTTTTTGTAACAAAAGTTAACCCAAATATTTTTTGTGCCCAATATGTGCCTTAATAGAGTACAGTTAGGATTAAAATTTGAGGTCAAAATAAGCATAAATGACAAAATTAATTGAGGGGACGTGTATAGCCCCGGTAAAGGAATAGACCCGGTCTCCCCTAGTGCTAGAATAAGTAGATTTTATCTAAAATTAAATATCACCCGAATAAAGATTATTTATTATTTATTATATGCGCAACACTAACAAGCCTCTTATTAATATCATTGAATTTTTCCGTATAATTTAAAAAAAAAAATCAATTTTTTTTGTCCATGGGGAGGGGGTTTCTAACTTGAAACCCCTCCCTTCCCTAAACATCAGTTATATAAGCTGATTAATATGTGATTTTTTAGTATATTAAATTGCTAAGCTTTTAAATATTAACTTTAAAGTATAAACACCTCAAACTAATTTTTATTATTTATCTATTTGGGACCACTTGATAAAATGTTATGTAATACACTTTCTCCAGACAATGAATTATCAAAGATATTGATATTGCACTTTTTATAGTTAGACACGTTAATATCAAAGTGCGCCTACGCAAATGAGCACTTTGCACACTTTGAAATACCACGAGGAAAAATAAACATATTAAAATCTAAGTTTATAATTTAAATATCTTAAATAAAGTAAAATTTATAAATAAGTTGTTTTACAAATAGGGTTAGAGAAATGGTTTTTGATAATATATTTAAAAAAATATTTGAATTTTTTGTTTTATATTGTGTATAAGGTGGTAACCTGGAAGACCCTAGGCATCTAAACACTCTGTGTCTTAAAAACCATTTGACAAAAACAAGCCAAATTATGCAGAGATATTCTAAAGTAAAATCAGTTAAACTACTGAAATAATGAAACCACAAAATAACTAACTTGCTTGGTACAGCATTTTTTAACTGCGTGGGGTCACCATGACCCCACCTAACCTATGGAGTGTAGAATCTTAAATTTTTAATAGAATGTTCAAATATTAAATTGTATGCTTAGAGATTTATGAACACTTGCAAAGTTTTTTGGTGCAAATTGGTTTTAAGTTTTAAAAAACAGATAGCTACCGGATTTTAACCTACGAGTAGGCCTCTAAACATGAAAATATAGATTTTGATACATAATACTCACGGGCGTAACCAGGTTTTGGATTAGGGGGGGGGGGCAAAACGTTTAGAAGTTCAACTAGGGGGGGGGGGGGCAAAGCATAATATTTTTAATCTGTAAGGGTTTTTACATTAAAAGTTTTTTCTCGTCCTTTAGGGGGGGGGGGCGGCCGCTCCCCTGCCCCCCTTGGCTACGCCCATGATATTACTTATATACAACAACAAATGAGAGATCAGAATGCCCGGGTTGGCCCGCTGCCTGTGGGCCGGGCCGGGCAACTGTCTTAAATTTTAATTTTGGGCGGGCACGCTGATAAGATTCGGGCAATTCGGGCATAATTAAATTAAAAATTTGTTATTTTTTATTTGATCGAGAAAGTTTAGCTTAGCACCCCTTCCCTTTATTTAACCCTCGAGCGAGAGTATCCTGAAAATCCCGAACGCGAGAGCATTCGTGGGGTATATTTGGCCCCATTTTTTAACTTCTATTCGAACTATTAATTGAATTTATCTCAGATTTTGAATATATGTTTGTAAAGGACTTTTAATTGATGGTATAAACTTTGATAAATAATTAAACAATAGTACAAAAATTAATAACATTTTTCTGAAGTCATATTTTTTTTTAATTTCAATGCCTCGCCTCATTTTACCTTTTAACATCATATACCATGAAATAAATCAAAATTAACCCGACAGGGACCAATGTAACTTTTAAGTTACATCCATTTGATTGATGATTACTCAAAAAGTATTTATTCAAAATTAATTTTTTAAATTGAATTTAACAAAAGAGATGTTGCCAAATAAGCTCACACAACGTCTTTCCTTTCCGAATCCATTGTTTAAAAATTATACCATTCCAAAGTTCGCAATTTTTTTATTTTTTGAACTCTTCCAAATTTTTTAATTTAATGGAAAATCGAACGTGAGTGCAAATAATATTTTTGCATGTTCCTGAATAATGATTCTTGCTTAATATTTTGATATAAATATATTTTATTAATTATAAATAAATCATAGTTATTTTTAAGTTTTAAATATGACGTCAGCTAAAAGTGACATTGGGAAGGGCATTTTTGAACAGTAAGATATTTACATAGTTTTTGGCGTTTTTAACGTTGCCTAAGCTATATTTTACTCAATTAAACTTTTGTAAGCCTTCTTTTATTAAGTCTTGGTCCTCATTCCTTAATTTTATTAACAGCAAAAACAAAAAAAAAGTCAAAAAAGACGTTTGATTTTATGTCTGTAATATAATTTAATTTTGTTATAAATTTTTAAAAATATTTGATTTGGAACATTAAATGACCCTTTAGAAGAAGTAGCATATTCTAATTTAAATGTGGAACAAGTTATCATATTTCCTCCAACCAACGATGGTGACACTGACCAAGAAAGTGGCGATGAAATTGAGGCTGATTTGGATCTTCTACCAAGATCAAAGCTTGTCTTCTATTGAGGTCATCCGTTCCTCAGACCTAGAGGGTACATCCATTAAAGATAATTTAAGGTAAGATGATGAAAAGGGTTTTTCCCCGTGTGGTCGCAAAGAAGATGATAAGACTGACGTCGATGTCATAAAATTACCAACCACAAAAGATTATTTCGAACAAATTTTTACCGATGAAATTGTGACATTTATTGTAGAAATGACAAATCTATACGCTAAACAGCACATTATAAATTTGAACTTTACAAAGGTGGAGCTTAAAATTTATATTGCCATCTTACTTCTTACTGGATATTTGACTCCGAAAAATATTAAAATGTTTTGGGAATTAAAATCCGATTCTTACAATCAAATGGTTTCATATGGAATGCGCCGCTACAGATTCAAAGAAATAACAAAGTATTTACATCTATGCGACAATTCAAATTTAGACTCGGTCGACAAATACGCCAAAGTTCGACAGTTCTTTGATCTTATAGATAAACGATTTAGGAATAATTTTAAATATGTAAAAACTTTAAATATTTCAATGGATGAAACCATCGTTTCCTACTATGGGCGCCATACTACAAAACAATTTATAAAAGGAAAGCCAATGCGCTTTGGGTATAAACTCTGGACGGCCGCAACAAGGTCGGGATATCTTATTAGTTTTGACCTTTATCAGGGTTCATCATGTATTTTACCACAACCAAAAACTTTCGGTTTAGGGGGAGCTGTCATAATGAATCTTCTGGATAAATTACCAAATAAAAATTCTCCTTATAATATTTATTTCGATAATTACTTCACAAGCACAAAATTATTAAATGCTCTTTTAAAAAAAACATCGGCGCTACGGGAACCGTCAGGGTCAATCGAATTAAATGTCCTCTGGCAGATCCGAAAGTGCATAAAAAAAGGCCGAGGCTATTTCGTTAAAATAGTAACTTCAAATATAGTTGCGATTCAATGGAATGGCAATTGCATTGTCAACATACTATCAAATTGTCATGGTGGCAATCCAATAAGTAAAGTATCCAGAATAAGTTCAATAAATAAGGTAAAATCAAAAATTCAAGTCGATTGCCCATTTATGGTACAAATGTACAATAAATATTTGGGTGGGGTTGATCGATTTGATTAGAACGTACAATCTACTTACAGAGGTAAAAAATGGTATTTTCCTTTGTTAGCATTTGAAATAGATGCGGCCTGCCAAAATGCATGGCAAATTTACAACTCAAACAATGATTATCAGTCATTATGCAACTTCCGAAAATTGATTGTGTCATATTTCAGGAAATATGGTATTCAACCCAAAAGAAGCGTGTATTAGAGTTTAACGAAATATAAATCTAACATAACAAAGCATCAAAAATAACCCTGTTCTCAGAGGCGTTGTAAAGTTTGTAAGAAGGCCACTCGCCTAAAATGTTCATATTGTAACGCCGGATTGGATTTAAAATGTTGGGTGACCTATCATGAATTATAATTAATTATATTGTAGCTGATTTTAATAAAAAAATTTAAGGTTGCATTTTCGGCCTTTCCAATGTCACTTTTAGGTGACACCCCTCTATCTACCCGGGGTCATTCTTTTTCAAAAAAATCAGTTGATTTGTTGTTACTATACCCTCGTGACCCTAAAAACTTATTTTTTTATAAAATTTAACCGTGCAAAAATTAGTGGTCCCTGTCGGGTTAAAATAATTTTTTATTAAAATAAAGTCGGAAATCATAAAAAACATAATTGCACAAACATATGATGATATAAAAAAATACCAACATTTATTCGTGGGGTACACAGGACCCGTGCGACCAAAAATATGCTATATTTTAAAAAGTAGTGGGCCAAAAGTTATAAAATTCCCCAAATTTTGTTCTTGGTAAAATATTAGACTACTGAAAAGGCCAGAATTCGTCTTTAAACGCGTTTTTTATGTATGTTTATAACTATCATGGGGTCCATTGTGTCCCACGAATGCTCTCGAGGGTTAAATCCCCTCGCTAACTACGATGGTTTTTAAAAGAATTTAATGAATTTGAATATTTACTTTTACGTCATTTTTTATTGCTAACTAACACAACGCATGTGCGTGCAGTCTAGACAAACACCCAATTTTGAGTTAAAAGTAGATTAGAGAGAGATTATAAAATATTAAATAAGGAATGGTTTATAAGAAAAGTGTTTTCCCTCTTAAAATCTTACGATCGGCGTCTTCAAGGCGCCACGTTTAAACAGAATATTATTAAGTGTAAAATATTATTTAAGTTTCACATTCATTCTAGCAAAAATTCAATCGCTTAACTTTCATATTTTTTCCCCATATTTTCACATTATTTATTCCATTCAAGTAATTTATATTTATAAATTGTTTATTTTTTAAACAAATCGTTAACACATAAAAACTAAAGTATCTTAAGTTCAAATAAGTTTTTCTTATTCTAGAATCTATTTAAAATGAGGGAATCACATTAGTTTAAGCTAAAGCTAATTTAAAACCCGGATTTAATCAACTAAACGAATTTAAAGATAAAATATCTTAGGTGCCCCGTTCAAAAATGCTGTACAATATAAGTTAGTGAATGTTATGATTTTATTGCTTAACAAAATTTACCCTTAAATATCTTTGCAAAATTTGGCTAGTTATTATCGGGTAATTTTTAAGATATAAATAAAAAATTCGGGCTTAACGGACACATGTAATATTTCGGGCGGGCATTTCGGGCAGCTCTTGCGCTTCGGGCCGGGCCGGGCCGGGCGGGCAGTTTAATCATAAAATCAAACCTGACCGGGTTCGGGCAAAAAAATTTAAACAAATCTGACCTCTGCAACAAATACTCAATTGTTTTATATTTCCCACTTACATTTTTTTGTATTTAAAAAAGATAATCGAAAAAACCAACTTTATCTAAAATTTAAGCACCATTTTGTTGGTTTACAATATAAGTAGATTGAAACTTAGGTACAAAATATAAACATAATTTATATAAATATACAAATTTAGATTTATGACATACAATGATTAAGTAAATTTATTATGGAGATTTCAAAGGTTTACATATCTCAATTACCATTTTTTACACAAGTCTTCAAGGCCTTTAATACATTAAATTTAACTTGTCACACAATAATGAATATTCGTTGAAAAACTTATTAATTTAAACAAAACTGTTTTTAAAACAAAAAATTTAAAAAAAGTGAGTATATATTGTACAACTAAATTTTTTTTTTAAAACTGAGAACTTTTTGATTAAAATTTGAGCTTTATTAAAAACTAGATGAACCCGGCAAACGTTGTTTTGCCATTTACTTGGGTGTATTCTGCCGAATAATTTTTTTCGCATTGGCATTTGTATAACTTTTCAACTGGTAAAAAAATATATTGACTATGATCTATATAAAATACTGCAATATAAAAACTCTTTTGGTAAAACATACATGCAATAAAATGCTGATTTATTAAATGGTAAATTTTATTTGCAAAATAGTTGATTATTTTACATCAAATATGTTGGAATTTTAGGGCATATATTATGATAAAGCGGTTATTGAATTAAAAATAAAGTTTGATGTCTATATGTTCTACTTCTATTGTTCTCTTAGTTAGACTATAGACTGCTCATGCCATATGTTGCATATGGGTAATTGTGTGTCTAATTTCTTCCATTTTGAAGAGTGCATTTAATGTATTTTAACCATGTAATTTTGCCCTATAACAGTCGATTTATCTTCCTCACTAGTTTATAAATTTAAAAATTGTCAATAAATTAATATTATACAAAATATTGATGGCAGTATATTAAACTCGGGCCTTCGGCCCTCGTGGGATGGGGGAGGGGGGAAGAAAAGGGGGAACGACTCATCTATACTCCGTATAAATGTATCATATTTGCTATGCACTTTATGGGCGAGAAAGGTGGGAAGGGCGAGAATGCCTATAGGGGGTATAAAATGCAAAATAATTGGACTGACGGGCATAGGGTAAATATCAATGTTAACCAATTCCAAAGCGAAAAAAAAATTTAAATTTCGCCTCACATTTTGGCCAATGGTCATTTTTTCATTGGCCAGCACCCAACAGACGGCCAAAAAGTCTTATTATCAATGGTGGTAACAAGAACAATCATAAGAGTCAAAAAAAACTTCGGGATTCTAACCCAAAAACTAGTTATATTAACAAAAATTAAAAGTAAACAACGTAACAAGACTTTCGGTGCGTGACAAGACATTCGGTGCGTGACAAGTTTGTGATGATAACAGATGAAAATGCGAAAATTGTTAGCAATTAATAAATGAATAGCAATTAATAATGGTTATTGTATAACCACAAAAAATAAATTAATATTTCCTAACAAACAAATCTTGTAATTAAAAACACCCTTATTTATAATCTCAACCATTTAAATAGCTTAATTTGAATGTAGTTATATTTCTCATCCACTCCCGCCCCCTAATACAATAATGACGTATTGAATTTACAGGGAAAGAAGGGAGAGAGATTACTAATTGCTATGCAATTTATGGGCTCGTTTTTTGTTGTCCGTCCGTCCGTCCGTCCGTCCGTTGTCCGTCCGTTACCCTCCTATCTATTTGCATTGGGTATATTAGGTTATCGATTTTTTAAATTAATGCATGAGAAAGAGGTGCCCCACCCCTCATCTCTATCTCCCTCGCTGTGTTATTTTTTAAATTAATGCATAAGAGGTGCCCCACCCCTCATCTTTATCTCCCTCGGTGTGTTATATATAAGATTTGTTAAATTATTAATTGCTATGCAATTTATGGGATCACTTTCCATTTTGTTTGTCCGCCTATTCGGTGTCTTGCATTCGGTGTCTTGTCTTGTTTTGCATTCGGTTTGCATTCGGTATCTTGTTTTGTTTACTTTTAATTTTTGTTAATTTAACCAGTTTTTGGGTTCGAATCCCGGGTTTTTTTTTGACTATTATGATTGTTCCTGTTACTACCAATGTTATTATGACTTTTTGGCCGTCCGTTGGGTGCTGACCGATGGAAAAAAATGACCATTGGCCAAAATGTGAATCTAAGTTTATTTTTTCGTTTTTTTTCGACTATTATGATTGTTCCTGTTACTACCATTGCTATTATGACTTTTTGGCCGTCCGTTGGGTGCTGACCAATGAAAAAAATGACCATTGGCCAAAATGTGAATCCAAGTTTATTTTTTCGTTTTTTTTCGACTATTATGATTGTTCCTGTTACTACCATTGCTATTATGACTTTTTGGCCGTCCGTTGGGTGCTGACCAATGAAAAAAATGACCATTGGCCAAAATATGAATCCAAGTTTATTTTTTCGTTTTTTTCGACTATTATGATTGTTCCTGTTACTACCGATGCTATTATGACTTTTTGGCCGTCCGTTGGGTGCTGACCGATGGAAAAAAATGACCCAGGGCCAAAATGTGAATCGAAATTATATGTTTCGTTTTTTTTTGATTATTATGATTGTTCCTGTTACTACCAATGCTATTATGACTTTTTGGCCGTCCGTTGGGTGTTGACCAATGGAAAAAAATGACCATTGGCCAAAATGTGATTCGAAAATTTTTTTTTCGTTTTTTTTTGACTCTTATGAATTTATATCCACTTTTACCGTGTCCTGGCTGCTGACTAATGCAAAAAAATGACCATTGGCCAAAGTGTGAATCGAAATTTTTTTTTCATTATTGTTTTGACTCTTATGTATTTATATCGTCTTTTAACGTGTACTGGCTGCTGACCGATGGAAAAATGACCATTGGCCAAAATGTGAATTGAAATTATTTTTTTCGTTTTTTTTTTGATTATTATGAATTTATATCCACTTTTACCGTGCCCTGGCTGCTGACCAATGAAAAAAATGACCATTGGCCGAAATGTGGTTGAAAAAGTTTTGATATCCTTACAATACCTGTGTCATTTTTAGGTGTACGGTCGTAACAGGCAATAGCGGAGCTATTGCATGTCGCTGCTTGTTACGTCGCAAGTCCATTATTATTATTCAATTAAATTTCATTATTCTCCATTATGTATATTTGTAACTTTTTATGTTTGTTAATAAGTTTTATTTTATTTCCCATTAATTTCTATTTAAAAATTTTTACTTAATTGCTATGCAATTTTTTATTATAAGCCACAATAGGAATTATCCCAATTTAATAACATTTTACATTAACCAAAAGTAAGTTTTTAAATTTTATCATTTTTAGATGCGCGGTCGTAACAGGCAATAGCGGAGCTATTGCATATCGCTGCTAATTGTGCCATTTTTAGATGCGCGGTCGTAACAGGCAATAGCGGAGCTATTGCATGTCGCTGATAGTTTCGTCGTAAGCATTTTAATTGCTATGCTGTTTGAAAATGCGAGGTCCTACTTCAACAGCCATTTAATTTTTGCAATTAAAATTTTTCTAAAGATAAAATTAAAAATAACAATTAAAATAAGAAAAAAATTTTCAAGCCGTGATTGAGCGTAGGTCAATACCTGGGAGGGGCAAAGTGATTTTTTTAAAATCTTTATTTCCAATTCTCTATTATTATTAAAAAGTTGATTAATTAATTTTATTATTTCTAATTACTATTTTCTAGCACTTAAAATTAACCTAATTTCCATCCATAATTCTCCTGGGGAAATGTGACTTAACTTCTTATAACCTTAATTATAGTCGATAAAATTGTGGTTTAGCAATTTCTAATTGAAATTTTGCTCCATACTTACCCCTTCTTAGTTCCCAAGCGAGCGACTGGCAGGAAATTTGCGGAGAGAAAGCAATTTAAGAATTTTCTAGTCGCGAGAGGAGAGATTGAAAACGACACATGTATCTACAACTAGATAATCAATATTAGACCCTGCGCAAGGATGACACGCAAAATCGTGAAGCGTTCCCAATGGGGAGGGGTACATATCTATTGCTTAATTAAACCTAAGAAGCATGTATATCAGGACGATTTTCTTCTAATTACTGTAAATCTACAAGCTAAAAGCATAAGAAAAATTAATAAAAAATTATGTAAAAAAAAAATAATTCATTATATATTACTTGCTATGCAATTTATCCTTAAACGACGTTTAATTTTTTGATTGCCATTTCTTGTTACATAGCCAGCTTCTGCCAAATTAAAGAAACACTATCTTTTTCTTCTTCAAATTTTTATCACATGCAAAACATACGTTATAAAACGGCGAGTAAAATTGAGGTTTTGAATTTAAATGAATTTTATTTTTTTTGGACAAAAAAGTAGATTTTTATGTTGTGTAACTAGCATGGGAGTAGCCAAGGGAAACCCTAGCAATTATCCTACCCCCTATAGGCATTCTCGCCCCTTCACACCTTTCTCGCCCATAAATTGCATAGCAAATATGCTATATTTATACGTAGAATAGATGAGTCGTCCCCTCTTTCCTTCCCCCCCCCCCTTCCCTACTCCCCCTTCTCCGGGGGTCTGGGGGCGGAGTCCCCAGGAGATGAGGGTTTGGGGGCGTAGCCCCCAACGGGGGACTGGGGAAGCAGGGGGTTTGGGGGCGAAGCCCCAAGGGGGTCTGGGGGCGAAGCCCCCAGTTACGCCCGAAGGGCGTATTTATTAATAGCTATCTAATTCTATTGATTCAAATGCGATAAATAAGATATGCAAAATATCGTGCAACCCCCTCCCCCCCCCCACCCATCCCTCTAGGCAAGGATATATTAATCCGGTGTGGAAAACTATTGATTTTATAGGGAGGGAGGGAGGGAGGGAGGGAGGGGAGATGTTAATTTATTGCTTTTGCTATATTCTCATTGCCGTAATATGGGATATCTGTTTAAGTAAAGAAATTCCGTGTATGATTGGGATAACCGATAGTCCCTTATGCTGCAAGTATTTGACACGCTCCCCTTATTTTGCATCTGGGTAAAATGAATAAGTTGAATTACAATATTTTTTTTATGTCAAAATCAATTTTTTTAAGGTGTTATAATAAGGAAAAAATAATAAATTGGTTAGGTGTGCTATTTATTTTCACCATTTGGTTAAATAATCCCAAACTTTAATACATTTTAGGGCGAAGGGAAGGATTTTCGAAGCAAACCTCACTCTCACAAATTTTTTTTTAAAAATTTGGGTTAGTTTCTATCAATATATTGTATCGAAATTAGATTCTAATACCTATATTTTTTTAACTATTACTTTTTAGGTTTTCTATGAAATCACAATCTAATTAAATGAAATATATTAAACCAATAAAAAATATATATGCATTTATAAGGTTTAAAATATATTACATAATTGGCTGTCTGTTAGACCATCTATAATAAATTTTTAGGTTATATATAAAATTTGGGCAAAAAATTTTTGATGCTCATTTTGGCCAAAGGTCATTTTTTGCATTGGTCAGCAGCCAGGACACGGTAAAAGTGGATATAAATTCATAATAGTCAAAAAAAAACGAAAAAAAATTTTCGAATCACATTTTGGCCAATGGTCATTTTGTTCCTTTGGTCAGCAGCCAGGACACGGTAAAAGTGGATATAAAATCATGATAGTCGAAATAAAAACGAAAAAAAAATTTTCGAATCACATTTTGGCCAATGGTCATTTTTTTCCTTTGGTCAGCAGCCAGGACACGGTAAAAGTGGATATAAATTCATAATAGTCAAAAAAACGAAAAAAAATTTTCGAAGCACATTTTGGCCAATGGTCATTTTATTCCATTCGTCAGCAACCAACGGACGGCCAAAAAGTCATAATAGCAATGGTAGTAACAGGAACAACCATAATAGTCAAAAAAAAACGAAAAAAAAACTTGGATTCACATTTTGGCCAATGGTCATTTTTTTCATTGGTCAGCACCCAACGGATGGCCAAAAAGTCTTATTATCAATGGTAGTAACAAGAACAATCATAAGAGTCAAGAAAAACTCCGGGATTCGAACCCAAAAACTAGTTAAATTAACAAAAATTAAGAGTAAACAACGAGACAAGACATTCTGTGCAAGACAAGACATTCGGTGCAAGACATCAAGACATTCGGTGCAAGACAAGACATTCGGTGCAAGACAAGACAAGACACCGCAGCGTTACAAACAAAATGGAAAGCGAGCTCACAAATTGCATAGCATTTAATCAAATAGGGGCACAGGGACCCATATCAGGAGATGCATAGGCCCTTGTAGTGGAGGGCATAGGGTAATTATCAATGTTAACCTATTCAAAAACGAAAAAAAAGTCGATTTATTTGGCCAATGGTCATTTTTTCAATGGTCAGTAGCCTGCGGACGGTCAAAAAGTCATATTATCAATGGTATTAACAAGAACAAAATATTAATTTAATTAAATATATACATTGGAGGGTAAACTGACGGACATCAACGGACAACGGACATCAACGGACAACCAAAAACGAGCCCATAAATTGCATAGCAATTAATTAAACAAACTTTAATCGCAGTTTTTACATTTTTAATTTTTATGTATTTTTTAAATGATATTTATTTTAAAATGCTGTTTTTGATATCTATATTTAATATTTTTTTATTTACCTTTTTAAAATTATTTGCGAAAATTACTAATTTCTATATGATCACAACGTTACAATCCTCGTTTCAAATGGTGGAAAAAAGGGTACACATTTTGTGCGTTGATAAGCAGTCTATCTAGTCTATGATTGTTTTATTTCCGTATACAGTGTAACGCGTACAAATACTCGAAAACTATTGGGCCGATTTGGCTCGAACAAATCTTAAAACATGCTCCGGAGTGTCAGGAATAAACTGTGGAAATTTGAGCCAAATCGGTCTGGTGGTTTTCCAAAATTGGTTGCGGCATATGTACACAAACACATAGTTTCATTTTCATATATAAGATTTTAACCTATTTAATTAAAAACTAAACACAAATCACTAAGCTTTATGGAATTTTTTACTGTGCATATAATGAGACCCCTTATTAAATGGGGTTGACCTAAATTTATATAGTGACAAATCATAAGAAACGAAAAATCTTTTTATAGTAAGGTATGGACGACGAACTGTAAGCAACATCTGTTAAATATTTATTAATTTACTGGCTTGCGGACTTCTCATATAATTGCCAATATCCTCAAACGTCCCCTACTTAAAATGAAGGAAGGTCATATCGACATCATATCATTTTAAAAATAACCTGAAAATCCTGAATAGTACTCACACTCAGTAATCATGACCAAGCACACTAAATCAAATTTTATATTCACCTGTCATATATACCTCAAAGCATGAACGTAGCCAGAATGAGAATTAGGGGGGGGGGCAATAATGATTTAGGGGCAAAATAATCATTTTTTGAAAGTTATGCCATAATTTTTTATAAATTACAACAAGATTTTGGATTCAGAGGAGGGGGGAACAGCCGCCCCTCCCTGTCTCCCCCCTGGCTACGCCCATGTTTCAGAGCTCTGTCCCTTATACAATCAGGTCTTATTCACTTGCACGGGTCTCTCTAAGCACGATGCAAAGTGTCAGACAAATCAGGTGAACCCTCTCAAATTGAAACTAAATACCAATAGCTATCTCCATCTCGTCAGACACCTCTCCAGACATTACATTAATAAACTTTCGAAGTTTTGCCTTCAATAAAATAATCAAGAGTATTGCGCTAAAGATGCAAGATACCTAGTCGTTTACACTTTCTGAGACCTTTTCAAAATTCACAATTTGTAGCATATTCGATATGCTGATTTTAAAAAGTTTTATTTTTATAATTTGCAAATTCACCTCCTCCTCCTCCTGTTTGTGCTAATCATGGTCACTCCATAAAAAATATGATATTTTTAAAAACTTGAGTTATGATCATTATTATTATCGGCATAATCCGTTTTTGTACGATTTATCTTAAATAATTGGGAATATGAGAATCATAATATAAATTTTGAAAGTGAAATTAAACTTTTTTATTAGATAGAATATAATTGTGGGCCTTGAACTTATTGTGGTGTCTGAACATTTGGTGTCTGAACAATCGGAGATAGCTGGTGGTTGGATAATTATGAAGACTGACAAAAATTCATTTACTATGCAATTCGCGTTCTTTTGGTGCCACATATACCATATGCTTGATCTCTTACCTGGATAAAGATAAATCTTGTAAGTAGGCAATATTTGAGTTAACCAATTACATGATATTCATTATATATACTTTTATATTTTAAACATAGGGCGCGACATTCAAGCTGCAATTCCCTTGGCTTCCTCTATAAAATATCGCCAGACTTTAACCTATCGAATTCGAAGCACCAAGACATCTCAACTTTAGAAGTCTTTGCAACTATCATCAATACTCTTAACGCTCTTCAAGCCTAACTTTTAGAATGATCAAATTTCTTAATAGACCGCTTAAGTTTTCTTTAGCACTCTATCAACGTCAAATGCCTAATTCCCTAATTAGTAGCCCCACATTTCTTCGGCGCTACTGTATTATTATTTTAAAATTAGATGGAGAAAATCGACCTATAGCAATGGGCTCTGTTCTACATTTCTAAACTTATCATAAAGTGAATAGATATTAAAGCTGTGGAAATTCTCGCTCCAAACTCGGAGATGCCAAAAGAATGTGTGAAGTGAAATAGCTTCATGAGTACAAATTTTTCTTACCACTACAATTCGCTCAGTACTTTGTTTCAATTATAAAAGCATATCATCAACTATAGTGGTATTCAACATGGTGACTAACTAGGACGCTTTTGTTTTCCCTAGGTATTATAACTTTTTTTGATGCTGACAACGAAGTTTAATTTGACAATGGTACCTTGACGATAAGTCGTTTTTTTTCTAAGTTACCTAGAAGACGAATTAAGAAAACTTGTTTTATCGTTTATATAAATCTATTTTGTAAGGATAGAACCATTTGTCCTCTTGATACAACATAATCAACCAGGATCTATATGTTACAAATTAATAGATTCTTCCCCATTAACTTTCCTAGGATCCCCAATAAGAGGTCCTAAACCCATATGAAAATTGTTAGAAGAAACTTTTTGTCCCAATAAGACAACCATCCAACCCCAAGCCATAAATATCTTTTCTATTCCATGATAATCGCGAATCTTTTTTCATACAGAAAATCGGCTTTACTATCTTTAAATGCAATGGCAGTATGGGAATATTTTACAAATATTTATAATATATTTTAATTATTTCATTACCTTTAAATAATTTGTATCTTTAACTAAAATATAAATAAACTGTTTAGCACAATATTAAATTTAGAAAATATTGCAGCCACTAAATTGAAAAATTAGGTCGAGAGACAAGGAAGATAGAAAACATAAAGGTTTTTAAAATTTAAGACCAGTATCGTGTCGGAATGTAATAAAAAGGAAGAGCATTATCTAATTACAAAACTAAGAAAATTGATTAAAAGATAAAATACAATAGATGTTAGTCGACGGAATAAATATTTTTTATATTAATGAAAGTTTTATTCACTTTAGATCTATTACCTCAATTAGTTTTTAAATACTAGATAACAAATGCTTATCTTTTAATTCTAAAATTTTAGTCTATTATTTATTTAAAAAGAAATCGGTGCTTAATTATAAGCAATATGATATTAAAATCAACAAAACTATTTAACAACTATTTGAATAAGCATCATAAAATAAGCCGTCTAAATTGTTCTTATGCACTCGCATGAAAATGTGCTTGATTACTAACCCGACAGGTACCAGACCCAGTTCGGCCGAAAAAATTTTTATGAAATTTTTTTCTGGGCTTTCTTACATGCTAAATAAAGCTAAACAATTGAAAAATTTTGAAAAAATTATTTACTTTGAGAAAAAAAAGGGGTGTCACCTACAGGTTACACTGGGCAGCACAAATGTACTCACGTATAAAGAAACCTTATTAAATTTTACAATTATGTATACAATAATGATGATTTTTTTTTATAAAATACATAAAAATGTATTAACTAACATCAATGAGTATAAAATATGTTAATTATTATGAAATATTGACCAACAATTTATGGGAAGGCCTACTTTATAATATGCACAAACAATTTATTTATGACAGACGACACAATGCCTCTGAGTACACGATACCTTTTGTTGTATGTTATATTATTCTTAATATTAGTTAATTTAGGGCTTAAAGTCCGTTTACGCGGTTGTCCGTATTTTTTAAAATAATTTTGCGCTATCTCTCTTTTGAAATTACATAATGTAATTTTTCCCTAATGAAGCAATATAGATGCCATGCATTTTGGCATGCAGCATCCAGCCCGAATGCAAATATAGGAAAATACCACTTTTCTGTCGCGAAATGATAATCTAGTTGCATCCATATTTTGCTCAAAGCGTTCGACACCGCCCATAAAACAATTAGACATTTTGATCATATTAGGATATTGAATTACAATTTTTTTCTATTTTTTCGCTTTAGTGATTTTCCAATAGAGGTTATAGGCTTGACCCTATGACAATTTGACAACATTGTGCCAATATTATTATCATTCCATCGGACAGCCATCAAGTAAGTGTTTTTTTGATAGAAACCCGCGTTCTTATACATCGATGATCAGGCATTTTAAACAATCGACCCGCACCGTTCCTGTGCCCCCAATATTCATCTTTGAAAGACATATCATTAAATTGTGGCTCGTAAAAAAATTATCGAAATAAATATTGTATGGACCAAATTCTGGTGGTAGTTGATTTACTAAGTATAATATGACCGCTCCTCCTAAACCTATTTCGTTTTGTCGATTTACGGAAAATTTAGCCCCCTGGTAAGGTTGAAATGTGACAAGGTAGCCATTTTTTGTTGCAGCACACCACATATTATAGCCGAAACGAAAAGGCTTGCCTTTTATAAATTGTTTTGCATTGTGGTCCCGAAATAAAAAACCATTTATTCATCTATGGATATGTGAGAAGAGCTACACTGTTTAAAGTTGCTTTTGAACTTTTCATTTAAAAGATCCATATAATCTCGAACTTTGAAAAAAGTGTCAACCCTTACCAATTTTGTCGGCCAAATGTAAATATTTAGTTATTTCTTGGAAGCGATTCTACGCATTCAACTAAAAACCATTATGTTAAAACAGTCAGGTCAGAGCTCCCAAAACATTTTAATATACTTAGGAAACAAGTAGCCAGTTAAAAAAAGAATTGAGATTTAGACTTTAAATTCATTAACAGTTAAATTTACTCATATTAACCACATACAAAATAACATCATTTGAAAGAAAATGTTTCAAGTAATCTTCAGGATTTTCCAAGTGAATGGGGTCAAAGGTTAAATTAATCATATAATTTTTACCTCAAAGCGATATTAACTTTGTAATAAAGATATTTTTATACGAAATTACTTATAAAAAATCAAATTAAAGCAAATAAAAAATTAGCATTTTTCGTTTAAATAAGCTTATACGTATGGACCTCTGCCCAGTGTAACCTACAGGTTACACCAAACTTTGGGCCAACATTATTCCAATTTTAATTAACCAAAAACAATTAAATTTCATATCAAAATAATTGTGAAAGTGTCAAGTTTTAATGATATAAATTAAAATAAGATTTCATATGGTTGAGTCTCCATTTATAGTGAATATATGAGAAGCAGTCGAACTTTCAAAACTAGCGATATTTGAGACCTTATTATTAATGAAAGAAGGAAGAGGAAGGGGAATAAAACATATCAGCTGATTAGCCTAAGTGTGCTCTTTCATATTCAATTTAAAACTTAATATTTCATCCAATAGTTTAAAAATTATAAGCGTTCAAAGTGGTGTCACTTACAGGTTACACTGGTACCTCTCGGGCTAATTTAGTTCATAATATGGGGAGGAACAAAGTAAGGGGGGATGCGCAAAAAATAAGCTCGCTCAAGGAGAATCATTTCTTTTTTTATAGTTTTTTTTTATATTATTTGAACTTGAAACTCTACCAAGCATTGCTAATCCCTTATCACTTCAAGAACCATGTTTCCAATACTCTGCACTGCACTAATCATAAAAATTAAGAGTTCTATCCTTACAAAATAGATTTAAATAAATTAAATTTACTCAAAATGTTCAAATAAAAGGCTATTCAAGTGACATTGATTTGGCAAAGTCTTAATAGTTTTACCACATTAAAAAGTGATAATTGTTATAAATTTTTAGTAGGGAGATGGTTTAAAATATTTCTTAATTGTTGCCAAAAAAGTCTATAGAAGCATTTAAAACTAAAATATGAAATTTGATTTGCAAAATTTTAGTCAAGAACATAAAGCTGATTTACAAATATATGGACAAAGTGAATGAATGTTCCTAAGATTTTGATAGTTTCACGAATAAAAAATAAATATTTTATATAAATAGTGAATTTTTATGGACGCTTAATTATAGACTGGTATTGAGATAAAATCCTAGTGGTAGACCGGGGTACTTTTATCCTTTCAAATAATTTTAAAAAAATCATAAAACATTAAAATTTAAACCATATGTGTATTTTGTCATAAGGTATAAGTGAAAAAATTTTTCTTTAAGAAAAATGAGAATTAAAAATTCATAGAGAAAAAAACGTTTTAGGGGGCTATAAGTAGCCTTGACAAAATTTTGTATTTTGCCATAAAATTTTTTTGGTTGTATATTTTAGACTAATTTGAGGTTTATCTTTTAAAGGGATATTTTTTAAATATAAACCGTGTAATTATTAAATATTTATTTGCAATGAAGCATGTTAACTTATTACCTGTTTAAAAAAACCGGGGCTAGTCGGAAAGGGTCTAGTGATAGCCATTCTTCATTGTGCCTTGGTTTATAGAGACAAATGACAAGATTAAAAACAAAAATTTTGTTTAATAATTTATCAAAGTGTAATTTGAAAGATTCTTTTATAGGTACTTAAATGAGATTATCATTTGACCCCTTTTTATTTGTATTAAGTATAATATAACCATATTATATTTGAACTCTCCATATTTTTATTAAAAACAACAAACTCTCCCTACCATTTACAGTTATAACAAGACATGACTTTCATTATTTGGGTTCTCCCATAGGAGGTGTCAAAACTACTGAAACATTCTTAGAGCATTGCTTCGACCTTATCGACTCAATAAGCTACACCCGAGCGTCTTACTCCCCACCATGCTTTTTTCTCAAAAAACTTTCTTTTATACCCGAAATAAACTACGCTTTACGCGCGTCGCCCGTCTTTTTAAGCGTTAACTTACTCCACGCAATCGAAAAAAAAATTCAAATGCTAATCGAACCGTGCCTCAACCTAAAATCTAAGGCTCTCCAATGGCTCCAAGCCACCCTTCCCTCCAAGAATGGTGGCATAGGCATCCGACCCCCCCCCCCATTTACTTTCACTAGCAGGGTTCATCTCATCCCGTTTATCAACGGATGAGCTAGTCAAACAACTTACCCATACCCAAGACCCGCACCTCGACAGCGCCCTTTAGGCCTGGGAAGACCTTAAACTAAATTTTTCAACTCACCCAACTAAACCACCCAAAAGAAATGGGATTAATCACTGATAGCACGTTCCGTAGCTTACCTCTCTTCGAACAACCTATCTTTGGGAAATCTCCACTTCAAATGGGCATCCTCCGGGAGTTAGGGATGGCTTGAGGCCCTACCAAGTCAAAACCTAGGGTTACACCTGTCGGGTGAGGAACTTCGAATAGCTGTAGGCCTACGCCTCGGCTGCGACGTTGTGTCCCCATTTAACTGTGACCTCTGTCGCGCCCGTTCTAGCAAACGGCCATTACAGCAAGGGGCGGCATCCCAGTCATGCCACAATAAATAAAATAATCGGGAATTTTTTGAAAATAGCCGGCTTTTCTAATTCACAGGAACTCATAGACCTAAGCTCCACTGACGGTAAAAGACCCGACGGCGAAACATTAAAAAATTTATATCTTTTTCGAATTTATTATTTGTATACATCTGGATTTAGGTGAAACTAAACATACATTTAGTTTCGAATGAACATTTAGCCATATTTGTTTACTTTTGAGGCATTAATTGGGCTTATTTTGAATAATGAGCCTGCATATTCTTACACTTTAATCTAAAATCATAGCTATACACCAACTTACTCACGCACAATTAATATGCTTTAAAAATGGACCTCTTTTTCAATTAGGCCTTTTTAATATATTCATCTAGATTGTATTGGTACTAAAAATATCAAATTACATGAGTGCAGCCCGTTGCAGGGTCAGAAATTTAAAAAATGAAGTTAAATTTATAAGAAATTAAAATATCAGGGGCATCCCTCCCTCTTTATGGCTAAGCGTTTTAAATTTATTTTTTTCTCTTTAAATCATGGCTAGGCTCTTTATTACATCATTTTACATTCATTTCTTTTTTAACGTACAACATATCAAGGTATGTAGAAGTTGCGAATCTTATTATTATAAATAAAATAAATAAAAATTAAACTTTTTTTTATTATGTCAACTACTAATTAAGTCATAAGCAATTAGAAAATTAAGTTTCTTATTAAATAATAAATAATTTAAATTAAGATGCTTAAATCATTTTTGTTACTCAGAAAAGTCCTATATTTTTTATGATCCTTATAAGCATTGTAAACGCGAGGTCTAAGTCAACAGGACGTAGAGTGTTGGTGCCTTGTAAAAGCATAGTAATTAATAGCATGATATGCTTATAAGGAAATACCTTAAGTTTTTCCATTAAATGCCCAGATAACTTATATAGTAAAACTTATTTACCCATGATGGCAAATTTTTTTAAAAAATAAAATTTCATATTAATATTATATTTAATAATACAGCTTCTTTCATGAAGTTAAATTAAAAAAATTTATTTTAATTGATATGGTATATTAAGACAATTGTTGACCGCAAATCTTCACAAAAATATTTTCGAATATTAGAAAATCTTTGTCATATAATAAGTCTATTTTCAAAAAAAATATTAATTTCAATAGAAAATGTTGATTATGACATTTGTCACCACTGTGATCGCAAAAATTCACAAAAATATTTTGAAAGGGTTAAAAAGGGCTTTCCGCCCCCCCCCCGGGTGAGAAAGATGGTAAAAAAAAGAGGGGCGATTCACCCCCCCTCTCCCCGGCATCAGAAAGAGGGTAAAAAATAAGGGGGGGGGGCAAAACACCCCCCATGCCCCCCCCTCCCCGGGTAAGAAACAGGATAAAAAATAAGGGGGGGGGGCAAAACACTCCCCTGCCCCCCCTCTCCCTCGCATCACAAAGAGGGTAAAAAATTAGGGGGGGGGGGCAAAACACCCCCCATGCCCCCCCCTCTCTTCCCCGCATTAGAAAAAGGATAAAAAATTAGGGGGAGGGGGGGGGGGGCAAAACACCCCCTGCCCCCCCCTCTCCCTCGCATCAAAAATAGGGGAAAATATTAGGGGGAGGGCAAAACACCCCCTATGCCCCCCTCCTCTCCCCCACATCAGAAAGAGGGTAAAAAATAAGGGGGGGGGGCAAAACACCCCCATGCCCCCAAAGAGGGTAAAAAATAGGGGGGGCCCCCCTCTCCCCCGCATCAGAAAAAGGGTAAAAAAATAGGGGGAGGGGCAAAACACCCCTCTGCCACCCCCTCTCCCTAGCATCAGAAAGAGGGTAAAAATTAGGGGGGAGGGGGGCAAAACACCCCCCTGCCCCCCCCTCTCCCCCGCATCAGAAAGAGGGTAAAAAATTAGAGGGGGGGGCAAAACACCCCCTGCCCCCCCTCTCCCTCGCATCAGAAAGAGAATAAAAAATTAGGGGGGGGGGGCAAAACACCCCCCTGCCACCCCCCTCTCCCTCGCATAAGAAAGAGGGTAAAAAATTAGGGGGAGGGGGGCAAAACACCCCCCTGCCCCCCCCCTCTCCGCCGCATTATAAAGAGGGTAAAAAATTAGGGGGAGGGGGGCAAAAAACCCTTCTGCCCCCCCTCTCCCTCGCATCAGAAAGAGGGTAAAAAATTAGGGGGGGGGGGCAAAACACCCCATGACGCCCCTCTCCCCGGCATCAGAAAGAGGGTAAAAAATTAGGGGGAGGGGGCAACACACCCCCCATGCCCCCCCTCTCTCCCACATCAGAAAGAGGGTAAAAAATAAGGGGGGGGGGCAAAACACCCCCCATGCCCCCCCCCTCTCCCCCACATCAGAAAGAGGTTAAAAAATCCTCTCCCCCGGATCAAAAAGAGGGTAGAAAATAAGGGGGGGCAAAACACCCCCTATGCCCCCCCCCCCTCCCCCACATCAGAAAAAGGGTAAAAAATTGGGGGGGGGGCAAAACACCCCCCATGCCCCCCCTCTCCCCCACATCAGAAAGAGGGTAAAAAATTTGGGGGGGGGGCAAAACACCCCCATGCCCCCCCTCTCCCCCGCATTAGAAAGAGGATAAAAAATTAAGGGGGGGGGGGCAAAACACCCCCTGCCACCCCTCTCCCTCGCATCAGAAAGAGAAAAAAAATTAGGGGGGGGGGCAAAACACCCCCTATGCCCCCCCCCCCTCTCCCCCACATCAGATAGGTGTAAAAAATAGAGGGGGGCAAAACACCCCCCCCCCCTTTCCCTCGCATCAGAAAGAGGGTAAAAAATTAGGGGGAGGGGGCAAAACATCCCCCTCTCCCCCCCCCCCCCATCAGAAAAAGGGTAAAAAATTAGGGGGGGGGGGCAAACACCCCACCTGCCAGCCGTTCCTCCCCAGGTGAGAAAGAGGGTAAAAAATAAGGGGGGAGGGCAAATCTTCACAAAATTTTTTTCATAAATAAAACATATTAATTCATTACCTACTTCTATAATGTATAATAATTAACTATAATCTACTAGGGATTAGATTATAATACTTTTCATTATGACGTCACAATGAGAAAAGTTTTAACTCAGTGACGTCATAATACATTTATTTTTTTTTCTTAAATTAAAAGTTCATTACCTAAATCTAAATACACAAATATGATGAACAATATAAACAAATTGATATATTTGCATGCCCAACCCAAAACGACCAAAACCAAACCAAAAGGTTAATAATATTATCCACCCAAACCCTTTGGGTGTTTAATACACCCAAACCTAAACGCCAAAGGTGCCCCAAAAAAATCACCCAAAACGCTTTGGGTGTTTTTTACGAAAACGCCAAACGCCAAAGCTCCCCCAAGAAAATTCACCTAACACTAAAAAGGTTGGGTTAAAAAAAAACGCCAATGCTTGCAGGCAACCAATAGAAACCCTTGGTTTTTTACAACACTAGTATGTATGTATGTATGTATGTATGTATGTATGTATGTATGTATGTATGTATGTATGTATGTATGTATGTATGTATGTATGTATGTATGTATGTATGTAACAAAGTGATGCGAATGATAAAAAAGGTATTATTTAAGTGGTTAAGAAAATATAACCGGTAGACCAACAAACCCCCAGAAAACAATAAATAAAAAAATTTCTCTCACCTGCATTCCCCGACAAACTCCTTACCTGCAATTAGTTATTTACGTTTACTTTCCATCGATTGTAAAAATAACACTATACAAATTAGATAAAACTTCTGCAAAAAATATCCCCACACACTTATAGTAAGTTAGTTAATTTGCCAGACATAATGTATATGGCAAAATAACGTTTGCCGGGCTTAACTAGTAATTTATAAAACACAAAGAAAATTCTAATTATCTTTACAATGAGCTTCTAATGGGCCTTACGTATATCTAGGCCCGGCCAGAGCCCTTAATTTATATTATATTAGCTGAAGCCTGTCCACGCCCGGGCCAGGCTTTTAGGCCCGTTCCCGGACCGAGCCGTACAGACAGGTATCTTGTGGTAGTAGATAAAAACAACACGCACCTAATTCCTCCTAGTGTTAAAAGGAAAGGAGGGCGACCTTGAGTCTGGGGAAATTTTCATGTATTTATAAAGATTGAGATAAATACATATCAAAAAAAAATTTTAATGGATTTCTTCCCTTTATTTAATCAGATTTATTAAATAAAGGTTCTACCGATTAATTTGCAATTTATTTAACTAAAAATATTTTGTGTTCACCGTAAAAAACTCTACCAGAATCTACAAACAGTTAGTCGATTGAATTTATAAGTCCATTATTTGTTGACCATCTAATTTATGATCAAGTATAATGGTTAAGTACAAAAATATTAATATTGAACATTAAATAACGAGTGACCTAAAATGTTAGCAAAAGTATTGGAGATTTTTTGGAAGCTGAAGTTTCCATATTATAGGCAATTAATACATTCTCTGTGTATGCTTTTAAAATGTAAATTCAATGATTAAGAAAAAGTAGTGATTTGCGGAAAGATACAATCTTGTTACATTCGTCTCGTCTATAATAAATTTAGAGTAAATAATTTTTTGAAACCTTTTTGAAGATTTGATTCGGATTTTCCAATCTAATCAAGTAAATATTCAACTCGAAATTTACACACAAGGATTAAATTCGGATTTGACTCGAATATTTCCCAGAGGCGTACACATAATCCCAAAGAATTCTTTTGATTAATCAGAAAATCACCATGGAAATTGTAAAATCCAATACAATCTCAATCCATGGCTCGATGCCAGCTCATTCATTTAATATATTTTAGCATGCATCATACACAATTATTTGGAAATAAACTTTTATCGGGAAAAAATCTTTAAATTGATTTTAATTAACATACCCTAATAATAAGTGAAAACTTAAGGGTTAATTTAATCTATCCACCAAAAGGGTCTATAACTAGCCCTGGGCATTTTTAAAATTTTAACGATTTTTGTTTTTTTAAACTTAATTTGTGAGAAAGCTTTTAATTTTTTTAATCCTAATTTTATAGAAAAAATAGACCTCAAAACAGGTTCCAACAAAAATTCATAAAATAGTTTTTAATTTTTTTTAAAACGCGATTTAATCTATGAAGGCTATTTATTCCACGGTCTCCCCTAATTGAATTTTGTTAAACGTCATTTTTATAAATTGGTTTTAAAATGGAAAGCCATCAAATTATGTTAAAATAATTTTAAAATACCTCGAATACATTTACTACCGATAAGACCATAGCCTTGCTCGCATAAACATATTTTTGTTCGGTGACATACTTTAAATACACAATCTTCATCCCGAGTACAACTTTGTCCAGGGTATTTAGCGGAAAGATCTTGAGAATAATTTTTATTAAACATTAATTTAGTCGTACAATTGTAATTTATTTATGGTATTTTAGTTCAAAAGCGTTTAAATCCATAGTATTCTGATATAAATAATTTTATTACTAAATTCGAATTCATCGTCAAAAGATTCATCCTTGAAGTAGCAACGACAGTTGTTCGCGAAACAGAGGCATCTATGAATCGGATTCATGTTCTCACATTCTCTCTGTTCCTGACACCCTATGAATAATATTATATTAGTTTTGAATAGTCAAATCGGTGAATACAGGGGCTTCGCCCCTAGAGGGGGGGCAGGATGTTGGGGGTAGCTCCCAACACCTCGCCGGGGGTCTGACATGGAGATCTTTGTTCGCCTTGGGACTTGGGCCTAGTTCTAGGGGATGGCTCTTACAAAACCCATCCATACTTCGTATAATAAGTAGCACATCTGCTATGCAATTTATTGGCGAGAAAGGGGGGAAGGGTCGAGAATGCTTATGAGGGGAGAGGGGGCAATGGTCAAACTCTAAGCAAAAATGCTAACACGAATAATACCCCAAATTTTAAATTACTATAAGGTGGTTGTATTCTAATAATTTTAAATTACAAAAGAATGGTTATTTGACGTTTCCCCCTAAATTAATATATTGTTTGGTTATTTGATCAATTGGATATTATTTTATCTCCATAATATGACCTCCAAAATTCTCCTCTATATGGGGAATGATAGTGCATTAGAAGAATTTACATTATTATATTTAATAAACATTATATAAAAAAGCTTAAAATAAATTAAGCCGTTGTTATTGGAATGCTAGTGCATAAGAAAATATACATTATTATATTTAATAAAATTTTATTAAAAAAAGCTTAAAATAAGCGTTGTTATTAAAATTAAAACCTCTTATTGTTTCTCTATAATATAATTATAAGTATTTGGATTAAAAAGTTTAAATCTACACAGAGGAATTTCGTTTTAGCTTTTTAGCGACCAACAAATAGATTTTCCTTTAAAACCCACTTATAACCTTTTAACCTCTTCCTTCCTACTCAAACCCCACCCTATTATAGGTCTGATGAAATATGTCAACCTTTAAAGATAGGAAAACCTGAAAGATTTGTTAAATTCTTGCTCAACATGTCCCAACAGGTCAATATGGCCCCCATGGTTGCTCATCAAAAGTTTAGATACATTTAAAATATTTGTGTAGTGTTCTATACGCTCTCTATCAGCATTTTAGGCTTACTCAGCCCGACCCAATTAATTTAAGGTTATGTTAGGATTATAAATGATAGGCTCAGGCCAGCTCCGTTAATATTTACAAAGTCCAGACCTGGCCGAGACCCTTTTAATGAAAACATTTTATATTTTGCTGCCTTTAAAATTATATTGAATTTAAGCAATATCAGTGCTTTAAATGTGTTTCTATTTTGTCCAACGCGCGACTCACCCTTAAAAAGGTTTGTTAGTGGCACATGTAGATCAGGTAAAGAAAACCAATTATGTCAAGTATATAATTTATAAAGTTATGCTAGTTTAAATTTATTTAACAATATTATTCCTTTTTTCCACTATATTTAAAAATCAAAGCTTTCAGGAACCATAAGTTTTATTCTTAGATAATTTTAATAATAAATGACGATGAAAAGACAATAATTTAAACAATTAACAATAATAATATTTAAAAAATATTTCAAAAACTATATAGATAAAAGCATATTTTATTTGCTAGCTATGACCGGACTATATTTATATCTAGGCCCGGCCTGAGCCCTCTTAATTACATTATAACTCGTCCAGGCCCGGCCCATAAATTTAAAAAAGTGACGGGGGGGGGGGCTTTAAGACTTACTCGTGAGCCTGGCCGGGCGAAGCGTCCCGTAGTATTAAAGTAGACGATATTATATATAATATATCGATAAACATTTTAAGATTTCATTGCCTTTTATATGACATGGAACAAGGCAGACTAGAAGTAGTTTTAAGAATCACCCGATAATAGTTTTTTTGATTAGATCACTCTTGTTTTTCTTCCTCCAGCAGGCCTATTTCTTTTTCTACCATATGATTTTTGTCTAAGTTGTAATAAAATTTGCTTAAAACCTCCCCGCCCCCTTTAAATCTTTGCAATTAATGCGGCCCTTAAAATATAATAGTTGCTATGATCAATTGCGACGAAAATTAGAGTATCGTGTCGATCGTGTATGTCTTGTCCAACTTGTCTTTCTTTATCTATATATATAAAGTAAAGTGTATATATGTATGTATATATGTATATATGTATATATGTATGTAAGGGCTAATCTCTGAAACTACCGGCCCGATTCGCGCGAAAATTTACCCCTAGGTGTTCCCAGGGCGGCCAGGGGTAAAATAGATTTTTCAGAATCCTAAAATTCCTTTTAATTTTCGAGATATTGGGTTTTATACGTTTTGACGTTCAATAAAATGTCAATCCAACGCACCTCCTCGCGTTCGTCGAAAATTTGAATATACAGACAGTTTTGTAGTAAAAGTGTATCACTTATAGTAGTTTGTAAAACGTAATCTTTTCTTAACGGTGACAACATAAAATTTATGAATTAAATTTCTTAAACGTCATCTTTTCTTAACGGTGACAATATAAAATTTATGAATTAAATTTCTTAAACGTCATCTTTTCTTAACGGTGACAATATAAAATTTATGAATTAAATTTCTTAACGTCATCTTTTCTTAACGGTGACAAGACAAGATAAAATTTAGGAATTAAATTTCTTAAACGTCATCTTTTCTTAACGGTGACAACATAAAATTTATGAATTAACCTGAAATAAATAAAATTATAGATTATTTGAAAAAATATATAGGTGAAGAAGATGAATTTTTCTCATTATCATTAAATGAGATATTTTAAATGAGAAAGATGAAAGTATATATAATTTAAATGTAATATAAAATAGTCCAACGTTGATTATTCTGAGTAAATGCTATTTATATATAAATGTCATTATTTATCTATCATTAATTTTTATTAAATGAGATATTTAAATGAGAATAAATTCTGAAAGTACCGGCCCGATTCGCGCGAAACTTTACCCGTAAGTTCTCAAAGCGGCCAGGTGTAAAATAGCTTTTTCAGATTGCTAAAATTCCTTTTAGTTTTAAAAATATCGGACATTTCTCGGCCTTTTGGTTTTAAAAAAGGGCTAAATTCTGAAACTTCAGATCCGATTTGAGCGAAATTTAGTCGTAGATGCCCAGATAGGCCAGGGGTAAAATAGCTTTTTCAGATTCCTAAAATACCTTTTTGTTTTAAAAATATCTGACATTTCCCGTCCAGTTTCATTTATAGCAGCATATACAATAATGACGTCATACATACAAAGCTGAAGTTTTCTCGAATTAGATATTTAAAAGTATAATAAAAATGTACAGTATACGGTTAAAATTATTGGGGTTTAACAGACTATTTAAATTAAGAAATAAAATTTAAATTATGCAGTTTTTGTCATTATTATCACGTGGTCGATCATAGAAGCATATTTTTAATAATTTTCCATCCTTCAATTAATTATTTTATTATATTAAAGAAAATTGTATTTCAAATAAATCAGCTAACTAGAAAAATAAAATAATGGTATTATTGTATAGTAAGTAACAGCATTAATAAGCAATTTTTTCAAAAACATTTAATTTTAGTCGGATTTGATGACTAAAACAGAATTTGCATTTGGTTTGTCTTATTATATAAATATATACTAAAAATAGTGGGTTCATAAAATCATTCGGACCTTTCACATTATAAATTACTAGCTGACCCGGCAAACGTTGTTTTGCCATATTAAAAAAAATTTAAAGAAAATAAAAAAATTTAAATAAGAAAATTTAAAACTACCAAAAAACAACTATACGAAAAATAACATTAATTTAAATTTTTAAAGGTGGTTAAAAATACAAAATTTTACCTCAATAATGTTCGAATTTAAATTTTGCACGAAGCAAATTTTTTTAACTCAAATTTACCTATAATCAAAAAAAAATATCGCGCCTGGCCTTTATGATAAAATATAAACAAAAGGCGGATACGGATACGCATATAGTTTATTTAACGAAAAATAACAAATAATTGATATTTTTAAGGGTGGTTAAAAACACAAAATTTTACCTCAATAATGTTCGAATTTAAATTTTCATGAAGCAAATTTTTTTAAGTCATATTTACCTATAATCAAAAAAAATATTGCGCCTGGTCTTTATGATAAAATATAAACAAAAGACGGATACGCATATAGTTTATTTAACGAAAAATCAAACGTTGTTTTGCCATTTACCCGGATGTATTAGCAGAATATATATCATGGGCGTACCCAGGTTTTGAATTAGGGGGGGGGGGAACAGATTATTAAAAATTTTTGCTTGACTATCCAAAAATTTTCCTGCGACCGTAATTTAAATTAGGGGGGGGGGGCAAAATATATTTTTTTTTTAATTTTTAAGGGTATTTGTATTGAAATTTGATCCTTTTTTTAATTAGGGAGGGGGGCAGCCGCGCCCTCTGCCCCCTGGCTAATTAGGGGGGGGGGGGCATATAGATAAATTTCAATAGATTAGGAATATATCAAATATAATTGGTAAGTGTTTTTTATGCAAAAAATTTTAAACAAATAGTTAAAGAGGGTCCAAGGCTTAGGCCCACCCAAGAGAGAAAACCTAGCTCCATGGCCCCCCCCAAGGAAAAAATCTTTGGCCCCCTGGCCCTTCAAGCAATTTTTTTTATATGTAATTAAGAAACAATATCATAATCATGGGCGTAGCCAGGGGGGAGGCTGCCCCCCCCCCTAATTAGCCAGGGGGAAGCAAGGGGCGCGGCTGCTCCCTTCCTAATTTAAAAAAAGAAGGATTTCAATACAAAAACCCTTAAAAATTAAAAAAATTATGTTTTACCCCCCCCCCCCCTTAATTAGCCAGGCGGAAGCAGGGGGCGCGGCTACCCCCCCCCCCCCCCATTTGAACTTAACTCAAAATAATACAGATGCGTATTAGCGAATTTACACATAAATATAAATTATTTTGGTAAAATGAAATTTAAATTACGGTCGCAGGAAAATTTTAAGATAGTCGAGACCTTTTTTTATTTTTTTTTGCTCTCAGGAAAATTTTTGGGTAGTCAAGACCATTTTTTTTAATCTGCCCCCCTCCCCTAATTTAAAACTTGGGTACGCCCATGGATATATCAACATTTATTGGCACTTTGTTAAAAGTATTTTCATTTTTCTTCTTATTTAACGTGCAAAAAATTACAAAATTAGATTTTTTAATTTATTTAGCCACGTCATATAATAATAAATTAATAATAATTGACGTGAAAAATAAGCAAAAAATGGCTTTGATATGTTTCAAAGTGCGTAAAAAGTTTTCATTTTCCGCAACACATGCCTACTGCATTTATCACACTACCTACACTACACGATAGATATTAGATAGACAGTACGTGATGAGGGCGTTTGATTGACGTTCGATACAACGTCAAAACGCATAAAACAAAATATCTCGAAAACTACTCGACCGATTTGGCTGGAACAAATAAAACACGCTCCGGAGTGTCAGGAATAAACTGTGAAATTTTGAGCCAAATCGGTCCGGTAGTTCTCCAAAATTAATGGCGGCATACATACACACATATATACATAGTTTCATTTTTATATATAAGATTTCATATATGACCCCATTTTAGATAAGTCTTATTAATAGCTTATACTTATTTAACCACTTAAGGACTGAGCCAAAGCAACGCTTGGTCGGGCACAGCTAGTATAATGTAAAGCTATGATTTGGGAAGAAATTTTGTCTAAAAACAAAAATTAATGATAGATATTCTATTCTTTTTTTCTCACCCCCCCCCCCCTTGAGGCCACTATATTTTTCCCTTTTGTGTCCCGACTAGAGCCCGCCTAGCATCATTTAAAAATAGAGTGGTGAAAGAATTTATTATTGTCATTCTGACAATTTTTTAAATATCTGGTTAAGCACGAAAGCTATGAATTCATTGAAGAGGTATTTATAACTCATTTCATAAAGTTAGACACTCGGTAGAGCGCGAAAAAGGGTATAATAGCGTATACTAGTTTTTGGGAAAAAATTCCATTAGCATAAGGTATTTTTTTACAATTTAGCTAATTTAATTGCTAATTTCATTGCACAGGAGGCTTTATATACATTTCTCTAAAGAAATGAGAAAAATAGTTTTAATTTTCAAGGATAGTCTCTAACTCAAATACTACCCTCGCCTAGTTCAAAAAACATGTATGAATATATAAATTAATAAACATAAAAACATGTCATAGGTTACGATACAAGGTATTTTGAAGTACGAATTATTTGATAAGATGGGCAGAAGAGGATGTGCCCCAGGTTAAACCGGTAGGGTCAAGCAGGACAAGTTTTTTAAATGGCAAGGGGCAGGCCTGATAAATTTTACAAATATACGAAAGCGGTAAATCTAGACTAGTAGATTTTAAAACGGGTAAGAGGTGGTCAGCTTTTGACGACGCCACCCTATGTGGCCGCCTGGAGGAAATCAGTAAAGCTATAGAATCAAAAATTTTGAACCCACTCTAAATCTTAAATTAAACCGGAAAAAATGTGAGATCTTTCAGGCCCCCAACACTATTGACTTTCCAATTTTTAAAACTATTTTAGTTTTAGAGAGAGAAAACATATCGCTTTTGGGATCACCCATTAGCGGTGAAAAATCTCTTTTGAAATTTTCTTCATAAAAACCTCAAAATTTTAAAATCTAAAACTGAACTTTTAAAATGCTTGCCCGCACATCACTCTTTTTACATAATCAAAAACTATTTTAACATTTCAAAGATTAATCATTGTTTTCGCACATCTGGTGCATTTTTACACCCAGACGTTTTAAAGTCGTACGAAGGCTTTTTAAAAACTTTATTAGAAAAATTTTAAATTAAAATTTAATACTAACAATTGGATTCAAGCATCCCTCCCAACCAAATCTGGAAGACTAGGAATTCGTCCTCCCGGCAGCATATCGCTTTTATTTCCTTTTTTAAGTCGATCCAAAACTTATTTTTAATCTCA
This sequence comes from Gordius sp. MW1, assembly GCA_964036665.1. Classification (NCBI taxonomy): domain Eukaryota; kingdom Metazoa; phylum Nematomorpha; class Gordioida; order Gordea; family Gordiidae; genus Gordius; species Gordius sp. MW1. The sequence goes on from OZ038527.1 coordinate 28,183,972, forward strand.
CAACACATGATTCCGACCTTCTGCTACAAGCCTTGGAGCTTTGGAATTTGAAAGTCACACCCGAGACCATTCAACCTCAAAGTACGAGACAAAAGGATTGGGATTCTAGACTAGTATCGCGCTCCGTTGATTACCTTATATCGAGCAGCGATGATAGCCAGCATTACAACCTTAGGTCCCTCGCTTTTGAAGGTTCCGGTCACTAGTGGCTTGAAGCCTATCCCAGCAAACTTTTGGGAATGCAGCTTGAAGATTTTGAGTTATCATATTCCATAGTTTTAAGGTTGGGGATTAGTTACAGCAGAGAATTCAATTGTCGAAATTGTTTTACCATTGTAGACGAATATGCTAGGCACCCTCTACACTGCCTATCAAACAAATTTAAATATGTTAGGCACACTAAAGCTAATTTATTAGTTCAAGCTGCCCTTAAAAAGGTGAAAATCCCCTCAATCCTTGAGCCGTCAGATCCCTCTTGAAGGTAGGATGCGCCCTGACGGCTCTTCTCTAGTCCCCTGGCAAAATGGCCTATCCCTTAAATGGGATTTACTTGTATTATCCTATTTACCCCTTCTCATTTTAATTACGGCCCTATCGCTACAGCAGAAGGGCGTAAAACTACAAAGTACTCTGCCCTTTTGGCATCCAATATTTTTATCCCTGTCGTTGCCTCGTGCTCCGGTTCCTATGGTAAACAGGCAATGGGATTTTCAAAGGAATTGGAATACGCTCACCGAAATCTAAAATTTCTGCCTCCTTTTTACTTAGGCAACCAACTATGGATAAATCGTTTGCCGACTCATGGCCTATTGATCTTTGTATTTCGCCAATATGTCTTTATTTTTGTATTTCGCTTATTTATGTAACTTTGTTTAGTGAAAATAAACTTTTTAGCCATGAAAATTAAATATCTTGTAATATTTAACAAGAACGAGAAATTTGAGAAATAACAAAGCGTTACTTCGTCGTTATAAAATACTGTAGTAATATTAAAATATGTATTTTAATAGATTTAAATAAACAGATTATTGTATAAAAATCTTACTGTGTAGATCTGTCCAAGTGGATCCGTAAAATTTTGTCGTATACGTTCTTAATTTTAATATATCATAGATACAATGTTAAATAAAATGGATATTTACTTGATTTTTATGATAGGAATAAAAACCAAAATGAATATAAAGACGTAAACTTTCATATAAATTTCATAAAAGGGCATCAGAACAATGTGTTAGAATAAGAGGCAAATCGAACACTTGTTTCAAGAGTTAGAAGTTTTTTATAGAACAATTAAAAAAAATAAAAGGAAGCTAGTTGTTATATAACCGTTACAAAAAGTAACAGAAAAATATGTTTGATTTATCAATAAAATGTGGTGAACGAACAACTATAAAATACTTTATATAAATCCTAATCAACTCTACTATTCCACGGCTCTACTATGATACAAATGGGACACGAATCTTAAATATTTAAATTAAAAAAATACAATGTTTTCGTTTAATTTATTAAAGGTGAAAATACGTTTTTTGAAATATAATATAATATTATAACTCATATCTATATATATAAAGTAAAGTGTATTATGTATGTATGTAGGTTAGAGGTGTGCACGGATCAAATTTTTTTGATCCGATCCGATCCGAGAGGTTTTCAAAAAATTTTATATCCATCCGATCCGATCCGAGTTTTTTAAAATCTAAATCCGATCCGAGTTTTTTAAAATCTAGATCCGATCCGAAATTTTTAAATTAAAATTTTGCGAACAGAATTTTTTTATTGATGATTAAATTCAAAATACATAAAAAAGGTATAGCAATAGCAATTATAATACACCCGAAATAAATATAAAATTATATTTGAATAATTCCATATTATCATATAAAAATAATAAAGAATCTTTCTGTTATAATTCGCGTTCTTCTTTCTTCTAATGTTCTTCCAGCCACAAAGAAATTTCTTTCCGAAGTGGTAGAGGGAGCAGGTAGAGCTAAAACTTTATTTGCCAGCTCATAAAGCCTTGGCAGGACTGTTTGATATGAAACCCACCATTTCAGCAAGTCTTTTTTTGAATCATATTTGCAATCTTAATTTAAAAGATAATTATGAAAAGGTATACTAAAAATTATTAATTTAATTAATTAGAACTTATTATTGTTTATTTTAAATTTGAAAATCCGATCCGATCCGACTAAAATAAAATGTTGATCCGATCCGATCCGACTTCCAAAGTTAAAATGTTAATCCGATCCGATCCGAGTTCGGACGGATTGGATAGGATCGGATTGATCCGTGCACACCTCTAATGTATGTATGTATGTATGTATGTATGTATGTATGTATGTATGTATGTATGTATGTATGTATGTATGTATGTATGTATGTATGTATGTATGTATGTATGTATGTATGTATGTATGTATGTATGTATGTATGTATGTATGTATGTATGTATGTATGTATGTATGTATGTATGTATGTATGTATGTATGTATGTATGTATGTATGTATGTATGTATGTATGTATGTATGTATGTATGTATGTATGTATGTATGTATGTATGTATGTATGTATGTATGTATGTATGTATGTATGTATGTATGTATGTATGTATGTATGTATGTATGTATGTATGTATGTATGTATGTATGTATGTATGTATGTATGTATGTATGTATGTATGTATGTATGTATGTATGTATGTATGTATGTATGTATGTATGTATGTATGTATGTATGTATGTATGTATGTATGTATGTATGTATGTATGTATGTATGTATGTATGTATGTATGTATGTATGTATGTATGTATGTATGTATGTATGTATGTATGTATGTATGTATGTATGTATGTATGTATGTATGTATGTATGTATGTATGTATGTATGTATGTATGTATGTATGTATGTATGTATGTATGTATGTATGTATGTATGTATGTATGTATGTATGTATGTATGTATGTATGTATGTATGTATGTATGTATGTATGTATGTATGTATGTATGTATGTGTATGTATGTATGTATGTATGTATGTATGTATGTATGTATGTATGTATGTATGTATGTATGTATGTATGTATGTATGTATGTATGTATGTATGTATGTATGTATGTATGTATGTATGTATGTATGTATGTATGTATGTATGTATGTATGTATGTATGTATGTATGTATGTATGTATGTATGTATGTATGTATGTATGTATGTATGTATGTATGTATGTATGTATGTATGTATGTATGTATGTATGTATGTATGTATGTATGTATGTATGTATGTATGTATGTATGTATGTATGTATGTATGTATGTATGTATGTATGTATGTATGTATGTATGTATGTATGTATGTATGTATGTATGTATGTATGTATGTATGTATGTATGTATGTATGTATGTATGTATGTATGTATGTATGTATGTATGTATGTATGTATGTATGTATGTATGTATGTATGTATGTATGTATGTATGTATGTATGTATGTATGTATGTATGTATGTATGTATGTATGTATGTATGTATGTATGTATGTATGTACGTATGTATGTATGTATGTATGTATGTATGTACATACGTATGTATGTATGTATGTATGTATGTATGTGTATGTATGTATGTATGTATGTATGTATGTATGTATGTATGTATGTATGTATGTATGTATGTATGTATGTATGTATGTATGTATGTATGCATGTATGTATGTATGTATGTATGTATGTATGTATGTATGTATGTATGTATGTATGTATGTATGTATGTATGTATGTATGTATGTATGTATGTATGTATGTATGTATGTATAGCCCGACCCAATTAATTTAAGGTTATGTTAGGATTATAAATGATAGGCTCAGGTTAGGGTTAGGGTTAGGGTTAGGGTTAGGGTTAGGGTTAGGGTTAGGGTTAGGGTTAGGGTTAGGGTTAGGGTTAGGGTTAGGGTTAGGGTTAGGGTTAGGGTTAGGGTTAGGGTTAGGGTTAGGGTTAGGGTTAGGGTTAGGGTTAGGGTTAGGGTTAGGGTTAGGGTTAGGGTTAGGGTTAGGGTTAGGGTTAGGGTTAGGGTTAGGGTTAGGGTTAGGGTTAGGGTTAGGGTTAGGGTTAGGGTTAGGGTTAGGGTTAGGGTTAGGGTTAGGGTTAGGGTTAGGGTTAGGGTTAGGGTTAGGGTTAGGGTTAGGGTTAGGGTTAGGGTTAGGGTTAGGGTTAGGGTTAGGGTTAGGGTTAGGGTTAGGGTTAGGGTTAGGGTTAGGGTTAGGGTTAGGGTTAGGGTTAGGGTTAGGGTTAGGGTTAGGGTTAGGGTTAGGGTTAGGGTTAGGGTTAGGGTTAGGGTTAGGGTTAGGGTTAGGGTTAGGGTTAGGGTTAGGGTTAGGGTTAGGGTTAGGGTTAGGGTTAGGGTTAGGGTTAGGGTTAGGGTTAGGGTTAGGGTTAGGGTTAGGGTTAGGGTTAGGGTTAGGGTTAGGGTTAGGGTTAGGGTTAGGGTTAGGGTTAGGGTTAGGGTTAGGGTTAGGGTTAGGGTTAGGGTTAGGGTTAGGGTTAGGGTTAGGGTTAGGGTTAGGGTTAGGGTTAGGGTTAGGGTTAGGGTTAGGGTTAGGGTTAGGGTTAGGGTTAGGGTTAGGGTTAGGGTTAGGGTTAGGGTTAGGGTTAGGGTTAGGGTTAGGGTTAGGGTTAGGGTTAGGGTTAGGGTTAGGGTTAGGGTTAGGGTTAGGGTTAGGGTTAGGGTTAGGGTTAGGGTTAGGGTTAGGGTTAGGGTTAGGGTTAGGGTTAGGGTTAGGGTTAGGGTTAGGGTTAGGGTTAGGGTTAGGGTTAGGGTTAGGGTTAGGGTTAGGGTTAGGGTTAGGGTTAGGGTTAGGGTTAGGGTTAGGGTTAGGGTTAGGGTTAGGGTTAGGGTTAGGGTTAGGGTTAGGGTTAGGGTTAGGGTTAGGGTTAGGGTTAGGGTTAGGGTTAGGGTTAGGGTTAGGGTTAGGGTTAGGGTTAGGGTTAGGGTTAGGGTTAGGGTTAGGGTTAGGGTTAGGGTTAGGGTTAGGGTTAGGGTTAGGGTTAGGGTTAGGGTTAGGGTTAGGGTTAGGGTTAGGGTTAGGGTTAGGGTTAGGGTTAGGGTTAGGGTTAGGGTTAGGGTTAGGGTTAGGGTTAGGGTTAGGGTTAGGGTTAGGGTTAGGGTTAGGGTTAGGGTTAGGGTTAGGGTTAGGGTTAGGGTTAGGGTTAGGGTTAGGGTTAGGGTTAGGGTTAGGGTTAGGGTTAGGGTTAGGGTTAGGGTTAGGGTTAGGGTTAGGGTTAGGGTTAGGGTTAGGGTTAGGGTTAGGGTTAGGGTTAGGGTTAGGGTTAGGGTTAGGGTTAGGGTTAGGGTTAGGGTTAGGGTTAGGGTTAGGGTTAGGGTTAGGGTTAGGGTTAGGGTTAGGGTTAGGGTTAGGGTTAGGGTTAGGGTTAGGGTTAGGGTTAGGGTTAGGGTTAGGGTTAGGGTTAGGGTTAGGGTTAGGGTTAGGGTTAGGGTTAGGGTTAGGGTTAGGGTTAGGGTTAGGGTTAGGGTTAGGGTTAGGGTTAGGGTTAGGGTTAGGGTTAGGGTTAGGGTTAGGGTTAGGGTTAGGGTTAGGGTTAGGGTTAGGGTTAGGGTTAGGGTTAGGGTTAGGGTTAGGGTTAGGGTTAGGGTTAGGGTTAGGGTTAGGGTTAGGGTTAGGGTTAGGGTTAGGGTTAGGGTTAGGGTTAGGGTTAGGGTTAGGGTTAGGGTTAGGGTTAGGGTTAGGGTTAGGGTTAGGGTTAGGGTTAGGGTTAGGGTTAGGGTTAGGGTTAGGGTTAGGGTTAGGGTTAGGGTTAGGGTTAGGGTTAGGGTTAGGGTTAGGGTTAGGGTTAGGGTTAGGGTTAGGGTTAGGGTTAGGGTTAGGGTTAGGGTTAGGGTTAGGGTTAGGGTTAGGGTTAGGGTTAGGGTTAGGGTTAGGGTTAGGGTTAGGGTTAGGGTTAGGGTTAGGGTTAGGGTTAGGGTTAGGGTTAGGGTTAGGGTTAGGGTTAGGGTTAGGGTTAGGGTTAGGGTTAGGGTTAGGGTTAGGGTTAGGGTTAGGGTTAGGGTTAGGGTTAGGGTTAGGGTTAGGGTTAGGGTTAGGGTTAGGGTTAGGGTTAGGGTTAGGGTTAGGGTTAGGGTTAGGGTTAGGGTTAGGGTTAGGGTTAGGGTTAGGGTTAGGGTTAGGGTTAGGGTTAGGGTTAGGGTTAGGGTTAGGGTTAGGGTTAGGGTTAGGGTTAGGGTTAGGGTTAGGGTTAGGGTTAGGGTTAGGGTTAGGGTTAGGGTTAGGGTTAGGGTTAGGGTTAGGGTTAGGGTTAGGGTTAGGGTTAGGGTTAGGGTTAGGGTTAGGGTTAGGGTTAGGGTTAGGGTTAGGGTTAGGGTTAGGGTTAGGGTTAGGGTTAGGGTTAGGGTTAGGGTTAGGGTTAGGGTTAGGGTTAGGGTTAGGGTTAGGGTTAGGGTTAGGGTTAGGGTTAGGGTTAGGGTTAGGGTTAGGGTTAGGGTTAGGGTTAGGGTTAGGGTTAGGGTTAGGGTTAGGGTTAGGGTTAGGGTTAGGGTTAGGGTTAGGGTTAGGGTTAGGGTTAGGGTTAGGGTTAGGGTTAGGGTTAGGGTTAGGGTTAGGGTTAGGGTTAGGGTTAGGGTTAGGGTTAGGGTTAGGGTTAGGGTTAGGGTTAGGGTTAGGGTTAGGGTTAGGGTTAGGGTTAGGGTTAGGGTTAGGGTTAGGGTTAGGGTTAGGGTTAGGGTTAGGGTTAGGGTTAGGGTTAGGGTTAGGGTTAGGGTTAGGGTTAGGGTTAGGGTTAGGGTTAGGGTTAGGGTTAGGGTTAGGGTTAGGGTTAGGGTTAGGGTTAGGGTTAGGGTTAGGGTTAGGGTTAGGGTTAGGGTTAGGGTTAGGGTTAGGGTTAGGGTTAGGGTTAGGGTTAGGGTTAGGGTTAGGGTTAGGGTTAGGGTTAGGGTTAGGGTTAGGGTTAGGGTTAGGGTTAGGGTTAGGGTTAGGGTTAGGGTTAGGGTTAGGGTTAGGGTTAGGGTTAGGGTTAGGGTTAGGGTTAGGGTTAGGGTTAGGGTTAGGGTTAGGGTTAGGGTTAGGGTTAGGGTTAGGGTTAGGGTTAGGGTTAGGGTTAGGGTTAGGGTTAGGGTTAGGGTTAGGGTTAGGGTTAGGGTTAGGGTTAGGGTTAGGGTTAGGGTTAGGGTTAGGGTTAGGGTTAGGGTTAGGGTTAGGGTTAGGGTTAGGGTTAGGGTTAGGGTTAGGGTTAGGGTTAGGGTTAGGGTTAGGGTTAGGGTTAGGGTTAGGGTTAGGGTTAGGGTTAGGGTTAGGGTTAGGGTTAGGGTTAGGGTTAGGGTTAGGGTTAGGGTTAGGGTTAGGGTTAGGGTTAGGGTTAGGGTTAGGGTTAGGGTTAGGGTTAGGGTTAGGGTTAGGGTTAGGGTTAGGGTTAGGGTTAGGGTTAGGGTTAGGGTTAGGGTTAGGGTTAGGGTTAGGGTTAGGGTTAGGGTTAGGGTTAGGGTTAGGGTTAGGGTTAGGGTTAGGGTTAGGGTTAGGGTTAGGGTTAGGGTTAGGGTTAGGGTTAGGGTTAGGGTTAGGGTTAGGGTTAGGGTTAGGGTTAGGGTTAGGGTTAGGGTTAGGGTTAGGGTTAGGGTTAGGGTTAGGGTTAGGGTTAGGGTTAGGGTTAGGGTTAGGGTTAGGGTTAGGGTTAGGGTTAGGGTTAGGGTTAGGGTTAGGGTTAGGGTTAGGGTTAGGGTTAGGGTTAGGGTTAGGGTTAGGGTTAGGGTTAGGGTTAGGGTTAGGGTTAGGGTTAGGGTTAGGGTTAGGGTTAGGGTTAGGGTTAGGGTTAGGGTTAGGGTTAGGGTTAGGGTTAGGGTTAGGGTTAGGGTTAGGGTTAGGGTTAGGGTTAGGGTTAGGGTTAGGGTTAGGGTTAGGGTTAGGGTTAGGGTTAGGGTTAGGGTTAGGGTTAGGGTTAGGGTTAGGGTTAGGGTTAGGGTTAGGGTTAGGGTTAGGGTTAGGGTTAGGGTTAGGGTTAGGGTTAGGGTTAGGGTTAGGGTTAGGGTTAGGGTTAGGGTTAGGGTTAGGGTTAGGGTTAGGGTTAGGGTTAGGGTTAGGGTTAGGGTTAGGGTTAGGGTTAGGGTTAGGGTTAGGGTTAGGGTTAGGGTTAGGGTTAGGGTTAGGGTTAGGGTTAGGGTTAGGGTTAGGGTTAGGGTTAGGGTTAGGGTTAGGGTTAGGGTTAGGGTTAGGGTTAGGGTTAGGGTTAGGGTTAGGGTTAGGGTTAGGGTTAGGGTTAGGGTTAGGGTTAGGGTTAGGGTTAGGGTTAGGGTTAGGGTTAGGGTTAGGGTTAGGGTTAGGGTTAGGGTTAGGGTTAGGGTTAGGGTTAGGGTTAGGGTTAGGGTTAGGGTTAGGGTTAGGGTTAGGGTTAGGGTTAGGGTTAGGGTTAGGGTTAGGGTTAGGGTTAGGGTTAGGGTTAGGGTTAGGGTTAGGGTTAGGGTTAGGGTTAGGGTTAGGGTTAGGGTTAGGGTTAGGGTTAGGGTTAGGGTTAGGGTTAGGGTTAGGGTTAGGGTTAGGGTTAGGGTTAGGGTTAGGGTTAGGGTTAGGGTTAGGGTTAGGGTTAGGGTTAGGGTTAGGGTTAGGGTTAGGGTTAGGGTTAGGGTTAGGGTTAGGGTTAGGGTTAGGGTTAGGGTTAGGGTTAGGGTTAGGGTTAGGGTTAGGGTTAGGGTTAGGGTTAGGGTTAGGGTTAGGGTTAGGGTTAGGGTTAGGGTTAGGGTTAGGGTTAGGGTTAGGGTTAGGGTTAGGGTTAGGGTTAGGGTTAGGGTTAGGGTTAGGGTTAGGGTTAGGGTTAGGGTTAGGGTTAGGGTTAGGGTTAGGGTTAGGGTTAGGGTTAGGGTTAGGGTTAGGGTTAGGGTTAGGGTTAGGGTTAGGGTTAGGGTTAGGGTTAGGGTTAGGGTTAGGGTTAGGGTTAGGGTTAGGGTTAGGGTTAGGGTTAGGGTTAGGGTTAGGGTTAGGGTTAGGGTTAGGGTTAGGGTTAGGGTTAGGGTTAGGGTTAGGGTTAGGGTTAGGGTTAGGGTTAGGGTTAGGGTTAGGGTTAGGGTTAGGGTTAGGGTTAGGGTTAGGGTTAGGGTTAGGGTTAGGGTTAGGGTTAGGGTTAGGGTTAGGGTTAGGGTTAGGGTTAGGGTTAGGGTTAGGGTTAGGGTTAGGGTTAGGGTTAGGGTTAGGGTTAGGGTTAGGGTTAGGGTTAGGGTTAGGGTTAGGGTTAGGGTTAGGGTTAGGGTTAGGGTTAGGGTTAGGGTTAGGGTTAGGGTTAGGGTTAGGGTTAGGGTTAGGGTTAGGGTTAGGGTTAGGGTTAGGGTTAGGGTTAGGGTTAGGGTTAGGGTTAGGGTTAGGGTTAGGGTTAGGGTTAGGGTTAGGGTTAGGGTTAGGGTTAGGGTTAGGGTTAGGGTTAGGGTTAGGGTTAGGGTTAGGGTTAGGGTTAGGGTTAGGGTTAGGGTTAGGGTTAGGGTTAGGGTTAGGGTTAGGGTTAGGGTTAGGGTTAGGGTTAGGGTTAGGGTTAGGGTTAGGGTTAGGGTTAGGGTTAGGGTTAGGGTTAGGGTTAGGGTTAGGGTTAGGGTTAGGGTTAGGGTTAGGGTTAGGGTTAGGGTTAGGGTTAGGGTTAGGGTTAGGGTTAGGGTTAGGGTTAGGGTTAGGGTTAGGGTTAGGGTTAGGGTTAGGGTTAGGGTTAGGGTTAGGGTTAGGGTTAGGGTTAGGGTTAGGGTTAGGGTTAGGGTTAGGGTTAGGGTTAGGGTTAGGGTTAGGGTTAGGGTTAGGGTTAGGGTTAGGGTTAGGGTTAGGGTTAGGGTTAGGGTTAGGGTTAGGGTTAGGGTTAGGGTTAGGGTTAGGGTTAGGGTTAGGGTTAGGGTTAGGGTTAGGGTTAGGGTTAGGGTTAGGGTTAGGGTTAGGGTTAGGGTTAGGGTTAGGGTTAGGGTTAGGGTTAGGGTTAGGGTTAGGGTTAGGGTTAGGGTTAGGGTTAGGGTTAGGGTTAGGGTTAGGGTTAGGGTTAGGGTTAGGGTTAGGGTTAGGGTTAGGGTTAGGGTTAGGGTTAGGGTTAGGGTTAGGGTTAGGGTTAGGGTTAGGGTTAGGGTTAGGGTTAGGGTTAGGGTTAGGGTTAGGGTTAGGGTTAGGGTTAGGGTTAGGGTTAGGGTTAGGGTTAGGGTTAGGGTTAGGGTTAGGGTTAGGGTTAGGGTTAGGGTTAGGGTTAGGGTTAGGGTTAGGGTTAGGGTTAGGGTTAGGGTTAGGGTTAGGGTTAGGGTTAGGGTTAGGGTTAGGGTTAGGGTTAGGGTTAGGGTTAGGGTTAGGGTTAGGGTTAGGGTTAGGGTTAGGGTTAGGGTTAGGGTTAGGGTTAGGGTTAGGGTTAGGGTTAGGGTTAGGGTTAGGGTTAGGGTTAGGGTTAGGGTTAGGGTTAGGGTTAGGGTTAGGGTTAGGGTTAGGGTTAGGGTTAGGGTTAGGGTTAGGGTTAGGGTTAGGGTTAGGGTTAGGGTTAGGGTTAGGGTTAGGGTTAGGGTTAGGGTTAGGGTTAGGGTTAGGGTTAGGGTTAGGGTTAGGGTTAGGGTTAGGGTTAGGGTTAGGGTTAGGGTTAGGGTTAGGGTTAGGGTTAGGGTTAGGGTTAGGGTTAGGGTTAGGGTTAGGGTTAGGGTTAGGGTTAGGGTTAGGGTTAGGGTTAGGGTTAGGGTTAGGGTTAGGGTTAGGGTTAGGGTTAGGGTTAGGGTTAGGGTTAGGGTTAGGGTTAGGGTTAGGGTTAGGGTTAGGGTTAGGGTTAGGGTTAGGGTTAGGGTTAGGGTTAGGGTTAGGGTTAGGGTTAGGGTTAGGGTTAGGGTTAGGGTTAGGGTTAGGGTTAGGGTTAGGGTTAGGGTTAGGGTTAGGGTTAGGGTTAGGGTTAGGGTTAGGGTTAGGGTTAGGGTTAGGGTTAGGGTTAGGGTTAGGGTTAGGGTTAGGGTTAGGGTTAGGGTTAGGGTTAGGGTTAGGGTTAGGGTTAGGGTTAGGGTTAGGGTTAGGGTTAGGGTTAGGGTTAGGGTTAGGGTTAGGGTTAGGGTTAGGGTTAGGGTTAGGGTTAGGGTTAGGGTTAGGGTTAGGGTTAGGGTTAGGGTTAGGGTTAGGGTTAGGGTTAGGGTTAGGGTTAGGGTTAGGGTTAGGGTTAGGGTTAGGGTTAGGGTTAGGGTTAGGGTTAGGGTTAGGGTTAGGGTTAGGGTTAGGGTTAGGGTTAGGGTTAGGGTTAGGGTTAGGGTTAGGGTTAGGGTTAGGGTTAGGGTTAGGGTTAGGGTTAGGGTTAGGGTTAGGGTTAGGGTTAGGGTTAGGGTTAGGGTTAGGGTTAGGGTTAGGGTTAGGGTTAGGGTTAGGGTTAGGGTTAGGGTTAGGGTTAGGGTTAGGGTTAGGGTTAGGGTTAGGGTTAGGGTTAGGGTTAGGGTTAGGGTTAGGGTTAGGGTTAGGGTTAGGGTTAGGGTTAGGGTTAGGGTTAGGGTTAGGGTTAGGGTTAGGGTTAGGGTTAGGGTTAGGGTTAGGGTTAGGGTTAGGGTTAGGGTTAGGGTTAGGGTTAGGGTTAGGGTTAGGGTTAGGGTTAGGGTTAGGGTTAGGGTTAGGGTTAGGGTTAGGGTTAGGGTTAGGGTTAGGGTTAGGGTTAGGGTTAGGGTTAGGGTTAGGGTTAGGGTTAGGGTTAGGGTTAGGGTTAGGGTTAGGGTTAGGGTTAGGGTTAGGGTTAGGGTTAGGGTTAGGGTTAGGGTTAGGGTTAGGGTTAGGGTTAGGGTTAGGGTTAGGGTTAGGGTTAGGGTTAGGGTTAGGGTTAGGGTTAGGGTTAGGGTTAGGGTTAGGGTTAGGGTTAGGGTTAGGGTTAGGGTTAGGGTTAGGGTTAGGGTTAGGGTTAGGGTTAGGGTTAGGGTTAGGGTTAGGGTTAGGGTTAGGGTTAGGGTTAGGGTTAGGGTTAGGGTTAGGGTTAGGGTTAGGGTTAGGGTTAGGGTTAGGGTTAGGGTTAGGGTTAGGGTTAGGGTTAGGGTTAGGGTTAGGGTTAGGGTTAGGGTTAGGGTTAGGGTTAGGGTTAGGGTTAGGGTTAGGGTTAGGGTTAGGGTTAGGGTTAGGGTTAGGGTTAGGGTTAGGGTTAGGGTTAGGGTTAGGGTTAGGGTTAGGGTTAGGGTTAGGGTTAGGGTTAGGGTTAGGGTTAGG